>VXBL01007437.1:1920915-2067446 GCA_013400195.1 Aramus guarauna
TAGGGAAATTGTGAACTGGGGCAGCTTGCTGAAATCAGCTTGTAGGTCAGTGGTGGTCAGAAGCCAAACAGCAGTTCAGTGTTCAGGAGATGTCGGAAATGGCACTACCACTTTACAGAGAAGGACCAGAAGCAACCCCAGAGACCTAAGGAACGCTCCTCCCTTTCTCCTGCTGCCTTTTGAGGATCTTTTGTACGCTTTTCCCTGCGGTTGCTCCTGATGTCTAAACATAGGGAAAACTGTTAGAATTAGCTCTATAGGCTGTATTTCATGAGAAAATCTTCCTCTCCGGCAAGGGGCAATCTTAATGGAGGCTTTCAGAGGTAACTGGGAAATTCCAACAGGGAATTTTCTTTCCATTCTGCCTTTGGAAGCATTAGCTTTTCCCAGAGTCTTGCTCTGTGCCGAGGGTATCATTTACATGGATTTTCCCTGTCCAAAAAGGTGTTTGTTTTCTCTGTTAGAAGGATGCCTGGTAACAAGCGATAGGACCAGGGGGAATGGTCTAAAGTTGTGCCAGGGCAGGTTTAGGTTAGACATCAGGAAAAATGTCTTCACAGAAAGGGTTGTCAGGCTCTGGAATGGGCTGCCCAGGGAGGTGGTTGAGTCCCCGTCCCTGGAGGTATTTAAAAGAAGGATAGATGAGGTACTTAAGGACATGGTTTAGTGGTGGGATGGCAAGGTTAGGTTAGTGGTTGGACTTGATGATCTTAAAGGTCTTTTCCAACCTAGATGATTCTATGATTCTATGCCGTTAACAGCTACAGAAGCAGCTTACATATTGGCTTCCTGCCTGGGTATTTACGCCTGTGTTACCTGCCGGTCCCTTTACCGGCAGGATCATCAATCAGTGATATCAGTGATATCATCAATCAGTGATATCAGTGATATCATCAACCAGTGACAGAACCCGAGGGAACGGAATAAACCCTGAGGTTTAGGTGGGATATCAGGAAAAGGTTCTTCACCGAGAGGGTGGTCGGGCACTGGGACAGGCTCCCCAGGGAAGTGGTCACAGCACCGAGCTTGACTGAGTTCAAGAAGCGTCTGGGTAACGCTCTCAGTCATACGCTCTGATGCGGCTGGTCCTGTGTGGAGTTGGACTCGATGATCCTTATGGGTCCCTTCCAACTCAGGGTATTCTATGATTCTATGATCCTCTTCCCCAACGAGCTGTATTCCTCATACAGCCGCACCATGCCCACCACCCACCTTCCACATTAGTGCCGTGCGGGATTTCCCCCGGGAACCGCAGCATCTCCCTACGTGCCTGGGCTGCAAACTGGGGCTTGTCTGCACCAGTGACATCTGCTCTTGCAGAACTGGGCAGGGCAAGGGCTGACTTTTCCCTCCTCGCTTTCCTTTGGTTGCCTCAAAATAACCCTAATTAATTTTGCGGAGAGTTTAGTTTGCTCCCATGATGGGATTGCTCTTTGTGCAGATCTCTTGCATGCTATATTTAGGTATGGTTTTTGGAACACCATGTGACCCGAATCAGATAACTCCTGAACTACTAATCATGTCTTTGACTCCCTCCGTGGCTTTGGGGTATTTTACGGTTGTTTTCTTACATGCAGAATGAAAACAGATATACTCATCTGCCTTGTAAAAGCTGTTGCCAGGGTTAACATATAATTAAGACTTCAGTTTAAGCTAAATTTCATTTTAATGTTTCTACTGTAGTCGTAGTTTTATTGTTTCTTAGATATTTAACTTCAGAAAAATAATTCTTTAACATCTTAGTTTTTCATAATGGATGGCTCTGTTTCACCATTTTAAAAGAAAGAAACAGGTTTCTTCTGTGTTTTGTAGATGAAGATAGGGCAGAGAGAAAAAACTGGATGCCCTCATTTCCAGCCACACACAAACTTTCTTCCTTTGTTTACTAGTTGGTCGATCCATGTAGATGAAAAGCCCAAAACATTGGCCTGAACTATTTCAGCTCGTGTTAGCTACGTCCCTTTTCTTAACAGGGGAAGTTAGTCATCTGCTTGTTTTTTTTCCCTGATTCTTCAAGTTCTGCAGCCTGGCTTGTGTCCTGCCATCACCCACTGCTGGAGGCCACTCAAGCCCTGGAGGAAGCCGAGCTCCCTTCAGCTCTGCATCCAGCACGGCCGGGGTTTGGAGCCTGTCAGCCGTTTCAAGGCATCATCTCTTTGTCGCTCGTGTCCATAATTGCTGCTTTCTGTGTCCTGGCCGCTTCTGCAGGGAGCGGTGGTACAGGCGTTTCTTTTGGCTTCATCTTTTTTGCCTTGATGCCTTAAGGCCTTTTGATAGGCAACTGCATCTAAAGGCCTCTTTGCCCTTCAGTAGTTGGAAGGGAGCTTGGTTTGACCAGGTAGTTAGGTAAAGAATAGGAGAAATCGTGGGAATTCTTCTCATCCTTTAGGAAGGTAGCGGATAGAGAGGAAGAGTATCCTTCCTTATTGCAAGGCAAATTTATTAAGGCTAACTATAAATAGTAGCTTTTCCCCCCTTTTATTATTTTTTTAAATTAAATCTTTTGCCCGACTGCTTATGCTTTCCCTCCTACAACAGCAGTAAAAAGCAAAATAATACATATAACAAAAATCAGCTCCGAGAAAAAGGCAGATAATGAAATATCTGCCAAAACCTGCAATATGTGTCTGTCAGAGAGAAAAAAAACCCAAAACAAACCAACATTCTTATATTTGACTCTCTGAAATGTAACTGCAGCAGACTAGTTGGGGAAAATTTGTTTGAAGATGTATTACGTTCCACGATCAAATGGAAAAAATGGCACCTGTCATCATATTTAGAAAACAGCTGGGTAACATGGCCAAGTGCCATAGCCTCTTTTCACATGGCCTTTCTACTGAAACCAGCCAAGCTCCGTTCTCAGCAACTGGAGAAACCCTGTGCCTTTAAATGGTTACAGAAACATCTACTTAGGGGCCAGCTCTTATTGCAGCAAAGCCTGCTTCTGATGCTTCTAATTAGCACTTAATGGATTATCCTTTACTTTTATAACCAACCCAGCAGGCGCTCTTCTATAGTATTTTTCAGCTATTTTTGGTGGAAGATATATGCAATTGCGCCGCTCTTCATGCTTTCATTTTGAGCATGCAGAAAATATGAGAAATAAATCGCTATCTGGGATTATTTTAGCACTCAGATGCTTAATTTAAGTCTGATTAAGCATTTCCTAAATGTATTTTCTTTTATCTAATATCTTAGAAAAACTGTAATGGGTTAATTGCCCTATCTGATCTAGACTTTGATGCTGGATCTCCTAAATATATACATACTGTTAATTAAAATATTTATATAACCAATGAAAAGCCTGGGTTTTTTAAATTTGCAAACACAGCTCCAATATGTATTCATTTAGGAAGAAAAGTGTTTTTCCAGCTAAACACAGTACAGGTACATGCAGAAACTTAGATGCTTCAGAAGTCAGATGGGCTTTTAGAAACTAACAATTTTTATACATACTTTGATTTAAAAAAGCACTAAGATTAGGAGTGTTAAAAATTAGCATTGCTCTGTGTGTGCACATATAGATGTATATATACAAAATACATATAGTATAAATGTGTCAGAGGATGTATACAAACCTGTGCGTGTGCACATATGTTTAATAAATAAATACATTTACATAGGTTTTAATTGGAAGATTATACTATTTCCCCCTCAGGGAATTAATTTGGATGCCAGTTTCTAGCACTCTTCACTCAGGCCATGCTTCCAGTAGGACAAGGTCTCAGATTGGTTAGACTGGAACAGGAGGGGGAGCTCTCACTGCACCAGCTGGGCAAGGGGAGGACAGGGTACCCGAGCCAAGGAAAAGACGGGGAGCAACCACCAGCTGCTCTCGGAAGCAGGTGAGATGCGCTCTCACGCTGCTCCCACTTACTGCGGTCCCCTCACCAAAGTGGAGAACTTGGCTTCTCCGTCCCTTACGTCAGTAACACCAAAAAAAAAAGAGCACACACAAAAATAAAGGGTAGGCACTAAACTGGTGCGGTCATGTTTGTTGAAGGCAGTGAGTTCAGAAAAAATGTGGAAACCACTATTATTTTTAATACTAAAAAGAAGAGGAAGGGAAGAAGAAGGAAGGGTTGGATAGTGGTTATTATAAAATACTCCCTCGGTGGGATGGGGCAAGGACAACCAACTTTCTGTCCTGGTTTTTGAGGAGGATGGGTTTGGGCTTTTGCTCTGTCATACAACATCCTGGTGGAGGAGGAGGAGGCTGGCTGTGCAGGGGCTGAAGGGCTGCTGTTCCCTGCCCCTCACAGCCCCTGCCCGTGCTGTAGGTGGGGAGCAGAGGGATGTGTGCTGGGCAGGGGCAGTCCCACCTTGTTCCTGGAGCAGATCCTCGCTGTTTAGTCCATTTCTTGTTCCGCTTTTTCAGGACAGTGCAGCAAGAGACTACCTCTTGCTTGAAGTGAGGCCAGAGTCAAACCTCTGAGATTATTTCATGTTTGCTCACTTGTAATCAGCTGAAGCTACTCTGACATGCTCAAACGTGCTATTATTTTTCCCTTAAGAAATAATGTGGAGACCAAGAGATTCCAATATTAACCCTTTTTTCCCCCTAAAAAGAGCACCGTCTCCCCTTGAGTCTGGCAAACGCTCTGCTTTCTCCCAAAGCTTCTGCAGAGGTAAAGTCCGTCTTTTTGCCTGCACTATCTCGTCATAGTGCATTATAAACGCAACGTGGGGTGTACAAGGACTGCAGGATTAGCCTCCCTCCAACCTCTGTCTGAGGTGTCGGCCGAAGTTTGTGGCTCCTCAGAGCTACGTTTGTGACCTCCACATAGACTGGTGAAGGCAAGGCTGAGAACCACCAGGTCAGTGGCAGCATCAGCCAGAGCTTTGGGATGACTTTTGCCCTCCCCAGTTTCATCCCTCGGCAGTTTGTGCCAGGGTGGGCTAAGCCAAGCTTTGCACTAGGTGAGGTTATCAGGGAGAGCTTCATCCAGAAGAGTAAGGCTCCTGCAAGCAGAGTTTGGTGTGAGTTCTCAGAAGGTCAGCGTGGGAAGTTCCCCATAAAAGATGAACTTTGATGTTGGCAGCCAAGACAGATTAAGAAATTTTGGGAACTTTTTTTTTTACTACTACTTTTTAATTATATGAAATGCAGGAGACCTGTGAATAGGTTATTTTTAGATTGCACATTCAAATATACACTATGGCAGCAAATTAAAATTCTTCTCAAATCTTTTTTTTTTTTTTTTTTTTTTTTTAAGAAATGTACCATAACTCATAGTGGAAAGTTTGATGAAGAGCAGTATGTGGCTCTGCACAGAAATTCTGCTCTTGCGACTAAATTAAACATCACTGGTTGCTCTCATTTAGATGAACCCTTTTGGAAGTTCTTTTTTTAAAGCTAACGGATTGGACTTCTAATTTTAACTCTTATGGTTTATAATTAGAAACATTTCCAAACTTGTTTACAAACACCTGCACTTGACAGTGTGTCTGCAATTTTAGAAGGACTCACTTGTCACTTCCAATGGGGGTTGAGAGGGCATCTGAGTTCTTTGTGTTTCTACAGTTAGTTTCAGGACACTGGAACAAAAGTGCATTTTTTTTAAATAAGGTTACAGATATGCAATGTTTTGCAAGGGGTTGCATGCACCTAATCAGCAAACAGGTCTTATTGACTGGTTGTGCATTATTTCAAAGTCAGGAGGATGGTTAGTTAGTGGTCATTTGGAACAAGACTCAAACTGGCACCCAAAGGAGAAATTCCAGGAACTAATTTTAGCAGTTTGGTCTCTCAATTGGAGAAGATGGTTTACAGGTTTTCTGTATTTATCTCTTCCTCAAACATACTACTTTCTTGCCAGCTGTCCTTCAGAAGTTCTTCAGAGAGTTCAAAATGACTTTTGACTAAATCATCAAGTTGTTTTTTCATGGGAAGTTAGAAGTAAGTTGCTGAACATATAGTGGAACAACAGAGCATGGTTCCCCTTGAGTTTGAGTGGGACGTGTGTGTTACACAAGTGTGTTACACTTGTTTGCAGTAGGGTGAATATCACACTATGTTACTTATTGGTCAAGTATATAATCACGTTAGAGGTAATGAAAATACTTTATTAAAAAAAAAAATCCTTTGGCTCCTCGATATGCTCTTTACACCTGATTTTGAGCTGCATCACGTAGGTTAACAATGTTGCTTATTAATTTCTAGTGTAATAGGAAAGATTATCCTCACTAAAAATTGATGCTGCGTGGGAGGGTGGCAGGAAGAACCCTCCAAACATGCTTCAAGGGTACGGCTGAACCAGAGGTAGTCAAAGCAAACTTAAGCAGTAGTGGCATAAGGTGTCCTATTGATTGCTTTATGCTCTTGTTGTTACTAATTAGTATGAAAAACTCCAGTTAATTAGACTAGCCTGTTTGGCTGTTGTGTCCTCTGCTGGGAACCATGGTCAACCTTAGAGAAACTCCAATACGGGAGAGGATAAGGGAGCCACGGAGCAAATGGTTTGTATTTTCTGCTGTTTTGTTGTCCAAAAAAGCAGGGAGTTGGACTCAGATGAGGAATCTGCGTTAATGTCAAAGGATCGTGTCCTCAGAGGTGCTTACTCTCTATCACTTTCACTGAGAGTTGATATAAGTGGAATTAGGCACCTAAATACCTTTGTGTATACCTGTTCTTTGAAGTTAAACCTCTAGTCTGCAGCCTGTATCTGGTGCTTGACCTGTCTGCAGAGTACACAGCGTACACTCACTGGAGGGCTCTTCCAAAGCAATTGCTTGTAAGTAAACAAACATAATTAAATAAAGCTTTTGGAGTATAACGTACAGGTCTGAAGACTTATTTTTTTTTCCATCTGTAAAACAGCTGTGCTTTGTAGCTGTATTTCTGAATTCCTTTAAGGCAATATGATTTTAACAAGCATTCTCTTTGTATGCCGCCTTTTTTTTAAATTTAACCAAGTAGTCTAGCCAAAATTATGATGTTACTTAGTCCACAGCATAGTTTCTTAGCAAGTATGGCTGTGATTAATAAATTTGTTGTAACCGTATTAGGCTCTTACCATCTTTGAAAATAGCTTCAAACACAGTTTACTAGCTGCAGTGTTGTCAGGGTCCCAGTTGATGAGAGTTAGAAATACCTGACATTTTAGAAATTGCTCATGATTCAAATATGACCATAGAAATTAGACTCAAGTGGAATTTAATACTGCTTCTCGCTTAACTAGAAACTTCTATTTTATGATGAATTCTATCTGGAGGTAGCACTTGTCTGGAGATAGCACTTTCCCAACTGATGTACTGAGGGGAATGTCGCGTCATGCCACTGTTTTCAGTTTTCCTCTATTTCTGTTTGCTTGTGTCAGCTCTATGCCCACTTTCCCAAGTGTTAATCTGTAGAAATGTTTGCAAAAGGTTAGGGGAGGCTCAAAAGCAAGAACTGTGCAAGTGTAGAAAGATCTCCAAATCCAGCAATGCCTTGAAAACATGCAAAAACCTCTTTGATGTCAGAAGTCTTGACTGACCGTGAAGTTAGTGACAAGCTTTCTCAGATGTTTGTGATAAGAATGGAAGACATCTATGGAATAGTTGTAGAGTTAACTAACCTGCATAAGCCTGACCAGTTCTTTGGTGTGAATTTTTGGGTGGAGTGTATGGTGTATGCATGAAGTGGTCCATTTTCAGGGTAATCTGCCTGGCTCCTATAGGGAAATGTCATGGAAAAATCTCTCTTTTGGTGAATTTAAAGGGATATTGTCTTCCTCGGAAAGTAGTAATTAAGATAAATGGAGGAGTCATGGAAAGAAGGGAAAAGGGCTTCAGAGTTCTGATTTGGAGGTTCTCACAATAAGTCTCACTTCAGGTGAAATTGTTACTCCCTGCAAAGAATCCCCAGTATGATTGAATAGTGTGAGCCACAGCATGCGTGATACCATACCAGCGTGATTTCAGAATTGAATTCATATCCAGGTAGCTGGATATATGAAGGTATACATATACCATCAAATACTATGAGAGAGGAAGCTCTGGTGGGGGGAGTATCTGGTTGTGGTTAGAAATCAACCGTGGATGTAAGGTGACTGCTTGTATATTGTATATATGTAGGTTCTCAATCCATGAAGTGCCAGTATCGAAGTTACGGCTACATCCCCAGAGCTGGAACACATTGCAAGTCCCCAAGCTGCAGATCCTTTGCCCGCTTCTCCCATAGTACATAGCTATAAACCAGTTTTAAAAAGTCCATACATAGGTGTAAAACATGCATTTTCCATAGAAGTAATGAAGGTAAAGAGGACTGTTGCTATTACTGTGGCCTATTGCAAATTGTTTGTAGCTTAAATTTTTGCAGCTTCTTATTCCTGGTGCATATGCTTTCTATAAGCAGCTGTTTGATATTTCTGAAGTAATCCTGTGCCATAACAATGTGGGGTTTTCCTTCCTAAAGAAACTGTTACCTGCCAGTTGTACCCCAACCGAAGGGACCTAAAGCAAATGTGCATGAAACGAAACTGCTTCAGGATAACCTGCATTGGTTTAGGGGACAGTTAATGATAAATTTTCGTGACCTGTCTGCCAAATATTTGTACACTAATTAGGTCCTATTTTGAGGGCAGAGCACGTGAGCATGTAAGAAGCCCCTTGTACAGGATGGGAAGGGCAAGGGGATTTTTGTCCCTAGTGAGTGCAAAACGTAGCATCACCTAAACGTGTGCATTATTTCTGAGTAGCGTATGAATCCCTTGGCTCATCTGGAGACACTTCTTAAATTGGCTCACAGGAGTAGCTGTAGCCAGCTAAGGTGCTCAAGACTAGAGCGTAAGGGAGGAAACTGAGCTGACTCAAAGCGTAGTCATAGACTTTAACTTTATAGAATGTCTTTCGCAATATAGTAGAAAATTACCTTTATGACTAGTGGCAGGACCTGTTGTATAAGTAATCCAGCCATGGCGCTGGTTGGTATCTCGCTTTTCACTTGAACCTCTCTGCGATGCAGGTCTTGGAGGAGTGAGTGCCTGGTGCAGCCTCTGCCTGGCTCCTTGGTAAGTCATCATTCGAATCTATCTTTCTGTACAGTCACTTTCTAAACCGCTGAGCGAAAATAAGGAAATTTTTCATAGAGTGCTTTGAAAGAGAGTTGCTAATCAATTTTTCTTATTATTTTATGCCCTGTGATTTTTACACCACCCCCACCAGCTGGTTAATCATGCAAAAGCTGAACACTTCATTAGCCAGAACATGTTTGCCCATGGGCATTTCTGTAGTAAATTAGTTCTTTCTATTTATACAGGTAAGTCATGGCCAAAAGTCTTTAAGGTGCCAAAGGTAAGGGTTCGAATTAATTCTTTTTCTGAGTTTTTAAGAGAACTAGGTTTAACTTTGCGTGCTGTTGATTTGAAATTACTTTTGAATTAAAGATAATATGGATTAAAAAAAGCATTCTCGGGCTGCTCTGAAGTACATTGTATCTTTCTGGATCTCAAATTTGGCCTTTGTAGTACAGCCTGCCTTAAAAACTCAGGTGCGTGCACCTACCTCTATATATATATATATATACACACACACACACACATATATGGGTGTATATATACATACACACACACAGTATCTACATCTACACACAGACTGTTTGAGTGGCATGTGGCATATTGACCAGTGTTTTTCCTTTCTTACTCTGTGCCTTTGAAACTATTAATTGAAAATATGTGGTTTGTAGATGCTTTTTTCCTTCAAATCAAATGGTGCCCTCTGAAAGCCTAGTTTAGCTCGACAATGAATTTAGCTTTCAGGCTTTGGCCATTGCAATATTGTTTGAATGCCACCATTTCCTGCAATCAATGTAATTTTATATCTACTTGGAATAGAAAGTCAAGATGGTGATTGCCTTAATTTAACTCAGTGTTGTATTCATTAAGGAGCTGATCCCAAATTCCTTTCAGATCAAAGTCTGTCTTGATTTCAGCGGAACCTTTCGGCGCACAAGGTGTGCGGTAGCCTTCTAAAATGTTGTCATTGTGACTAGTGAATAAAAACTAAATGTGTTGCTAAATTTAGGCTGTTGCTCATGTCAGCTTCCTTTTCTAAATGACGGTAAGTGCATTCCATAAATAGTACGCCTCTTATGTTGTCATATCTCTTTGGCTTGCTTTGCAGTATTTTACAGGATATTTGCAAATGAATTTTGTGTTCAGTAGGCAGGGGATGAAAATAACACTACTCATTGGGACTCCATTAACCCGCAGCTAATGAGGAACCATTTCAAGGGCTGGATGAGTGTAATTCAGATTAGCCTGTGTGCCAGGCTGCTCTGCTCCCACTCACGCTCGCACCGTGCCGTGCTCTCGCTGCAGTCCGGAGGGACGGAGCCCGGTGCCGCACCGCTGGCGCTCTGCACCGTTGTCGGTTAAGTTTTCTGTGCGTCAGGTCCCCTTTTGGAAGGTAGGAGAGAAGAGCGAGTGTGTGTGTGTGTTCGCGTGCACGCGCGTAGATAGGTGACAGCGATACTGACCTCCATAGTCAAGTGTTTTGAGATGTAATGAAATACTCTACAAACACTGTACTTGTGCTCGCTGGTTGATAGCATTGTTACTTGTAGAAAAGGGTACTACATGATGACAGTAAAGGTGGTCCAGACTGGCCCTTAATTAATTTTATTTTCAAAATCTATATTAGTGACTGTCATGAGGGCACCTGGGCACTTTACATCAATAAAATAATCAATTTAAAAAATGTGTAGACCAGAACTCTGTGTTCACTAACAAAACTCCTGTTCCCCGTTACGACTAAAGGTCAGTCCAAGGCTGGCCAAGCAAGCAGGACTCGCATTTCTGCGCCTCGGCGCTTGCCAGACGTGGCTCTGGCGGAACACCACCGGCAGCAGCTTCCAGATGCCCGCGGTCCCTGCGGAGAACGTCTTGCTGCTGGCCGACGACTTGTTAACCCCCTGCGAGTCTCAAATTGGTTTCAGGACTGATGGAAAAGGCGGAGAAAGACTAGTTCCGAGGCCAGTCCCAATTAAAAATGTGACTTTGCCAGTTGCGAGCGGCCCACTGAAGCGCAGGAGACAGGAACTCAGTGGAGCTGTGCGGCTGGAGCAGAGAGAGGGAGCGCGAGAGAGAGCTCCTTCTGAAGAACAGGCTAGAGGTCTCTTAACTGAAGAAACGTTATTGATGATAAATGTTACATTATGCAAGCTTAGCAAATTCTCTAGGAATATAATGCTTCCCAGTTTTTTCTTAACATGTGTTAATATTTTATGATACCTGTGCATTAAGGGCTAGTTCCTACAATGTTTAAGTGAGTTTGGGCTGCTAAATTGCCTTTATGGACTTTTAAAAGACCACTGCTGGTCACTACGGATTAGCTAAATTCCCAGTCTCGCTTAACATGCTGATGATATAAAATCAGCTTGTTTGTTTTTCATGCATTAAGTGAGGATATGTAATTAAATTAAATGTTGTTGCAAAGCTGCATTTTATTTATTTGTATTAGTGCATGTGGGGCAATAATCCCACTTTAATACATATCTGATTGTGCAAACAACACTGAAACTAAGAGTTCCTGGACAAAGACATACTTTTTAAAATGTGAGATCGTAATAGATTTTCATGTCTTAAAATCCAATTGAACTCAAGCTGAGCTTAAAAATCCAAGATCTGATTCAGGAGAATTCAGTCCCATCTGGCCGGTGGGTAGCAGGTGTGCAGTGTGTGTGTGTAAGGGAAGGAGGTGATTGCAGGGAGTGAAACGTTTCTCTTTTCCCGTAAAGCTTTAATTCCAGTTTAATGCTGTCGTCTGAAGCTCTCTGCAGTTTAAGTTCTTGCATAATTACCAGCATCTATTGTTGGTCTCGGTTTCTAGATAACATAATGGTGAAGGTGAATGGCAGAAGCAAGTAAGTCTACAGCATTATGGAGAAATATAGTTTGTAATTCTTAAAGTTTTGATTTAGTTTCTGATTACACCCAAGACTCTTCATATGGAAGAGTGCGTTTTTTACAAATTCCTACATATGTGATCCTCGAAGAATGAAAGAGAAAGGTTTCATTGTGGCGTTCCGTGTCAAGGTCTCTTTGAGAGTTGCATATTCCCACAGCAATGTAGAGAAGGGTTGTTTCATATATTTATTTTTATAAATCAAAGAAAATGTATTATGCGATTTCTATTTTCAACAGATAATAGACATGTTCTACGTTTTTGCATTACTGCAATTATAAATGAAGGAGGGTTTTTTTTTAATCTCTAAAAGTATTTTAACAATCTATTGGATACTTCAGGCAACTCTACTGGTCCTACTTTATATCTTGTAACCTTCAGAAACTTGTCCCAGCCATTCTCATTTTCCTCTTTCTCCTTCCCTTTCTTCATCTTTTGATCAGATACTGCCAGATACCGTCTGCCTCTGCTTGGGAGCTTTTTACTTAGGAGGTTTAGGAACCTGCTCTTCCTTGGCTTTGAGCATTAGCTATCAAGTCAGCTCCCTCTTACACTCCTATCAACTCTCCCTCTTCCAACTTTTAAGTATTTCCTGTTCCTTTTCTTTGCCTTCACTGCTCTATAACTTTGGACTGGAAAGTCTTTCAGCACGTGTGGTTTTTATGGGAGTTGGCATGCAAATCACTACTTACTTAACAAAATAAGTAAGCAGTCATACTTCTTATCTAGTTTTTAACTTCACACTACTACAGTAGATGACACTTTGCTACTGTATTTCACAGGGTATTTTCACGGTGAACTGACTTAATTTCTAAGGTAGAATGGAAGTGGTGCTGTGTTGCCAAGGGAAGTCCATCTGGTTTGACAGACAAAATGATAAGCGTTTCTCTGGATATCCCTGTAAAGCTCTCCCCCTTATTTGTTTGCTTTACGAAGTTAAATGGAAGAGGTCACCCCCTTTGACAGAGCAAATTCTTTTTTTTTTCCCTAGCAATAGGGCTTTGCATGAAAACATTTTTTATTAAGCAAGTCATCCATACTGCACCGTAGGCTGTTTGAGTGTAACAGTATGTTACAGTCTGCAAAGTTAATGCAGTTAATATTCAACTGAACTTTTGGGGGGTTGCTAATCCCTTAGGCGGGCTTAGCAGAAAGGGCAAACATATTTATAGCACTTTGAATCAGACTGCAGTGAACGAGTAAGAGTATGTGTTATACCATGCAAATGTTATACAATTTCAGGAAAGCTCAGTGCATAATCGTCTTTTAATAGTACTTAAGTTGGTGAAATATCTCATCTGTTAGCAACAGAGTTGTTGGTTCAGTGGACAACAGGTCTGTTAAAATCAGGCTGTGAAAGGTCTTGAGATTCCTGTTCTGGTGATAAATTCTGCAAGTTCTGAACAGATTTATGGGCTCTTTAATTAGGAGCTAA
Organism: Aramus guarauna; assembly: GCA_013400195.1. Lineage (NCBI taxonomy): Eukaryota > Metazoa > Chordata > Aves > Gruiformes > Aramidae > Aramus > Aramus guarauna. The sequence goes on from VXBL01007437.1 coordinate 1,934,237, forward strand.
CTGTATTCTTTAAGCTCTGTCATTTGTATTATTCCCTAATAGGATTTCATTGGACTTTGTCACATAGCTGACTATGACCAAGTGTGTGTGGGGTTGTCAATAGCCTATTCCCTGTAGACCATGGGCTCTTACTATCATTGTAGAAGTAAGTAGATCATTCCTGAATGATCTTTCCTCCAGAGTGGAAGTGTGACACTGGGTAGAGTTCGCTTTGGTTAGAGCCATGGGCACACTGAGCAAAAGAAACGAGAGTTAAGTCACGAGATGTGGGAAGTTTATAGAGAAGCTGAAGCCCTCAGACTGAGAATGTTCAACAACGAGGGCCACGTTTCTGTGAGACAGAAACTCTGTATTTATGTCATGGACAAAACGTGCATTATTGAGTGTAACGTTCTGTGGAAAAGCACATGAAGGCTCAGTAATGCTAGCAACCCATCAGGAGCCAGTAAGGAAGAAATTATGATCTTGGATTTTCCACAGAATTTGATTGTGTAGAATTTTTAGTCTAATAAATAAGAGGTCCATCAGCTGGTAGTCAACAAAAAGTAATTTGTACTTTTTTTTCAGAGAGAGAGATTAATATGGCTGCTTACAGCTGCAGTCAGTATGGTAGATTTTTTTTTAAGGTGAACTTGTGATGCCATGCAAATGTAGAATACAGGCCTGGCAAAGTGGCTGGTTTATTCTAATTAAGATTTTTTACATATTTAACATTTTGACTACTTCTTCCATTTTTTAATAGATTTTGAATATTGGAATGAGTGACTACAACATGGAACTTGACCTTAAAGAGGGCTCAGGTGCCAGAATTTATGCATGTACTTCCATAATTTGTTGATTTGCCACCTTACCTGCACCCACTCCTTTCCTTTTCTTTTTTCTCTTTGTAAACCACGTTGGCCCTTCATAGTTCTTCAGGAAAAAAAGTCCTACAAAATAATTAATGTGTCATAATTGTTAGGAAAAATGGAACTACTTTGATAAAGATTTTCAAATCTTTTTATTTATTATATTTTCAGTTAAAAATAAAATGACTGAATACCAGGCTAAGTTAAAATTCTGTATTGGAGTTGTTTATATCTGAAGTACCAAAAAATAACTAGTTTATTTTATGCAAAATTGCAAATTTCAGAAAATATTAGAGTATTAGCTCAAAGGTTGAAAGCCTTTCCAAGGGAAGGAAGGAAATCAGAAAGGAATTTGGGCTGATCAGATTAAGACACAGTAGGGCTGTAACAGGTGCACAGGGCTGATGTGGCTGACACCGATGTGGGATCCTTTGGTTCCTCAGCCCAAATTTCCCCAGCTCCTAGTTGGATCACGTAGCTTCTGTCCAAATCCCAAGCAAGATTCAGCCTTACACCTCTACATGTATAATGAGACTCCATATAACATTTCTGTCATTTTATTAAATAGTAAATACAGACATCCATAGTAAAGGCCAAACTTCTCAGAGTGTGCTGGTGAAGGTATGTTGGATCTTACCTACACATCTTGCAGCCATCTTGGAGCTTAGAAATAAATGAAACCACCTGCAGTTTTATTGAGAAAACAAAGAGTTAACACTCTGGTGATGTTAACTGTGATAAAAGGTGTGTGTATGTGTTACTGTGTTGTGCTCTATACATTTATGAGCTCTTTTTATAGCAGCGTTCCCAGCAGCATTCCCAGGAGCAGTCCAGGTCCAATCAGGACTGGTATGCCCGTTGTGAGAGGTGTTGTTCTAATTCATGTGTAAATGTGGAGTGGTTGCTGCCCTGAGGATATTACAGTGAAATTACAAACAGGAATAAAAAAATAGTAGGAGGTGTGGAGGAGAAGGAGGGCAGCTGCAGCAAGGTGCACTTGTCTCGTTGGGGTTGTGGTACGTACAGCCTGATAGCAAACGATGGGCTTTTCATTTATTTATAAGTCTGCTGCCTTCAGAACAATTAGCCTCATTGTCTTTCGTTTCTGTCTTAGTTATTTAAGCAGAAATGTAGAAAGTATTAAATTAATCGCTCCTGAGATCCTTCCAGCCTCCTGTTCTGTCTCCAGCAATGACCAACCCCATGTGCCTCAAGGAAAGTTGTAAGAGCCTCACAATGGGCAGACATGGGATAATCTTCTCTCTACACGGTCTCATCCTAATCTTTCATTATTAGGGATTATTTTAAGCTTTGAAGCATGAGGTTTTAAAAAAAAAAGTAATTTGTTGTTCCTCCTCCTCCACTGTCAACTTTGTTTAAAGTATGAAATATCTTCCCAAGCCTGTGATCTGAGCTGTTCTCAGGATAATCCTACCTGCTCCTTGGTGTACTGACCAAACTTGCAGCTTGGGAACTACCATGGTGGTTTTGCTTCCTCTGAGATGCCAGAAGGGATTTGTAGATCCTCTTCAGGGGGGAGGTGGGTGAAGACAGACGCACGTTGAGCAGTTAGGGCCTGGGCGTTCCCATGTCATTGTATGTCAAAGCTGTGGTGCTGCGGTTGGCTCTCGCCCCTTTCTTTTAATACTTTAGTGGCTAATTTGCAGTAAAGCACAATAGGAAATAACCATAAATAAATCTGGGAACCATTTTATTAATTTCTTTCGCTAGCTGTGTACATATGAGCAGCTTGCCATTTGCATATGTGAATCTTGTCATAACAATTTCGGGAAGTGATTTGTTAATAATCAAGTTCTCAGAACAGCTCTAAATCAGTAATTGATGTAGGTCTGGATACAGCAAGCCTTCCGCCTGCCTATTTTGTGGAGCATTTTTGGCAAGTTTCAAGCTAGCGTGAAAACTAGCCATCAGAATAAAATTTAGGACAGCTGGGATGCTTTGCAGTGAAGACTTTTGGCTCCACAGTTCAAATAATCACAATAGCAGCTCAATTTAGCCTTTGGCTGGGAAGGTTTGGCAGGGCACAATGAAAAATAATTATTTCATGGCCTGCTTATTTGTCCCTTAACAAATAAACTCTCTGACCTATGCAGGCTTATGTAAATATGCTGCCGTATGTAGGGTTGTAGAACACTGTCCTGTCCCCATTTGGAAATACGTTTTATTTCACCCTCATGTTACAAACTTTTTTTTTCGAGTTCTGTTTGGGAAGCAAGGAAAGGGAGAGGCAGTATCGGATACTGAAACCCAGACAGCCAGGCACAGAGTCTAAAAAGCCATCTAACAGTCGTCTTTCTGAAAACACATCCATTAGTATGCAGTGTTTTCACTGCTGTAATAATAAGAGCAATCATGATACGAACAAGTCCGTCTCTTCACAGCCTTCCCACGCGGGATGGAGAATGACAGCTCCTAAAGCATTTGGATATTTGCCTGAATGTATGCTGCTTAGCTAACCACGGTTCAACTTGCTTTCCATCTTATGGCTTCCTGGATATCCTTCTCAATTGTTTCAGTGACAGCTTAAAATGTGAGACTTGGAGAGGGGGAGATAAAAGCTTAGCAAAAGGCTTTTTGTCTGTGTATTTAAGGGGAAGTTTTATTACACTTGATGATGGAGAGACATGCCACACTATTTTCTGTTCCTACGATTTTAGTATTTGCACTTTCTGTTGTACCGGCAGCAGCCAATCCATAACATTGTCTTTCTGTTTCCCACTCTAGAGGGGGCAAAAATACAAAGAATACAGATTGATGGTTTTGTCTTCTGACACCACCATTTTTGTTCTGAAACAGTAAAAGAAAGCCTTTTACCCAGTGATCCAAAAGATCTCTCTAGAACATCTGCCTTTACATGCTCATGCACATACGCGCACACGTGTGCACGCATACGTACACAGGCTCTTGCTAAGGTGGCTATGATCTGTTTTTAATAGTGGCACTTCTTCTCAAAGTGTCATTTAAAAAAACATCAGCAGTCATGTCATGCATCGGGATGAATTTCTAAATGTAAATGAGATTCTCTCAGTAATTTATTTACATTTGTTTTCAGCACAACAAATGAGACATCACGTAGCTTCATAATTTCCCATGACCGAGTCACCAGCATGAGGTGTGTAATTTACCCTGATTTAAGATGCTTATCTAGAGGTTCTTGCAACAATACCTGGTGGGGTTTTTTTATACTACTTTTTGCTGGCTTTTAACCCATCTACTTCACCTCCATCTCCGTTTTTCAGTTGAAAAAGAAGTATGAACGTGTCTGCTTCTTGAGGCCTTTTTTCAGTAGAACCAAGAAGGATGGCTTTGCTGCCTTGTTTTGTGTATTACCTTCCCTGCCACCTCCTTCTCATTTGGTAAAACTCATAGGAGGCTTCCAGCAGCCACAGTGAACATATCTTGATTTACAATCTGATGATGCAGGAAGAGAATGTTGATTGTGGATGTTTCTGATGGAAAACCGATGGTTCAGACACGAAACATAATGGGAAGCGTCCTGCAGTCATTGGCTCTCCCCTTTTTTCAGCCAAAATACTAAATCTTAGGCCTGGTCTTGTTTCTGCTACTGACTCTGAATTTCTGATCTGCCTGTGGCTGAAATGATACTTTGATTCAGAGGAGATGTGAACACTAATTTTCAAATAATGTGGACACAGTCATGTACTACAAAACTCATTTATTTTAAGTCTGTAGTTGGAACATTTAGATGTCTAACTACTTGCTTGAGTATTTCAGGTAGGTAGATGATTAAAGGTGCAATGTACCATGCATACAATTTTGTACCTCTTATCTTGCAGTCTTGGTTAAGGCTTGACTAAAAATCAGGGCAATAGCTTTTGCTATTTTACAGGGTAACAACACAGGAGAACTGAGAGACTTTGGTGAAAGTTACTGGTAGTTCAGCAGCAGTACAAAATGCTATGCTATGTAAATGCGCTGTGACAGTAGTTTGGGATGTTATCTTGCAAAAATACTGTACATCTTTATGGAGGTCTACAGGGTTAACTTTATGTGGGTGTTCTTTTTCTGACTGAAAGAAAGCATGACATTGCTTTGTGTTCATTCCCAAAGCAAAATTCAATGTCTGCCTTTAAACTGAATAAGCAGATTAAAAAAAAAAAAAAAAATTTGGACTTGTTTTTAATGTGCATTGTACATACTAGGAGCCAGTTGAGATTTAAGTTTTGGCCTGCTGGCCATTTCCTTAAAGTTGCATGAGTCTAGCACCAAATTATGCTGATGGCCTGTCTATCACCGAATTATTTACAGAACTGCAGTTAAATTACAGAAATCTTCCAGACAAGCAGTGCTCTGGGCAAATTATTTCATCAAAGTTATTTTCCATGCTATACTTAAGCAAAAGCTTATAGGAACAACATGAATCTTTTTTTGGTATGTGATTATGCATATGTGGTAACAGCCCCCTTTTTACAAATAGCTCGCTTTCTACCTGGGAAAACAGAAGAAACCATGATATGAAAGTCGCTGATCTCCGTGTTTTCCTCGGTTTGAAGCAAAAGTTTTACATTATGGAAGTGCAGGACTCGGGCCAGCAGTAGGATGGCCGCTTCTGCGCGCTATCAGCTTGTTTTTGTCAGTCTTGGGACCTTTTTTTTTTTTTTTTGTAGACTTATAACTGCACACCTCTGTGCGCTTGTGAAATCAGGTAGTGCACAAGCACACCAGTCTGCTTTCCTAGTTCTGTCACATCCAGGCCCAGCGGTCACTGTCCCCTTTTACAGGGAAGGGCATCGGCATATCTGAAGGCAATATAGGCTTTTACCGCGTTACCCACACCTAGCAAGATTTGAGTTGCTGTATGATTATGAAATGTACAAAGAGAATATAAATCCTAAAAGCAGCCCAAACTCCCTATCATAATTGGCATCCTTTCAAACTCTGTTCCAGAGTTTAGAAATATAGTCAGGGTAGAACATCTATATTTGGGTTTATATGTAATGGTCATACCTACTGGTTCACTGGGAAAAACGTTGGCATAGATCACTATTTAAGGACTCTGGATGCAGTGTTTATGTTTAGCTCAGTGGGTTTTATCACTGCATTTTTTTTTTTTTTAGTATTCCATTTTAACATGTTTGCACTGTGAGGCAAGCATGCCTTCCCAGCCTCTGCATGGTTGTGTGCTTTTTGTTTAATGAATATAGAAATTCAAGTTTTAAACTGACTCCCATGCATAAATTCTACTGGGAAAACAGGTGCTTAAAAATCTGTGTTTTCCAGGCCTCTCTCTGCCCATATCTTTAGGGTAAAACTCAGCGACATGTAGATGGCAGACTCGAACGGGCTCAGATGTTGAAAACCTGACACATGTGAGGAAGGACAGCGGGCTCAGAAATGCGTGAGAGCTAAAGGTCTTTGCAAACTGGACGTTCGATTTAAGCTAATTTCCATCCAGCACTGGGCTGTGTTTGTTGGTATGTGAGGACGGCGAAGGGCATTGGAGTCAGACCTGGGGAACCCGCTCTGCAGCGCAGCTGAGGGGACTCAATCCAGGCACACGAGAGGTGGGACTGCAATGGCTGGAGTTGCATTATGGTGTTTGAGGATCGGGTTGGGTTTTTTTATTGGCAGGATGAGAATGATCCTTAGCAGATGCAAGTCTGATTAAGAGCCCCCTTAATTTAGAAATGCTCTTACAGACAGGAAGATACTTAAAGCTGGCTTTGTCAACGAAATGGAGGAGCTGTGCTCTCAGGGCCCATTAACAGTGGTGCCAAGATGGCCGCCGCTGTACAAATATTGGGAATTGAGTTTCTAAAAAAACCCAAGCAGCTCCAAATTGTGTATCTCACAAGTTCTTTGTTCCCCCCTTGTAATCCATATCGCACTTATTGCTAGAGTCAACAGTATAATAGTAACAAAAAATACAACCTTTCATCATCTATTGATTTTCAGTCTTTAAAAACTGACAATAAGCTATTTTTTGTCCAATTTCTCAATAAATAGGAACATTTATTGGTTTTTCAGTTTTATTGTATTACATTAGAATATATTTTACTGCACATAGTGGGTAATGTAGCATCAAGAGACATGTTTATGTTCAGCAAGTAACTTTTGAAACTGCATAGCTCAACTGAGATATGTAAACAAATTTGTAATACTAGTTTAATTTAGATTGCAATGCAGAATACTCAGGCTTGAGCTCATTTTTCTATTTATTCCATTATGATCCTCTAACTAATGGAGGCGAATTGCCGTAAAAAATAATTGCAGTGGAACATCGGTAAAGGTGAACATCTACTTTCTTCCCTATCTGAGGGAGGAAGAATTTTGTAGTTAAGTCAGCATCACAATATCTGGGTTTCTTTCCTAGAAATCCACCACAGACAATGTTGTACAGATTGGGCGAGTCATAAATTTTGTCTGCATGATACCATGTGTCAAACGATGTGGCATGAACATAATCTTTCTCAGTGACCTCTGCTACCTCCTGTCTCCTTTGAAAAGGAGTATGATTTAGACATGGTGGGCCTTGGGATGTGGATCCTGAGTTGCGTCCCCATTGCTACCTGCCTTCACGGTGGAAGATTACTTGGTGGGGTTTTTCCTTTCCAGAACCTGTCAGGAGACACTGAAGATCAAGTTGCCTCTTGCTTACTCTTGTGATGAGAAATGGCAATTTGATTATATTTTTATCAACTGTAGAAGCAGTTTAAGCGTTTGATTTATTTGTTTTTAATTAAGAAGCAGTTAATTTCCCTTCTGGTGGCATTTGGCCCTACAGCCAAAGACATTAGTTGTTTTCATTCTACCACCAGAAACCCTGAGGTGGAGGTGCCACTGCTGAGGTGGGGATGTACAAAACCTCTGCCTTAAACCAGCTGTGCCACTGCGCCTCCGGTACTGGCCTTTGCAGAGCCAAGTGGTTCTTCTGCTTTGAGGCTATCAAAGTAATAATCCTGCCAGGCTTCTCAGATGAAAAATTTCATCTAGGTCATGAAACATTTTCCTGTACGCTATGAATGTAGAGACAGCTCTGGCTTATGTTTCATAACCATTGCACAGTAAGCAGAGAGAGGACCATTTGGGCAAAAGGCTTCATTTTTGATGATTTGGGTGCAATTCTGCAAGGCAGGGGCTCTTGCTCATAAGCTGCTGTGGGTCTTGGTGTCATCTTTGCCTCACAGGATCTGATGCACAAGGAGTTAATAGATATCTGATGACCTAAGCGGTTTATATTTCTCTTCATATACAGAAGTGGAGCATGTAAAATTGGAAAACAGAAACAAACCTGAAATTCTCTAACTTCATGACTAGTGTGTGTGTGTTATTTTCCCATGATCTTTAATTACATTCTGTTCTGGAGGGGGGTTGAAGGGGGGATGCTAATCTGGTGCACCAACTGGGGGAAGAACAAACTTACAGCAGGAGTCTAGATGACAGCACACAGCAAATGCAAAAATTGACATTCATATGAAAGCGAGCTAAGCAAGACCAATAGAAGAGCGCCAAAATGACTGCAGCAAGAGGAATACAAGTGGCTTAAGGAAACCACGGTTTATCTTGTTATTGAAATATCACAGCCAACCTTTAAGATGGTGGTGATATGATGATTTTGTAGAGCAGCACCGAGAGAAATGACTGTTATAAAGGGAACGTGTGATTGGATTCAGGTTCATGAGAAGGTAGGTGTAGAAGAGGATTGCCCTTCCCTCTTTGAACATACAATATAGTGGAGTATGTCTCATTGCACTGAATGGAATGATGCTATTTTCAGGACTGCTGTTTGCTGTGCTTGCTAATGAATTTCCAAGGAGTGTTTAAGCCTGGATATTTACTGAAGAGATGCTTGCAGTCCGTTGGAAGAAATGTGACTGAATGTGAAGCTTAATTCTGTGTACATATAATCCTGCTCTCTGTGATTCTGCCTCAAGTTGTATGTTCAATATCAGTCTGCAATAGCAAATAATCTGGAGTCCAGCTGTGACTTCTCCACAAGCAGCATGCAGGGTGCAAAGTCATGTGGTACCCTTTTTCATCTCTCACTGGATGAAATAGCCTTTAAAAAACTATTCTCATGTCCAGTCAAAACATAAAGCCAATGAACTGGGTGGACGCTTTTACTGGGGTGTAGCAAAATGGTCTCTGCCCTGTTCTTTGGTTCTTCATCCCCTTGACTCGGAGCTGGGTCACAGCACACTGCTGTGCTGTCCTGCACCACGAGGGCTGAGTTTCTTTGCAGAAGCGAATGTCTTTGCGAAACAGCTTGACTAAGCAGCACTATATGCTTGCAAGGTGTAATTATTTATTGGGGTAAGGGGTGAGCACACTATTTAAAAACAGAATTCCCGGTGTGTTCTAGTGTCACGTTTGACAGGCAATGGAGAGTCGGACCTAAAGGTATCCTGTGTACATAAAGGTTTAGGCACAGGTCTTACCTTGTCTCTCCACTCTGTTTTCTTTTGTTGTTGTTTTTTTTTTGTTGTTGTTTTTTTCTCCCTTCATGTTCATTAGCTTACTCTTCAAATGTCAGTGGCAAGTTTTGTCCTGGTCGATAGCATGTTCCACAGGACCTAAGCTCTTCCCTGGGAGGAGAACCAAGGCAACTATGATGTGTGCCAATTTAACACCTTTGAGTGGCATGTGTGGGCCTCTCTCCTGCTCCGCAGCGGTGCTAACCTGTGAATTGAATAGTCATGGAGCCAACAGGGCCATGTGTCTTATACCTCTCTGCACCAGCTGTGACTGGTGTGGATCCCTGGGGTGATATCAAGGATGAAATGAACTCTGGTGTGCTCAAATGTGTCAATTATGAGCAGATCATCACTCAACACCCATGTTATCACATTCTGGGCAGTTTACTTCTACCCCCAGAAACAGTTGTAACAGTGAGCTTTTAATCTGGATTCCAGTTTTAAATCTAACTTTAATGTGAACCCTTAGAAAAAAAAGTTAAATTGTGTTTTGAAAAAGACAATAAGTGAAAGGTAGGATGAGAGGGTATAGAATAATTGAGGTGCTTTTTTCTCTTTTGGTAGATGCTAGAAAAGGAACATACTATGGATCCTCTCTTGCTCGCTGTTTTTTGGTCCAACCCATTACACACACTGGCTCCAACACTTTCAATCATTTCCTATCAGCTCTGTCGCTCAGCGGCCAGACTTCACTCCCATACCTTTTAGCACCACACTGGCTTGGGGCATTCCCTTGGGGCATCTTCTACACTTGCTACTTCTTACCACTCTCAGCTGGAGAAAGCACCCTGGACTTGTGCATCCAAGCCCACCATCACACTTAAGCCATACAAAGGCCACTTGAGATCATTTACATTTTTCATTAGCCTTCTAAAGTAGTTGCTCAAAAGCTACAGTGGCTTTCTTAGCTGTTTGAAGTCCTTTGGAAGTCTGTCAGTTTGCATCACTAGTCCAGCAGTGACCTATAATTGTTATGCAAAGCATTGCACAAACATAACATAACTAATTGTACAATTAAGATTGTTTTTTCCTCATCATCCCATTCATCATACTCCTCATCCGCACCTATAGTCAGCACCTGGCATTCAGAAAGGCCGTATTTGTTGCATTAATATAATCCTTTTGTAGTGAAAATGCCTTTTGTATATCCCTTTGCTACTTAAGGGTCCTGTCAGCGTGTTCAATAAGCCTGAAAATGGCGTTTAGAAAGCCTTGTGGTGGACATCCCTTTCTCAAATGTTTAATGGGAGCATAATGCAGTGCTACTCCAGGATACAAATGCAGCAATTCTCGGAGCTCAGAAAAGGGACCTAATACAGATCAGCAGAGGACCCTCCCTTTTCTTAACAACGTTGAAGTAAGTAATACAGTGCTTTGCTCCTTTTTAAAATCTGAGGCAAATAATGCAGGATAGCTTTTCTTCACATTGGACATTTCAAGGTCATCAGTCTTGTGAGCCTGATGTAAGATGCATAATCACTTCATTCTGACAGTCCACACCAAAACAAGCAAACCAAACCTATGTTGAAAAGTGCAGGAGGCAGAAGAGAAAAATCCACGAATGCGTGTGAAGCAAACCATCAGAAACTGCCTGATACCCTTACCTAGGCAGAAGGTTTTGTACTTGAAGGTATTTGGGGGGTGTGTTTGCCACTCATGTGGCTACCACACAGGGTGGTAGCGTCTTGGATTGGAAGCCTGAGGAGGTCTGCAGCACCATAATTCTTCTTGGGAAAAGGAAATGATCTAAGTTTCTACTTCTGGAATCTTTCCCCACAACTCTATAAATTTAAAGAAATAAAACACAAACAGAAAATTGATTTTTGAATGACAGTGAATTATTGTCATTAGAGGATATGTAGTTTTATGTCAAGGGAAAAAAAACCCAACCCTCGGTGTACTATGTGCTACTTTCCGAAGCATTACTTAATGTACCAGTCATTGCTGGGAACATGGAGTCCTTTTAATGCTAGTCAGGTAATATGTCTTTCTCTCTGTAGAAACTCTGTGCAGCAGAGACATGAGTTATATACTGATGTAGTTATCAGAAGATCATGTGGTAGCACTAATGTGAGTCACTATGGTGGAGTTTGCCCCGTTTGAAATTTTTACATAATTAAATATAAGTGAGTCATTGTCCAAATTCTGCCAAAGTGCAGATGTCTTTAATTTAACATATGCAATTCTGCTTGCATATGCCTTGCTTAGGGTGAGCATCTTTTCCTTTGTACACGACTCCGGGTTAACTCTTGTCTGGGAGCTGTTTCCTTCCACCATTCAGCATGCAATGCTCCCATTGAAATCCGTGGCAGCTTCGGTAAAAATAGCTGGAACACCCAGACCTTAAATAGACCTCTCTGCTTCGTTTTATGTTCTGCTGGTAATTTTTTAAATACATGTGGTTAGATTAAAACAAATGTATTTTTGCTTCTGTAATAACGAAGGATATGGCCTACATGTCCCAGTGAAATACGTTCAGTTGCCTTCTACAACATCTATCTCTGTACCAAGGCAAAGACCAGAGAGAGAATTGGAAAGGTAAGGCAAGTTTCTTTAAGGGAAAGCAAGCTGGATATGCTTATGTAAATATTGGACTTTTTAAATGCTAAACTTCAAGATGGCTTAGTACTCGGGGGTAGTTAAACCAGATCATTTTACCTGAGATTAAAACCACCCTCCCTGCAGTTAGCTACATCATTGATGTTTCTGAGGTCTGAAGATGTTGATGTTCCATCTCTGAGTCATTTGGCTGAAGAGGCGATAGCTTTTCTTTCGTTCTTTCTCTTATTTTTTCCTCCCCCTCCTCCTTTTTCTCAGCTGCAAATCTAATTGTCCTCCATCTAGTGCTGAAACGTAACAAAAATGTGATTAACCATCACATTCAGAAGTGGCTCATAGTTTTGCTGGGCACAGAAGGAAAGAACAGGCGTATATGGAAATGGTGGAAAAATGTCTGATTAACTCATGAGAGAGAGTGAAAATGACTAAGGCTGCTCTGCTAATTTCTGAGTCACTGAGGAGTTGCTATTTTTTTCTTATTTGTCAACTTCTCCCTTAATAGGGACATTAAATAATGTTTACAACTGTAAATTCTTTCCCAGGAAGGGAAGAGTTGGATTTCAATCCATTTCAGTTTCACCCGCAAGTTGGTCTGGATGATGTACCAAGTGTTTGATGAACTTGCGCTGATTTTCACATTTGTTGCCAGTCCTGCTGTCAGGGAAGTTTTGTATGCATTACTGATTTACTTCAGATGTTTAGCAGAAACTGTAAAGGGGATGACTAATTCATTTCTCTGGGAGTTTCAGCCTCTCTCTACAAGCTCCATACTTGTAATAATACTAGTAATATATGTGGGGTCCTGCTCTTGAAAGGTAACCTTTGAGTCTTAAGCCCACAGTTTTCCTTCTGGACTGTAAAATGGCGTGCTGTTTTTCCTTGGAGCTCAGAATAGGAGGCTGTGTCACAGGAGAAACTTGTATATTTTATGAAAAAAGTCAGTTCTCCTATAGAAAGACTGCAGCCTTACGCAAGAGGGCAGCATGTATGCTAGCCTATCCAGAGAGTAGCCGGCCAAAGGAGTATATGTCTTAAACTCTGAGAGTCCTGAAAGCTGCCTTAGTAATTTATTGATGACAGAGATGAGAAATAAATTCTTCCCGTAGTCTCCGTCCCCGCGCTGCCCAGTTGATACTGCCAGCAAAGGAAGAAGGAAGTTCCCACACCTTCACCTTCACCTGCTGCAGAGAAAGGATTGCGCAGGTAAGCCGTCCTGTGTGCCAGGTAAATAAATAGTCAGACTCAGCAGCGCGTGATTTTTGACACCCTCAGTGCCTGTTTCCTGTTCCTGTTATATTAAAATGTTCTGCCTTGTTCATGATCTCTGAGCTTGTTCCTGTTAACTTTTTTTTTTTCTTCCCCCCCAGTAAAAATCTTTGTTGCAAAAAATAAAGCTGCACGGCTGTGCCTGAATAGCGAAGCACAGTGTCCTAAATGATGTAACTCAGGTTTTGGGAGCAGGATAATTGCCGTAGTGCGAGGCTTCTTTTAGAATAATTAGTCTTGCTGAGAAGCAGGGTATAAAAGCCTGTGCAGAGCACAGTAATAATGCAGTTACACCATTTCCAGTATTTGTGTGCCCCCGCATAGCACTGCAGATCAGAGCAGGCGTGCCCACAATGATGGTCAAGGGATGATTTCATCTTTGCAGCCCTGTGCCAGGACTGTGATGCAAAATACGTGGGATTCATTCTAAAGAAAACAGTGGCACTCATCTTCCATACTAAACCAGGAGGCCTTTGAGATCATTAAGAAACATTTTTCATAAAGGAGAGGTTTATGTTTCCATTCATGGAGCCAAAGCCTGTTCTCGTGTCCTGTTACTACCTGGCACTTGCCCATCCAGGAGTGAACTCTGCTTCAGCTGCATGCACTTGCAGATGTTGGGATTTCCATTTCAAAGTACAAACAATTCTAATATTAAAAAGGCTATTTCCCCAGTGGGAATATGGGTTGCGTGAGCTTCTTGACTTTTCTTTTTCATCTTTTGATCGTATATGAGAACACCTTTAGATCTCTCTATCACTTTTTTTTTTGTCAGCATCACAGTGGACAAAATGTCAGGAGAAGTTAAAGTGGAAAACGTCCTTGGAGAGATAAAGGTTCTCTTCCACCGGCCGCTATATGGTTGACTCTGCTGCTCTTTTCTGTTGGGGTTTAGTCTGCTGGGGCGCTTCATCGCTTAACTTAAATTTACTTATCTGTTATATAAATAAGGGATAGCCTTGGCCATTAAGTAAACCTACTGATGGAGGGAAAAGGGATTTTCTAGAGTGCCTGTGTGTCGTTCTGAGACAGAGTTCAAAAACATCTGATAAAGTAACCTTCAGCTGGTTTTCTGCAATGACTTTTATCAATGAGCCCTAAAAGTCTTGATATTTCCAGGCATTATAGCTAAAGAGAACTGCAGTGTCCTTGAACTATCCACTAGCCAAAGGAACGACATCTCAAACTCAGCTGGTGAATTCTCATGTGTGATATATTTTTTTCCTTTCTCTCTGCGATGTCTGACTGGTACCAGGACTTTGGGTTTACCCAGTACGCAACACTAGGCTGGTGGTACCGCTCTCAGGTGCCACCTGGATTTGCTGTTGCCCTCAAAATGTCTGCTCCTATATTGTATAGTGAGGATAATCCTTTGTTTAATTTTTTTAAACATTTTTGAAAGGAAAATAAGGGTCTCATTCAGGTCTTTCCATTTTTGCATGATAGTACAGTTGAACAACGTGTACATGTGTTAATTAAACATCCCTTCTTATCACTGTTTTGGTAAGTGTCCTGTAAATTTAATCACTACGACACCTCTGTACACATTACAATCCTTTTAAAGATCTAGAGAAAAATCCTGGTGGATTATTCAAAGCACTAAATCACACAGAATTACAGTAGTTATTAGAGGCATTAAAACCTGTGATAAGAAGCTTTATCATGCATTTTTGGGGAGGCTTAGTCTTTATCAGAGATGACTGTAAATAGAAGTGAACAGTAAAAAAACTTGATAACAGTTTATTTTACAGTACATCAATAATCAGGTACTGTAATTACAGTATAATTACATTATAATTATTGCACAGTAGGTAACTACGGTATACTAGTTTTCTTGGTTTTCTATTGTCACAACTACGTGCAAGACCTAAGCTTACAAGGGGCCTTATTCTACTCCCATTTACCCTGGGTTTACACACACACACACATACACACATATATATTTACGTTATATATGTGTGTGTTTGACCTCAGAGGAGTTGAGCCTGTTTACATGGAGGAGGAACAGGCAGTGTGACATGCTAAAGTAGATACGATCTCTTCCACATATACATTTATCTAAACTCAGGACAATAAATGAAGGGCATCGGATTTTAGCTGGGGTTATATTTAGCTATCTTGGTTTTCCCCCTCTTTTTGGCACTGGAAAAGTTGCATATTCTTAATCACGTAGATAAACCCCTCAGTTACAGACCTACTCAGTGTGTGGGTGTTTATGTTATATATGTAGATTATTTATCTCTGTGCATCTGCATCTGAATACAGATTAGATTAAGTCTCTGTTAATTGTACTTGGGCTATGTGTGCATGCCTGTGTTTACATATTTCCTGTAGTAACCCTGAAATGTTCTGTCATTTTGGGGTGTAGGCTAAGTGAAGATAACCCATTAAGTATGACTTCTTCTAATTTAATGCTGTTTACAATGTTAAAGGTTCTAGTTAATTAAGAATAGTTGTGAAGCTGGCAGAAGAAGTGGTCACGTTGAAATTAAGAGCTTTTCTTCATAGCAAGTGCTGAAGATGAAATACAAAATATAGCCCATGAGGAGTATGGAGTGACTTCTGCTCCTCACGGCTTTGGTAGGAGCTCAGCTGTACCTCTAAGTGCAGATTTGGGCAGCACACCCTAAATAAGCTACACAGAGTTTGGAGAAAGTCCAAAGGAAAAGCAGTGAGGGTGATAAGAGAGCGAGGAAATGCGACCTGTCAGGAAATACTGACGATATTGGGGTTGCTCAGCTTGAAAAAGAGATGTCTGAGGGATAACATGGCAACGGGCTGTAAAAACACAAAAGACTGGTGGAAAAGAAAGTCTGTAATTTATTCTCCATCTCCATGGTGAGAAATGGGAGGGTATGGGAAGTAATTTGTTAAACAAAACCAAACAAAATTCAGATTAGGTAGTAGGAATGACCTTCTAAGGTAGATAAAATAAAACACCAGAAAAAGGCAACTGGGGATGTTACGGCATTTCTTTTGTTGGAAATTTTTCAGAAACAGGTGTGATGGTCCTGCCTGGAGGCACAAAGGAGGACAAAAGGCATCAAGACATCTTAACAAAACTCCTAGCCCCATTTTCTGTGACTTGATGAGGATGGGTTTAAGAATCATGGCTATGAGAAGGTGGTGTGTTCGTAGTTTTCTTACCAGTGGGTCAAAAGAAAAACAGATGGATTGCTCATCTGAAATAAAAACACTGTCCAGTAAAAGGCCTTGGAAAGAATCAGCATCCACACGGGTTTTGTAACCTACTAAAACTTCATTTCAATCAAGATTTGAGGGCAGATGCTACACTGGCTGAAGCTGGTGGCAAAACTTCCCCTGGCAGTAGTGGAACCAACATTAATTTATATCATAAAATCCCTGTGTTTTGCTCATTGTTTTGAACTAGTGGTTTCACATGTCAGGCATAGTTTATACTGTTTAATAATAAATTATACAGTAAGAATAATTACATTTCCAAAAAGTAGTGACCCTGCTGTTAACTCTAACTTTGTAACTACCCTGCAGTTCCCATATATAAAGTCTAGTAGCAAGTGTGAATGTACACTTAAGATGCCCAAATGTCCTTTTCTCATCCATTTGACTGAGGAAAATGTCAGGTAATATATTTACTATCCAATCCTTATTGATTAGGGGACTCCATTTTTAATTTTTAGGTGAAATAACTCAGATTTTTTTTTCCTCGTGTGAAACAGCTCTCATTGAGATACCAGTATAACTTCTATAATGCTTCCTAATTTTTTGTAGAAGAAATTTTGGGTTTATTTATATAGTTTCTGACATTTGTAGTAAACACTGAGAGGCAGTGATCCAGTTGGAGAACATTTTGCTTGATACACCAAAATTTCTTCCTGCAGAAGATGATGGTCCTGGTTTTTTTAGGCTGAGTTTGTACAATTCAGTACAGAGAGGTAGTTTTTTGGGTTTTCTTGGTTTTTGAACATATGACTGATGAATAAGTACTGTATTTACAGCTTTCTGACTGTTCTACAAGAGGACCACACTCTTGGGTACATGGAAAATATGTTGCATTAAGTGATACTTGTAAACCTGCAGATGCTTTCCCTCTGCAAAATGCTTCAAATGGAGGGGTTTTTTTGAAATCAGAACTCCCTTTTAGGTACAGGTGATGCTCATGGCCCCTCTTCCACCTAGCCTATTATCAAATGATGTGCAAAATTCTGGACTGATGAGTAACGCGGAAGCGCTGCACTGTCGGGACAGAAAAGTTCAAATCCTAAGGACTGATTTGGAGGTTGTTAGTTCCTTTGCAGGTATTTAGCAGGAAACATGAACAGAAAGATGCTGAGGTTGCTGTTTATGGCTGAGGCCACTTTCATACAGTCCACTGAGTGTATTTACAGTGCTCATTATACTGCTGTGGGGTTTGGTTTCCATTTCAGAGAGAAAGGGGTCTCCAGTGGTTATCTGAACACAATGAAAGAAGGAATTTTTTTATTTTTTTTTAAGACTCTCAGTATTTCTAATGCTAAGGATTTTAAGGATATGGTTTTCTAAAATTTTGTTTTATTTTAGAAAACATTCTTTTCACAGAGGCACATTAGAGAGGAAAGGTTAGGATTATTTAAGGGAGGGGAATTAATTGTGCCACTTCTATGGGCATTAGGCAAATTGCCTCACTTGGAGTTAAGAGGCAGCATGGGAGTATTTAAGTATAGGGTACCTACAATGCACTTTATGATAGTCTTAGCTTATGACCTTATATCATTTTATTTCTCTATTAAAGCAAGACATTCCACACTGAGACTGCGATTGTGCACGGTGCGGTAGTTAGCACCTCATGTCCTGAAGACTATGTGGCGTACTGTGATAAAACAGTGAAGGAAATGTTGAGTACTAGAGAAGTTTGTATGATAATCCAAGAAATAACAGGTGATATCTGATATGTGGTAGGATGGATAATATGTAAATGAGATGGAAAAATGTCTAACTCAGAATTATGTTCTATGTTTTTTACCCATAAACTTGTTTTAAACAGTACAGCAGATGCCACAGTAAAGAGAATACCTTGAAAAGTAATTATGGGCCACCCAGAAATACTAGACCAAGTCCCTGACTCCAGAGGTAGTAAAGACCTTACAGGTCAGTCCAGGGATGGTGCTTATCATTTATGCACTAATTTGGCATTTCACAGAGGAGCGCTCAGATATCTAGGAACAGACTGTGCTGACTTGGAGCACCCTCCCGCCTTGGGGAGAAGGGAGAGTGACTGATGAAAGATATTGTTTCTGAGTTTTATTTTACAAGAAACATGCTCTCACAGGAGGAACAAGAGAATGCCTTTGGACACTGGCAATACTGAGTTGTTTTCTGCACAGGAGCAAATTCTGACCCTGCTGCTGAGTGCTTGCTTTAGCCTGACATGATGGATATTGCTGCTTGGGGACTTAGGCAGAGGGTGTTTATGGCTCCTAGATCGGTTTTGGTGCACCTTAACGTGTTACGTGGTCCAGTCCTTTGCAGAGAGACAACCTGGGTTTTGAGTAGAGATGCAGCTCTAAGATTCTGTAGACTTTCAAGTCAGAAATTGAAAAACATCCCAAGTTTAGACATTTTCAGGCTTGGGAGCAGCTGGCTTCTCAAGATTACTGTTTATAACAGATGAACAAATTCTTCTCCAACTTTCAGGTATATAGATGCTTCCTTTGCCTCCAGCCAAATCCTACGTTTTGTGGGATGGATATTTTAAGTACAAGTGCTTTCGAATGAGAACAAAGCTATCATCGGTATTGCATTGCAAACCAAGCATGGGCTCTTGAACAAACAGCTTTGTGGAGCCAGCTGTTTTTCACAGTAAAGACGTTGCACATTGGTGCAGCAGCCAGGCCTTCTATTGTCTCCAGGTGGAATAGTACGTCAGCACTTTTTCCTCAGTAAGTTCTCCTTCACAAGAATTTAGAGCTTCACTTAAGTGATGTAACGTGAAGCCCAAGATGACAAAGAGGTCCAGATCACCAGCACTTTGCACATTTTAGGCCATTTAGTGCAGCGAGATTCACCAGTCTAAGATGTGGTTTTGGAAAGGTGTTACTGCTCCACTTCATCTAAACGGATGTTGAGTTGCCTACTCAGTGATAAGCCTTTAATTGTCAAACTTGCTAATAATCTGTGTGATCAAAGGTATGAAAGAAGAGGGAGGAGAGTGAAAAGCTGCAAAGTCCAAAGCAAGTAACAGCCAATATTTTACAACAATCAGGAGTGAACTGGGCAGTGTGTCCACGCACATTCATTAACTTGATAAAAGGCAAAGGCCAAGGAGCCTCCAAAGGGAGAGCCAAGCTCCCAAAGGCTGGCAATTCTCAGCCAAGCCAGAGCAGCCCAGCAGAGCCCACGGATGCGTGCATCCCTCTCCATAGGGCAGCTAAGGCAGGAAGCTGGAGAAGGTGTTTTTAAAGCACTTGTGTGTGCTTTTTTGTGCATGATGTGTCACGTTTATCTTTGGAGGAAGCTCAAAAGAGAACTGCCACCTTTTCTGGTGAGTTCAGCCTCAAATGGGACTCTGTTTGAGGTGTTGGTAGGCAAAATGTATTTTAGCACGATGAGGCAGAGCCTGGGAAACAGAATTTCTGCATCTAGTGTTTGGCTGCTAATGTATGTAATGGATTACTTTGTGTAAGTTTGGCATTTTTATGATTTTCCATTGCCTTTGAATTGAACATGTGTCACAGTGAGACACTGAGATCCTCTGCTGGGGAAATGCTCTTCCAGTCTCTGGGCACTCCTCTAGATGAAGCAATGTTACCTACTACTTCTGCATTTAATATTTTCCCTGATGTTAAATAAATAAAAACACCAAAGGATTTCCCAAAAGGGTTGGAAAAGCAATTTTAGAAATGTTGTCTCCAGCAGAATCATTGGAAAAAAGAGAATATGAATTTCTATGGGAATTATGTTTCCATTCCTGAATTCTTTTTATAAAGTTTATTTTTCCAGTAGAAATTCTATGGGATATGATACCCATGTTGAGAGTTATTTCACCTCCTCTGTTTCATTTCCCAATCTGTAAAACAGAAATAACCGCACTAGCTCCTGGTGTGCAGTACTCTGAGTTCATTAAAATAGTGTTGAAAAGTTAGATACTGTAATACTTACCACCCAAAAGTCTCATTCTTGAACACTGAAATGATAGTTGTGTGTTTTGGTTTTTTGTTTGGTTTTTTTTTTCTTTTTCTTTTTGATCTGATTAGTTCAGTGGGAACGGTGTAAATTTGGCATAATTACCACCAAAGGTAATAAGTTTAGTTTTCACCCCTGGAACTACATTTAACCTGTTCATTGAGAATTGGGTGATACTTTGTGCCCGGTATCAAATCTTAAAGCATCAGACAAACTTTTTAAATGATTCCCGCCCCTCTCTGTATGCCAAACATATTCCATTTGCTCTTAGAGCTGTAGTAACAGTGGAATGGATTTCCGACACATGGGATTCCAGGAGGAGCGTCCCTTTCATGGCACAACTGATGCGTAACAACTGGTGCCCGCACTTTGGCACAACTGCCAGCCCAACCTGGGTCTTGTCCCTGGAGCTGCATGGATGGCTGTGCAGAGCAGGAGCTGGCAGCAGATACCGTGACCCGTGTCCGCTTTGTGGCTGCTAAGTTAACATGCACGCGTTTTCTGGGTGCGAATTGTAGCTGGAAGAACAACGGAGAGGGTCTTAGCACAGCTTGCAATGTGTGCAAATAAATAGCAAAAAAAAAAAAAAAAAAAAAGAGGAACACAGGTTAGCATAGCTGAAATGTCCCTATGTGTGATTAAAAATGTATACCTTCATTTGTTTTTCCTCATGCAGCCAAAGCGTAGTAAAAGAAATATACCTGCTCAGGCACCCGGAGTTTCTTCCAGGAAGGTCAGCTGCCAGAAATGAAATGGAAAAATAAATTAGGTAAGAGTGATGACTGAGAAAAGAAGTCAACTTTATAACAAAAAGCCAAGAGTGAGATCTCAACGTAGGAAATCTTTTTGCAGCACAGGATTCAACGAACAGTAAGTTGTTAAGTTATCGCAGCAGAGGACACCATCTAAATATGTCGATAGATTAAAAAAGGTTTCATTTTCTTCTCTTGACAGTAGCTGCTGTGTGGTTTTTGTTGTTATGACTTTTTACAAGCATTGTCTACACAAAAATCACATTATTATCCCACTGCTGACGTAGTTGATGATGTAAATATGCCTGTTCAGGGCCTGTTCCTCAGAGAGGCAGAGCACGCAGGGCTCTCTGATCTCCTCCGGTCGGTCGGCAGCTCTTGATGCCAGGATTTTGGGACCGGCCGCCTTCGTGTCGAAGTCTCTGAGCGCTGTCACGGGAAACGAGATTTGATACCCGAGGAGAAAGGACCTCATTTGAGAACCACGGTGCAGGGTAAATCTCCCTTTTACTTAAGCAAAGCATTGCATACTGTCTCTTCCGAAAAGAAGTAGACTTCTCTGAGTGATTGTCAGGAGGCTGTCTGACAGGATACAGAATATAGAACCAAATTAACCCTGTCTCTGCATTTAGCAGCACTATTAATACTTTCCCAGGCAGCGCTTACAATGTACGTCTGTTTGTTTGTTTAAGTAGCACTAAACTATCTTCAAGGTAGATCTCTTCCAAAATCCATTCCAGACAGAGAAGAGGGATCATCTGAAAGAAGCCAGCGGCAGCAGGACGGGCTGAATGCACGCTCCCCGCGAACAATGAGTGCTGCTCCGAGTAAGACATCAGGGAAGGACTTTGCGCAGGAAAATAATGAAAGCACTGACAGGGTGAGACCACATTCAGAAAAGAGAAAGCTTATTTCCTTAAGAGGCGCAATCCCGCTTTATTAAAGGAGCATTGTAAGGAAACAAATCAGATTTTAAAAAAAATGACTTCTCGCAGAAGCAATAGAAAAGGAATTTCTCGTAGGAAAGGAATGCTAACTGAAGTCTTTTCATGATATAAAAACATTCCAGTGTTGTGCTTTCTGCCTGCGAGGAAGAGAGAAAGAAAGTGAAACTAACTGGGAATGGCTCACACTAGCTTCACTGTATAGGCTAAGGAAAATGAGAGGTTAAAAAAATAATTCAATTAATTAATGGTGCATTAGATAACTTTATAAGTGTTTACTTTAACATGGAAAATATTTGTTCTTGTGTGTGTGAATGCAGCCTTTCTTTATTTTCCTTTGGTTTTAATCTGCCTTACTTCTAATGGCAGTAGTTTGGTCTCTTTTCAGCAGAGGAGACAGCCCACCAAGACCTCCTGTTTGTTACACACGTAGCTGCAGATCTTGGCAGGTCCAGGTGTAAAGCCAGTGGAGCAGAATGCATACTATAGGTCTGCATTACATTTCTAACAGTTAATTATTTGCTGGTTCTGAGCAAAGATTCTGTATTCACTCTTGTGCCAAACATGGTTAGCGTTAAACCCATACCATGCATTAAGCCTCTGGGCTAAGTGATGCAGATTTGCTACTTAAATGTTTTTTCTCTCTGCCAACTGCTTTGTTCTGGCTATCTACTCAGTAGCTGTTGTCCAAGTGATCTGAGTAATCTTCCTTCCAGTGGCTCTTAAGCATCTGTGTTTTAACCAGGAAATGAGTAGTTCATTCCATCCCCTAGGCAGGGAGTTGTTAAGAGCATAGGGAATGGGATGTGAGCTGGGACAGTCTACTGGGGAACACTCAACAAGATAAATGGCATAGTACTTATGCAAGAGGGAGAGGAAAAGTCCTGACCCAGTGCTGAGTTCAGCCCACATGTTGTCTTCTGAGAGACAGAGGGGTAGGAGAGAACGTGCCCAGCAGTACGTGGTGTGGAGGCACTGTCCCCAGCGCGTCTCTGCATGCTAAACGTAGCCACAGAGAAGCAGACTTTGCTAGCAGCTTCTCACAGCGATGGCCGTCTTCTGTGTAACCTGTTGATGACTATCATGGTTTACCATGGAGTAGGTATAGATCGAATGACCCTGGTTTTCGATTTGTGTAGTCATGACTCAGTTGACTGTAGGAGATGTACTTTTGATATGGAATGGCCGAAGTGGAGGTCTATGAGAGCCAACATATAAAATGGTATAAATTGGATCGCATTTGGGTCTCTTGTGTTGTCTCGGTGCCCGGGTACACCTGAGGCCATAACACGCATTAGCAATGTGGGAAGATACGCGTGTAATTCTCACTGTGGAGGAAAATACTTTCCTTGGTGTCCATGTGCCAGCTGCATCGACTCAGAACACTGTAAGGAGCTCCATTAAGTTCTATTGGGTCCATAATCTGCACATTAAGAAAAATTTACATGATAGATGGAGCTGTTAAAGTCTAATTGGGTAATCAAAAATTAGTTAATGTGCCAAAATATGTATTTAGCTGATAAACTCTAATGGTTCCAAAGGGTTCTAGTATTAATAGAAGGCATGCTTGCACATTAAGAAGTTGAGAGTAAGATATTGCTCTTCTAACACTCATTTCAAATAAAGATCCCAAAGCACTTGACAGATATTAAATCACTTATTGATTTGATTTTTTCCAAAATATGTCCATCCAAGGCTCTGGGGGAATCTACGTTAACAATAATGTCAAATTTGCACATAAATAATAAATTATAATTTCCCCCCACTTCCCAAGTCTATCAAGTGCAATAATCACTCCTGCCCTCAAACCCAGTTAAAATCTCTGTAGGCTGGGTCTTCTTTAATTGAACCATATTATGTCACCGTGATATACTGTATCCACTTGAGTGATAAATAAGTTGAACCCTAGTGAAACGAACTGGTTTGAAAAGGGTTATAGGTAAAGTCAGTGGCAGAGTCAGTAAAAGAACATGGATAGCATTGCTGGTTACTTCTTCTCCCTGCAGAGCAACCAGCACAGCATTTCTGTATTCACAGTGTCAGAAGGATGTTTTGGCATACTGCAAATAGCTGCCTTACCTATTTGTTCAAATTTCATTCTTTTTTAAATGGAGGAAATGAATAAGAATTTTAAAATAACTCTTCTGCTTAATAGTTTCAAAATGTCCTAATGTATTATTAATAGCACGCCACTCCCACATTATAATAGCATGTGGTTCTGTGTTTGTACAGCTTCTAGTGTAATAGGGACCTCATCCAAGAGACTTTTGCAGGCTCTTGTACAGTTCAAACAGATAATGATACCTTTATTTTAAGATGGAAGAAGGTTACCCTTGTTTTATGGAGGAAGTGGAGGCAGAAAGGTGAAACCTGTCACAGAAGCAGAACTAGACTCCAGGCTCAGACGTTGCTTTGCTGCTCTGACTCCTGGACCACAGCACAGAGGCGTTCCTGAACTTGCACAGGTTAAAAACAATTTATGCTTTGGTTCATATACAATGTGCCTTTATTTCTTTATGGGATTTATAACAATAACTATCCTGAGTATATTGGACCTACTGTGCTCTAAAAAAGCCTCTGGACATCTAGAAGTGCCAGACAAATGGCCAAAGTCCTTTCTGTTCGACTTTGAGGAGGGAAAGAGAACATCTCTGAGAAAACTCAAACTTAGGGTAGCCTAATCCTATATCCATACCATGTAAATATTTAAAGACAAAATGCAACAGCCACATTGTTGAATTTCCTACTTTGGATGAATGTCACATTTTTAATGATAGTTGAATAGTTTTGTATTTTATTTATGTGGTGTCATTTGTTTGCTGGGGAATATGAATTGAATGCTTTCCTTGCCTCTGAATTTGAAAATGTATTTTCCCCGATATCATTAGTTGAAGGATGTTAGACAACTGCATGTTTTCTCTTCCACATAAATAAATAAATAAGCCAAGTGTCATGATTGTTTGCTGTCTAATATACATAGATGCAAATGTATACTGAAATGCGGTTTGAAACAGATGAGTCAGTGCGACATTTTCTGACATCTGCCTAGAAAGAGAGAAAAAAAAAAAAAAACAAACCCTCATAGAGGGAGAAACCAGAAGCAGTCACTTGGCTTTTTGGGAAAGCTCTGGCCTGAGAAAGGAAGGGGAGGAAAAAAAAAAAAAAAAAGGTGGGGAATAATGAATTCATCAAGCTGAAAATGCACAGGCCAATGGAGCGCTTAGATTTCAATAGAAGGCAAATGGAAAGAGAACCCCCATTACTGTTGAGATACACGGACACGGCTCCACTAATCGCTTGGTCATGCTTGGTAGACAGTAAGTCATCACGGGCCATGACATGATGAGAACAGGTGCCAGGGTTTGTTGTAGGAAAAAATTGTTTATTTAACATCTGCAACCAAGATCATCCCCCTCCTTTACTTTGCATCCCTGTGCCCAAATCCATCCCTCTCCGCAGGGGAAGAGCGCACCAGGCAGCGCAGTCGGGCTCCAGCTGCAGAGCAGACCTGGGCAGCTGATAACAACAGGGAGTGTTTTTGGTAGGGTGTGACCGAGGCGGCGACAGACAGAACTGGCCTGTAGTGGCAATTAAGCATGTGCTGGTAATGAGAGATGCCGCTGTTGTGGTCTCGGTGGAACGAACTGGTCCGATCCGGCGTGGTTGTGCAGCAGGAGAGGGAGGGTGGGAGTACTTACTAGTTTTAGCACGAGTAGCATGAGCATGAAAATGAGCAGGGTGGTACTTGAAGACCAGAATTGAAGTAAATTGCTGGACGTTTGTCCTCTGCTCGAGCTGTTGCCGTAGAATGTATTATGGGCCCCTTTAGCAGAGCTTCCTGTCTGTTCACAACGCTGTCGTACCAGATGAGCAGCTAGGTTTACTGTAGAGGCACTAATAAAAATCACGTATTTAATATACATCATGATTTACATTGGACAGGTCTTAAAATACTTGTCACCTTATGGGTGTACAGACTGAGATGTCTAAGAGGCTCCTAGGGTATTTGGGTCATGAATTAATTTTTTGTAAATAAAGGATTCAAATAGCATTTTTTTCTGGCTTTTTAGTAGTTTGTCTCACCAAATTTGCCACCCTTTAAACAAAATCTATGGTACTTAGATGGTAGCTTCAAAAGTAAGATATGCCCCCTCTCTTTAAAAAACAAAACAAAACAAAAGAACTAAAATTTCCTAGGCTGTCTCTTGGAAAACTGGTCATTTCTATTTGAGCAAAAGCAAAGATGCTGAATCGAGTGATGCTGGGCTGGGAAAATAATGGTCTCTGGGAACTTGCTATCATAATATTGAGGAAAATCTCCACAGAACCCAATCTTTCAAGGTAGGTAAGCTTCGTTACAGTTGTGCTCATTGATTAATGCAGTGGATGGGAGCTTGGAAGAGCAGGACTCTATTCTTGGCTCCTGCCACAGACTTCCTGTGTGCTGATGAACAAGTCTTTTAGACCAACGCTTTTGCTTTGTGAGAATTTCCTTGCATTTTAAATCTGTGGGGAATTAAATGGAACGGACATTTAGATTCACTTCCCCACCGCCTTCAGTAATAGATGAAATGGAGAGGATATAGGAACATGTTTAAAAGATCAAATCAATGCACTTACTTTGTAACCAGAAGCTAAAGGGAACAAGCTGTTGTATTTTTAAAAATACACATTTGTTTTGTTTTTTTTTTTTCCCCAAGCTTCCACTGACATAAATCAAAATCAGTCTTTGAAAGATTAATTGAACAGTCCATATCTCCCAAAAACGTAGCTGATGACTAAAAAAAAGGCATAGTGTTGACTAATAAAACTGTCTAGCTATACAAACCTTTAAAATCAAGAAATTGCCTGTCCTCATGTTTTTTCTGCCACATATCTTAATTAGCTCCACAAATAACGCTGCCTAGTTTCACTTTCCCATCTATTAATTAGTCCCATACTACTGCAAAGTGAGCACAGTGAGAAAATAACCATTCTTTGTTCCTTGTGTTATAATACAGGACATTACCTTCATTCTGACCTGAGGAGAAAGGAAGACTCTTTTTATGCTCTTTATGAGAGCATGGCTATCTTGTAAGGCTCCTGACTTCATTTACAGATTTGCATTATTTCTGTATAAGAAAGAATTTGATGCCCTGAACACACACACACACATGTATTCACACAAAATTAGTAAATCTGGAATACTGAACTGTGATCTGCTCTAGGGTGTTCCTCTATGATTAAACTAATATTAGGGAAAGAAGGGGACTAGGAGACCAGAAACAAATTAACAAAAAAAAATAAAAAAAAAAACAAAAAAAAATCTTATGCACTTAAGGCAGAGATAGAGAGCTGAGAATTTTTATGTTGTCTTCCTTTTTCTCTGGTCAAAAAAAGAAATAATAATAAAAAACCACTAAATTGAACACAGCCTGGTCTTTAAGAAGAATATCCCAAATTCCTTGAATTAAAAAGGAATCTGGATAGCTAGCAGATTCACCTACAAAATTACCATTGCTCCTCCGGTCCTTATTCAGATGCAGTAAGTTCTTTTTCTGATAAGGCATGTGTGTGAGCTTGTTAACTGAACCCATAATTAACAGACTTCTAACATCTAGAGCCCCAAGTACCTTAAAATTATAAGATCTTGAGAGCGCTGACCTGTGAAAGCGGAGGTTTTTAAAGGGTATCGCTCATGCTTGTAAGCTTTCCACAGTAACAAATATAGTTTGGATATTTTCTAGTCAGGTGAAAACTGTCTAACCTAGAATCAACATTTCCATTATTAGTGGCTTCAGTTTTATGCTTTGCAAACCATCTCCAAGTTGTGGGCATTGAGCTGAAACTGATGGACTTTCCTACTGCCTAAGTGTTTTCTACCAGCAGGAGACTGCAGACCACCTTGTTGTGAGAGGCAGTCTGCGTTCAGCACAAAGCAGTTTGGAGGGGCTGGAAGAGTAGGGATTTACAGCACGGCATCAAAGTGCAGGTAGGTAACCGCGGCAATACCCACCCTCCAGAAAAATGTCATCCTGCGTAGTCCTGAGTTTCCACAAGTCTAACGTTATGACATCGGTTATTCAACATCTGTCCAGTGAATAAAAGTTCGGTCTGAGGATCTGTCTATTGTTTCATCTTGATGAGGAAAAAATGGAGTTTAGGCTAGGCATAGCTAATTTATCTTAATGCAGAGGAAGTCTGTATACCCATCTTCAAGTTTAGGTCATGTTTCTCATCGTGATACCTGAGAGTCTTTCACTATCTATCATGAGAACTTTCAGTTCCTCACTTAAAAAGGATTAATTAGAGAATTCAGTAGGACAATTTTATCTGATTAAAAAATGTATATACCCTCTTCCCCTGTAGTTTGTCAAGCTTATTCTATGTGTCACTGAAGTTGGGTAAAAAGATAGGTCATTCAAAGAAGTCTATGTGGTATAGTATGAAGGTTGTTCTTTCAGGTTCATAAAGTGATCTGATTTCATTTGGAGTTCCCAATTGATGTTTGTTTTTATTTAAAATGTCTGTAAGGGTAACTGTTCAGAATGTACTATCCAAGATAATAGCATTAACTGGCATGGCTGCAAAATCAATAATAGTAACAAAAATATACCTCTACTGATTAAGAGTGACATAAAATAAATTTGTTAACTAAAATGGATGTAGTCAACAGTTTAAACACATCTTAAATACTGTAATGCTGTTCAAAGTTCTTATTTTAACTTTTAGATAATTTTTTTTAAAGAACCTTTGAAAATGTATATTGCATTTCTGTCCTTATAAAAAGACAAGCAAAACTAAGCTAGAAAGTATTTCACTTCCTCTAAGAGAGCCCCCAGCCACAAAAATATACCTGATAACAAAACCATAGTGGACTTCACCTAGACAAAGTAATTGAAAATGGTAATTCAGAAACCATAGGCTAGCTTTGAAGGACAGGTCTTTGTCACCAGGCTTCATGAGAAACAGCAGAGCAGAAATAAAAATAGATCATTGACCAAAAATATCCTTTTCCAGCTGGGTCATTTAAAGAACGGTCTTTTTTTTTAATCATACATATAGGTGATTCCAAAACTACCCCAAAAAGGGGTCTAACTCCAAGGTCAAAACTCTGTAGGGTTTTATTGTTGTTTGCTTGCTTTGGATTTTTTTTGAGAGCAAGACTGGTTACAGGGATGAAGAAAAGTGATTTGCAAAAAGATAAAGACTGGAATAGTCTTTGAGTCAGGTCTGCAGGCATACGTTCATCAAGCTGTGACCAGCACCAGGGCACGTGTGTCCCAGTCATATCACTTCCAAACCCAAAAGGTTCCTGCTGCAGCATTTTGAGGTCTTCTATGCACTGACTCATGGGGTTTGGACTTGGCACAGAAATCCAGATCTGAGGGCCACATATGTGTTAACTTACCAAAGCTGATGATTGGTGTCCTTCCTATAGGAAACCTGAAGGCTTTTGGGAACTGAATGGGAACACAGGGCACCCAACATAGTGTTATCATAAAGACACAGGTGAACAGTATGGCAAGTTAATTTTTGCCTCATTTTGAGGGAAAAATGAAGACACTTAGCCATTAATTTAGAGGTCTTCAAGCTGTCTGAAATTTACTTTTTGGAGACGCTGCAGTTGAGGTCTGATTCTTAAATATCAGGAAGGTTTTGTGATTTATATATAGTTGAAAGTTGAAGTGGAAGTGCTCTGTGTCTGCAGATTATTTTTATTTTCCATTTAGCTGTGGGGATAAGACAGTTAAAAAGTACTTCTTCCCCACGCGGGTAGAGAGGGTGCTGAGGAAGTGATTTGCACTGTCCAAGGGCAGCAAGTTGACTGGAGGCTAGCAGTAAGGCTCCGAGGCTGCTGTGCAGGGACACGTCGCACAATTTCCTTGTATCTCAGCGTGTCAAAAAAAAGGCTGAGGAGCAGCAGGATGAGCGGCATGCTCAATGGCAGACCTGCAGCAGGGGTTCACCAGTCACCCCTTGAATGTAAGCGGCGAAAAGAAGGGAGGTGCGGGAATGGATTCCCCATGGACGGGCATGCTGCACATGCTGACGTGCAGCTCCAAGCAAAGCGCCACGTGCACGTGCTGCAGCTCTGCGGAGCTTTACCCCATCCCATGGAAGCCCAACAAGAGCTTGAGGTCTGAGCTAACTAGTTTCAAGTTATCTGCTGCAGCATAAACACTCTGGCATTCACAGAAGTCTCACCCATTGAGACAGAGCTTCAACTTCCGTAAATAATTTTTGCTCGAGTGGAGGCCGTCGGTTCATACCAGCTACTTATTTTTGCTGCCAGCTAAAGTGAAAGTTTGGCAAAGCTTTGCTTGTGTCCGCTTCGCGCAGTGGCATTTCACAAGAATAACGCATCTGGGAGACTACTATAGATGCTTCAGACACTGGGTAAAATATTTATTCATCCTAGCTCTTTATTTTAATATGTAGCACAAGCTTGCAGCAGAGCTTGAAGCAGCGATATAAAATAAAACTGAGTATTGACAAGAGACACAAAAATATGAAGATTCTAGTTCAGGACTATCAGAGATAATGATACCTAAACACCTTAACCTCAAACTCATTAGTCTCACATATCTCAATCAATATGGATTCTCTCAGAAATCAATTTTCAGCAGCAAATATGATTGTTAAATAATTCACAAGTTACAGGCCTTCGGGCAAGAAGAGGTTAGAGAAGCAGAAGGAAAGTGGTGATCTCGACCCGAGATGTGATTTCAATTAAAAGAGGAGAGTATCTGTAAAACATAGTTTTATGTTCAAGGTGTCAAACTGTTTAAAGAAAAGAGGATTATAAATGTAAATTACAGTCTTAAGCAGTCTGGTATTTCAAACACATTCTTATTTTTCCTGCAGAAAGAATCCATTCAATTGATCAGCATGGAATACGTCATTTTAAAAATCCCAGCCAGTACTACTGGCATCATTTCTTTTGTTTATTCACTTTTGCTTTTTCGCTGTCTGTATTGCACAGCTAATTTCTTATGAAGTCTCAGTGAAAGGCAGAAGTGGTACAAAACTTAAAGAGATTCTCTCAAAATTTTTTTAATATTTCAGACCAAAGGCATCAGAATTTATGCTTATTGTTAATTTTATTTTCTCATGTCTGCTTGGTTCCATAGGTGTGTTTTCATATTTGTTATTAGGTGAATGACAGTTCTTCGCAGAAACATAATTTTAGGGATAGAAAGGTGAAGCTAGGAGAAGTCATATGAGGTGGGATGGTACTAGCACTCCGGTACTTCTCTCAGGGCCTTATCATGCCTGCTGCAGCCCATGGAAAGATTTGTATTGATCTGCTCAGTCTTGGATCTGGCTCTAATTGTTCTTGTGTAAATTTGGAATTACATCACTGAAGTTAATGGTATAATAACTGTATTAGATTAATGCAAATATTCATATTCAGGCCCTGAATTCTTCAGCTTTGTAGTTTTGTTGCGCTGTCCGTAGATGCAAGTTGTAGTTTTAACACAATTTAAAAATCATAATTTAATTAAAAATATTTACTAACCTAATTATTTCTATACCAGACATCTCTTTGAAGTAATTATAATGATACATTTTAATCTGATGTTATCTGTATTCTGCCAGGGATTTTTCAATGGGCATAATTTGGATAAATATCAAGCACTCCAAATGCATTTGAATTCAACCCAGGTCAATAATGGTATTACTGTCTGAAGGCCCTCGATGGGTTTAGTCAGATGAGCTGGTGAGCTTATTCCAGTTTTGACAGCACTTAGATGCTCTGATGTCAGATGCCAGTATAACAATTCAAACGGAGGGAAGAATTGCAGCGAAAAGGTACCTTTAGCGAGGCACAACTGCGGCTTTGTGTAAAGACCTAACTACGTACCCAGGCTTTGAAGTGATCCGAGCTAAGGCTCGTTGGTTTGGGGTTACAATGCATATGGCAAAACTTGAGTCCCACCCATGTTTTTAGTTTCTTTCCGAAGCACCCCATCCTTCACGGCTGGCTGGCAGCCTTTCACCACCTGCACAAAGTTTCAGTTACGTCGAAAGTATTAGAAAAAAAAATCCCAACAAAAAACTTCTCCCTCCAGATATTAGAAACACCATATAAATTCACCATCTCTAAGATTGTTCAAAACATGAAAGAAAAAAACCAACCAAACAAGACTTTTAAAAATACTTCAACTATCTCTAAAAATTACTTACATTACTTTACTTACATTTTTTTCTCTGTTAGGAGCTGCATAAAAGAGTAAAGGAGCTCTGTTTCTCTCAGCTGTGGATAAGGAGTGAATTGTGATCAGAAGTGAAAGGCAGCACCTGGCTGCTGGTGAGAAAAGGGACAACACTAAGGAAGATGATGGAGATAGTTTTGTTGTGTAGTGATGGGAGAGAGCATTTGATCCCCTTTTCTGTCTCAGCTTACTGGGAAAACAGAATATTTGTATCCATGAATAGGGTTATGGTCTGAGGCTGTGTCCCAAGAAAGTCAAAGAAGGGTAAGGGAGAGCATTTCTGTTTACTGCTCTGCGATTACAGCCAACGGCGTTAAAAGTGATTTCAGTCAAAAATGGGCTAAAGTAAGTGGAATAGGTATAACATGTGCTTATGTTACTCTTCTTTTCTAAATCTGGTTTTGTGTTGAATGAACTTTGTTTTTAAAAATATATTTTGAAATGTGATTAGTGGTGAACGTCAGTGAAATTTATTGTACTATTAAAATCCTATTGGGTCTTTGTTTATGAAATGTATTTTCCTGTATTTGAGGTTTAGGGAGGCTTGATAATGAGGCTGTGAAGATTCATGGCC
The DNA here is from genome assembly GCA_013400195.1 of Aramus guarauna. Lineage (NCBI taxonomy): Eukaryota > Metazoa > Chordata > Aves > Gruiformes > Aramidae > Aramus > Aramus guarauna. The sequence goes on from VXBL01007437.1 coordinate 1,966,975, forward strand.
CCTTTTCTGCAGCTTAATTTAGGCTCTATATCAAATATGTAAAAGAACATTATATCTTCCTGCAGCCTGTGTGTGATACATTTTTGTATTATTTCCCTGCCAATGTTATTTCTTTTACAAATGCAGAGCTGGAAAATGGTGACAAACTGACAAGCTTAGCTTTCTGTTATTTTCTAGGCTAGAAAGAGTAAATCCGAAAGGTGCTGTGGTCATAAGTTTTATTAAGGTGAGACACGTGTCTGTGGCCACATGTTCACCAAAGCTCACATTATTCTTGATTTAAAGTAATAATGGATGGCTGGCAGTGAAATTTGTGAGGAGGTGTTTCAGAGCCCCACTGTCTCTGCTGCTGGCTGAAAGCTTCCACTTTCTCATGTAGGACACCTGAAGATAAACGTTCCCGTTGGTAAGCGGCATGGTACCCCCAACCATACGCCAGTGACCTGGCAATGAGCTTTAGCTTTAGAGGTGTAGCTGAGGGATACTCTCATCCTTAGCTGTAACGAACTTCAGAATATGGTGATTACAGTGGAAAGATGTTATTTTGATTTTCACAGAGTGGATCTGATCTCCTCCTTGATCCTGCTGGTGATCAGTGCTGCGATCCGCAGCACAGAGAGGAGCGGGTATGGTAGGGTCGGTCCTCAGGTGGTTTTGGTCTGTTGCTCCAACACAGCACATCTCTTCCAGGGACGTGCTACAGTGTGCGACTGAGGGAAACACCATACATTGCTCTTTTCCATAACTTAGGAAGATCTTTAATTTCTGTTTTCCTCGTACCATGGATTATTTCCCTCTTGATGCTCAAATCCTGCCCAAGATCCAGGTTCACCGAGAGTGGTACGTAGGTGTCTCTGGGCACAATTGCTCTCAATTCTTCACGTATCCTTTTTACTCACTCCGTCAAATGGCTGTCCCCAACCATACGCAGGAGAGAGGTTTCTGTAAGATGTTCTCATTTGTTATAGGTGCATCCTTAAGTAGGAGAGAAAGGCATTGCTTCCCGCATGTGTCGGTGTAATTGAAATTAGAACCCTGCCCCAGCAGTCTGTCTGGAAACTGATAAAGACCGATTTTGTTACCTCACCAAAAACTGAAATATCACAAATGGATCTTCTCTTGCTTACGCTGATAAAAGCCCGGAGTAATCCCACTGAAGGCTGGGGAATGACATATGTAAAACTCTTGTTCTCTGATCAAGCCCCAAAGTCTTTGGAAGCGAAAGCTTTCATTTGCCAGGATCTTTTGGATGGTAGGAGCGGTTAGGGAATGAAACCATCAGATCCATCTCTAAGATGTCTAGGAGCAGTACATCCCTGGTTTGAATTGTTCGGAGTAGTGTCTTTGAATCCTACCTCTGCTACGTTTGAGACATTGTTTAGTCAGAAAAAACAAATCTTTAGGGCCAGGCTTTCCTTTCAGCTGTGTCCTGGGATGTCAAGAGAACAAAGCTCTGTTAATTGTTCCTCATTCAAAATGCGTAGCATGGCATTATAATACTCAAACAATATTCATTAGGCAAAACAATTGCAATAATTATCTTATAAAAAGTCAGGCAGGGTAATTTCTTTTAAAATGAGGATAATCTCCAGAGGAGATTCTGCTCCAGTTTTGTTTTTGTTTGTTTATTTTTGGCTGAATGGTTTTAAATAGAAATTACTGAGGTGTCAATGACCTCTGGGTTCAATTGAATTAAGACATTTAAATGAAGTTTAAGCAATATTCGTATTTGCTGGGAAGTAGAAAATCGTGTCTGTGAAATAAACTGCAAAAATGCCACCTACATAAATTTTGTTTTGAACCCATGGCTAAAAATCATATGGTAGAGGGGTTTTAAGCATTTCAGTATGGCCCTTGAAATTTGGAAAACCACATCTCATCCTTAACCATCCTCAGGATATTCTGGGTTTTGATGCTTTGAGACATGACTGGGTTTTTTGTGTGTCTATGGGGACTCGTACAGGGCATGAAAAATAGCGATAGCATTCCTTCTCTTGAATTTTCTTTTGCTTCTCGGCTCTCATGTTTTTCCCAAGTATTAGCAAGATCCTGGACCTGGGTGAAATTATGCATGATCAGCACAGAAGAAGGACGTGCTGGTAGCTAAGTATTTCAAATACCGAATAGTCATTTTTACTGGACACCATGATAATTATCCATCAAAACTTGGGAGTATTTCTAGCAAGTTAAGATTCTCCTTCTTTGGATTCAGTACTGTAGTTTCCAAGAGACACCAATAGTACTGTGAGATTAATTCAATACTAGGATGCAGCTGCATTGATCTTTCTGATGTCATTGCCCTAAATTATTATAGGATACAACTTAAAAACAGGTCTAGAATACATATGAGCAAGGACATGATCCAGGAGTATTTATCCTCATTCTAATAATGAGTTAGTAGACCAAATCTTTACTTTGAGAAGTCCAACTGTATTTCAGTTTTCATAAGATTCTTACTTTTTTTTTTTTTTTTTTTAAATCTGAAGGGGGTGGTTGTAGCAAGAAGATTGATCACTGACAGAGAAGAGAAGGCTAGAAGCTGATCCTATCCTCTCTTATTCAAATTCATGAATAATTTTAACTCGTACGAATTGCCCATTGAAGTCCATAGCACTTCTTATGTGAGACAGGATCACTCATGCAAATAAAGGTTTACAGGAGGAGGATCTAGGATGTGTTATTACGGGATCATTTCCTGATACAGTCTTGGCTTTTTTCTTACTCACTAATTTTATAGGTTCTATTCTTCTGCCAGAAGACGTTGTTACATCATTAATAATGGAACTTATTATTGCTTTTAATATTTGAATTATATCTGAAAAAGCTTGAAGGTGTATTCATTTCCTTGGGAGCATTAAAATTAAAAGATGCTGGAGTTTTTGAGTTATACTCTGTATAATTTTCAAACAATTTTGGCATTTTTTCCCCTCTGGCAAATGAAGCCTTTAACCTTCTGGGACTCTGATTTACAGTGGCACCACAGTCTTTTCAAAGGCAACATTATTATGTCACCGATACTGAAATGGTACAGTCAGAAATAAGCAGAAAGTAATTAAGGGGCAAAATTATTACAGTAGAGCAGACTTGACTCAGAGACCAAGAGCCATGTCCTGCTTGCTTTAGTCGAAAAAATAGGCCCGTTGCAGCTCATTCAGATGTGCAGCACCAGCATAAACCCAGAAAAAAGCTCACACGAAGTCACCGCTCTAACTGAGATTAGAAGCTAACAGAGACAGAATTATGCATGTATATGTAGAGGGAGGAAGAGATTGTCCAAAATATTCATTTAATTTCAATATGTATAGGAAGTGAATGAAAGTGTTGGGCCAAATCCTGCTCTCATTTACATTAATGCAGCCCCACGAAGTCTGTTGAGGGTAGAATTTGATCTGACATTAGCACAAACTAACTTTTACATTTGCCAGATTCTTATTTGCTCACAGCATGTGGCTGGCCAGAAATATAAATAAATCAAATCTGTTTCTAGGAAGAATCCAGCAATCCTTTGAAACTTTCCTTCTTTGCATTACAAGCAAAGAAGGGGTAGGAAAAAGGGGAGAGGATGGAGGGTTACTTAAATGAGAGCAGGTGCGGTCGTGCAGAAGTAACTATTCAGCATATGTAAGTGCAGTTGGAAAATCATTGTCTTGCACAGAATACTTGAAATTGGTCCCTAATGGCCTTGGTTTTTGTCATATGGTCTTGATTATCAGGCTAAAATTGCATTGCCGATGCCTTTAGTGTGAACGAGATGGATGAATAATTATTACGTGCGCTGAATACCTTTCTGCAAGGAGGAACCAGGACATCCCCTGGTCACCGCAGCTACCATTTCACCTTGCTGTCAAGAAAACTGCAAGTGGCCAATTCATCAATTCCTTATTGTTCTTAAAATATATGTTTATCATAATAAACGCTCATACCTGCACTAAGGATGGGCAATGCAAAACCTCAGCATTGTGAGGAATAATTGCGAGACCCAGTGATTTCTGGGACTAAGGGGGTGCAAACCCGAAGTGCCTTATCCTGTTTCTAAAGACCTCGCTTTATCTTTGTATTCATGCAGATCTCTGTGACTACATTAAGGAGCAAAATGAGTTTCTAGTAAATAAAATAAGCACAAACAAGATACCCCAAATTAGTTTTGGCCTTTGTTCAGAAATGAATTACCATCTTTTTTCCTTTTTAGCAGTTAAAAAAAAAAAGGGAAAAGGGCTTGCACACTGCCTTGCTTCCCTGTGCCTACCTTTGTCTCCATTACCGGTTCCAACTACAATAACAGTAGTAGCAGTAATGAGATTAACAAAAATCTTATTGCTAGCGCTAAGAATAAGTTTCTGTGGTATTGAAAAGATTACTTCACCCCCCACCGGCACCTCCACAGAAAGGGAAATGTGATGGTAAGGTTCAGAACCACTCTGAGATCCATGCCCATGACCACACTGCTCATTCATCACCTGAATACTTACACTAAATCACGGCTGGGTGCGACTGCTGCTTACTCTCTGTGCAATCCTTTGCAAAACCGGCAGTTAGTTATGGGATCCACCAGTTCCTAAATGATGCAGGTTGAGCTTCCTCGTAGCCACAGTAGAGCACAACAGCCTGCGCTTCCTCTTGGTGTGTGATCAGAAGGATTGCGTGTGTGCAGGGTACAAGTGTTTCAGGACAAGTTTTCCAGTGTCTGCAGGTTTTTCTAATTAATTTCTTGATGCCATTTGCCATTAAAACCCTAATGAAGTGCCTAAACCCAGTTGTGATTAAATAATCAGACAATCACCCCAACTATTCAGGTCTACTGATTATCTCTTACCAGTCGTTTTGGCAGTGACTGCCTATTATTGACCAAAAAAAAGAAAAATATGTGTATAGCTTAAATTTGAAGAAAAGAAAGGGAAAGGTAATAAAAATCACATTTAAGAGAATGGGTTTTAACCATGTTTTAGTATCTTCTGTCAAATTCTCCAAATACTCTTCTTGCATGAGTAAATTAATCATTGCAAAACATTTCCCTTGAACTTAGACATTCTTTTAAACCTATTTTACAGACGGCTAGGCTCAAGTGCAGTGTATCTCTACACTCAAAACAAAACATGTAGCTAAGTCAGGTTAAATGTGATCTGGGTGATGACTGATCAAATTAACAACTGGAGTTAAACCTGAAGAGAGGCCTGAAATGAAGCACAAGCTGCTAGTCTCAATTCTCTATACACCTAGGTAGGATGCGAATCGCCCCCATAGTGCCTCTTTCCTTTCTGTTGATAGTCATTTGCGTTGGAGCAGCCTCTGGCTTTTCTGAAGTACCCTTTTAAAAGGCTTAAGCTGTTCAAATAGTGGACATCAGTCTTAATCTGGGGCGGTGATGGACTTTTTTCTGATTGGACTTTTTTGGATCTCACAAAGGTCCCCGACACCTTCTGTATCGTGCAGTGTTGTAAAAGGTCAGGCATTTCATACCTTCCCCACTGCAATCACAGAGCTGCTGCAGGGTATCGCCAAAGTTCACAGCTACAAGGGTGCAAAGAGTTACTGCCGATCCATGGTGTTGCTTCCTGATGAACGGTCTTTGGTAAATTCATACTGTGCCTCTTGGTAAAAATTAATGGAGTCATCTTGCGATGAATAAAATTCTAACCATAGACATCAGGGATATTATTATGTAAAAGGCCGCTATTGATATTAAGGGGAAAACAAAACACCAAACAAAAAACCCTAGAGGCTAAAATTTGGTAGTTTATCATGTCCTAGGGTTTTTTTTTTTTACTTTGTTTTCTAATTGAAAAATCCAAATTGATTGAAACATTTGAGCCCTGATTTAGCTTTCAAAAAAAAGAAGCAAAAGCTAAAAAATGGCCCAGCGAAGCAACTGCAATGCTATCACTAGCTAGTGAGATCGATAAGCTAGAAAAAAAAGGAAGAAGAAAAGTTTTTGAGTGACAGCGTAAAAATGGGATACTTAAATACATCTATATTGTTGCATTTTGCTCCATTGTGTATTGCACAAAATACACATTGGCAGTGTGCATCCATGCAATCTGGAAGGTGATTTATTAGTAACACTGAATTTGTGTTTATGTTACAAACTGTAAACTACATTTATAGCAATATTTCTGTATTAAGGTATTAATGCTAGAAGTGCTACCTAAGCTTAACTTTACCAATATAACTCAAAATGTAGTTTATAGCGCTATAAATAGTAACATTGATATTGACACTTACAGCAGCATCTAACTCCCTGGAAAGCTGTTTCTGATGCTAAATGGAAATGCGGGAAGCTGACAGTGTATTTATACATACCAGGGAGTACAAATAATACTACTTCACAGTTCTCATTGTTGAGATTCCCTTGTGCTAAAGACTAGTTAAATATTTGGTGGCATTGCCAAATATTCCAACTTAAAAAACAATGTTTGCATGTATTATTAGATACATGTTGTTATTATTTATACTAATGCTAGCCTCACGCATAAAAATATTAAACAACAGGCATAATGCCTGCTACCTGTTGGTGAGGACTGATTGTTCATGATGGTCTTTGAGTTTTGTTCCTTGGCTGTTTTTTCTGAGTCTTCTGGGTTCTCACTAGAGGTCTTCTCACATCTCTGGAACATCTGGGAGTTACAACCAGGACTGGTGACTTCCCCAAACCCTCCTTTAACTGAGGGCTCTGTGATAGGGAGCCACTTGATGGCTTCATCTCTCCTCCTGCAATACACCCGGCAAGCTGTTGGATGCGTAACTTTCTCTATACTCTTTAAAGAAAGGACGAGCAAGGGGGATCATCAGTTCATCAAAACCCGATTTTGACTATTCTGAAAGTATTAACAAAGTTAATCCAAATTTTCCCATACTTCTAATTTAGAAGAACATCTGACAGGTTAGATCTTATTGAAAGTTTGTGACTGACTGTCGCCTCGTTTTAGGCAGTAGCTCAAAGCACTCACTCGGGACATCAGAAACACAAATCCAGTTCCCTTTTCTTTCTCAGGGGTCTTGAGCTTCATTCTCAAGAGAAGGCCCTATGCACTGTGTGTCTGAAAAGGAAAATTTCTGAAGGTTGAGTATAACAATCTGTCCAACGTGCAACTTCTAAAAAAAATTATCTGCTGAACTGCAAAATGAATTATTCTCACAGCCTTTCACGCTGACGTTTTTACTTGCAGCTTGTGGCATAAAAGGGTTTATGTAATTTTTGGCTATATTACACATGCTGAGTATGACAAGGATGATGTTTTGTGGTTTAGAGTTCCAGGTTTTATTCTCAGCACTCCTAGAGAATCACTGTTCGAGTATGGGCAAGTTTATTTCCTGCCTTTCTTTCCTCAGTTCTAAATTAAATATGATTGCTTCCTTTAATGACTCCTTACATAAGCACCATATATTTTGGATTACAGTGGGCCTCATGAGAGGTTCCTAAAAGTATAAACTATTTTATCTATTTCTGTTGGGTGTGTGTGGTGTGAATGTATGCATATGTGTATGTTTTGTAATGGAAGCATATATGTATTATAGGTTTATCTAGGTATAGGAGGCATGAATACTATGGTGAAGAGTACCGAATGAAATGCCCTTACTTGGATAATTACTATCATGCCACAGTATCTCCCTTTTAAAAGGGTATTCTGTCCTCTTTAACTGAAGTTGAAGCTATTCACTAACGTGAGCCAAATTATAGCCTCAAAGACTATTTAGTACTCATGTCAAACTGACTTTATGATTTTCTCAAGTTTTGGTCGTTAGTGTACTTATTCACTGGAGATGAGTGAGAATTGAAGGATCTGAATGTCCCATGTTGACCTGAGAGGCATAGGCCCCTCTGAGATTAAGAAAGGTGAGAGGATCCCCTCTCTTTAGACCTCCTTAAGTTCTTGCACTTGACTTTTAAGCTCTTCTGCCTCTGTTAGAACATGTTTATAGCTGGGGAACAATAGGGATGATTCAGAGGGGATGCTGCANTTTCCAATGCTGTGATTGTGCCCAAATCCCAAAGGTCTCACTGAATCCTAACCAGTTCACTGTCTCGTTCTTCTTTCTTCTGTCAAAACTTCTAAAACTTTTTGCCTTTTTTTTCCCCTTTTTAAGAAGTTTTAAAGGAGTAGCAAATAACTGTCAGTTTTATCAAGCCCGATTCCTCACAATACATCTATTAGGAGACTGGCAGCTGCCATTGTAAAGAGAGGTTAGAGCAAACGTTCTCGTTCTGCAGTCCAAGTGCGAATTACAGTGGAGAGGTTGGTTCTCATGAGTTTTCATAGTTTCTAGCTGTTGATATCTGGGATTCCAATTCAGTGCTTTATATTCTAAAATTAACATTTCACTTTGGTCCACCAGAGCCCATGTTTTGGTGTTTCTTGGCTAATGTAAGTTGTGGCCTTCTCAAGCTTTTCCTCGAGAAAGTGACTACAGGTTTGCAGATTTTTGCCTATTTTGGACACCAGTTAGTAGACTTTATGCTTTGTTGGAACAGTATGTTAGAACAAATGGAAAGATAGCTTGTGAGCTTGTAGCTCTGTGTCTTTATCTGTCCAGGAAATAACAGATTAGTGTATTAAAACATGCTCAGAGAATGCACACTGGTTTTAGAGTATTGCACTTCTGCTCTGCTTTACATTTCATTTAAAATACTTTTAAAAATTGTTTCAGACTTTCTTAATGAAACTTTCTAGCAAATACTCTCACAACAAGACCAAGATCTTTCAGAAAGGTTAGGAATATGCTTTTCAGACTATCTTGGGTTTATTTTTTTATTTTTATTTATTCTTTGNGTGAGCAGGACAGTGAAGGTGAACACGAGTAACCCAGCACAAAGATCAGGAAATAACTGTGAAATCAGGGCTNTTCTCAAGCTTTTCCTCGAGAAAGTGACTACAGGTTTGCAGATTTTTGCCTATTTTGGACACCAGTTAGTAGACTTTATGCTTTGTTGGAACAGTATGTTAGAACAAATGGAAAGATAGCTTGTGAGCTTGTAGCTCTGTGTCTTTATCTGTCCAGGAAATAACAGATTAGTGTATTAAAACATGCTCAGAGAATGCACACTGGTTTTAGAGTATTGCACTTCTGCTCTGCTTTACATTTCATTTAAAATACTTTTAAAAATTGTTTCAGACTTTCTTAATGAAACTTTCTAGCAAATACTCTCACAACAAGACCAAGATCTTTCAGAAAGGTTAGGAATATGCTTTTCAGACTATCTTGGGTTTATTTTTTTATTTTTATTTATTCTTTGTTCTGTATTCCCCAGTTCAATTAGATGCTTTCTCCTCCTTTTCCCTCAGGATCTTTTACTTTCTTTCTGCAGCAATTTGTGATTTACTGACTAATTTGAACTCTAGATTTCTTTACAGTTTAAAAAAACCCCATGTATATTCAGATTCATGACTTTGTGATTAGTGTATGGGAGATAAGGCAGAAACATAAAACTAAGAAAGCAAGAGAAAAAGACTGGTGTCAGTATATATGGCAACTGTGTCATAGATCTGTTATTTATTAATCTGAATAACAGACAAATGGCAAAACTCCCATTGATTTCAGTGGGAGCAGAAGTTAACTCAAAATGAGCAGCTTTCCTACATGTCTGATATTCTGAGGATTCAGGTGTTAATTTGCGAAGAAAGATCAACACAGATGGGAAAAGTTATAGCTTGTGGAAGAATAGCTGGTTGAAATGCAGATCCACACAGTCAGGGCCTAATCTGCTTGATACCACATACCGACTTCAATAAAAGTCATGGCCCTTGCAGGAATCCCAGGTAAATGATAGTAAAAAATCTAGGTAGAGACTAGACAAAGCCACTCACCTGTGTGAAATCATGTGTACGTATAACCTTCTACATACAGATTTGTACATATGTTTCCTTAGAATAAAATGTTAATAAAAGGAAAATGGCATCCGGGAAGACAAAGCATCCAAGGCAACCCATCTGCACTCTTGTCATATGATAGACTTGGACAAACCTAAAGCTGCCAATACAACTGCTCAAGAAGTATGCCAAGGGAGCAGATGCTACCTCTGCAAGGATATTTTCCAAAGTTTGGCATTCAGGATCTTGCAATTACCATCCAGAGAGGAAGAGGTGAGGAAGAGAAGTGGAATGATGTTGCCTTGGCACCTCCCGGTGTCAGCTTGCCTTTCACATTCGCTTGAGTTAGGTCTTTTCAACTTTCTTCTTCTGCGTAAGAGAGGCATCTGGTGTGGAAGTTAAAAAGGAAAACAGCTATGTGTGAAAGTAGAATACTGTGAAACTTGATGCTACCTTTAAAATATTTATTCAAAGGCAAATTCATGAATGTATTTAGATTTATGATGCATAATCATGTTTGGGTTAGCAAAAGGCCCATAGAGGTACTGAATAAATCTGTGAGATCAGAAGCCAGCGGGATTTTTGTGAACTGAAGTGGTTGGAACAGAAGATTGTTATGATTTTGAGAGAGCAGCCTGAAAGCGATGCCTTTTGGAGAAGAGCAGATCCTGCAGCACCTTTGTTCCTTCAAAACGCTGGGGCATCCATCCGCTCAGAGCACTACATGGACGCTGGCTGAGCCAGCGTTACTACAGCAGGTTCAACGCACCCCTGAGAGACCAGGGACTGCTTTTGTGCAAACTCTTGCACACCAGCAAGACCAGGCCATGGCGGTGAGCCGTCGCAGCGTGTGCAGAGGCTCCTGTGGGACACGGTGTGAGAAGTGGGGAGAAGTGGGGGCTGCCATGGTGCCACTGGTGCCACTGCTCGCACCCGGCTTGGTAAGATGGGGTTAGTGCTCTGCCCCTGTGGTCAGCACCACCCACAACCAAATACAGATATTTTCTTAAAAAAAAAAAAAATCCTCTATGGAATTGTTTAAATGTTTCTCATGGTTTTCATTCCCTCTATATTGCTAATTGTAAAGGGGTAACGTGACGGCCAGCAGGCCTGTATTCAGGCGCTCGGCTTTTCTCGTGACCTTCAGCATCCATGTTGTTATGCCTGACACCAGGCCATATCTGCAAAAACGTCCCTTCTCTGAGCTAATCCGAGGAAACACAAACACATCCAGCCAGTAACAGTCTCTGCTTCCAAAGGTTTATAGTTTCTTTCAGGCTTGTGCTGATAAATAATGTTCCACTGATTTCTTTAACATGAGAAAATATTCCTCAAGGCCATGCGCACAGTTCTTATCAAACTTATTTAGCTTTTGGCCTAAGTCCGCTTTTAATCAAGCCCCACCAGCGCAGGGACTTATAAGTGATGACCTTTATTTTGTTTGGGGGCTGGAAGCGGGGGAGAAGGAGGCAGGCTAAAGCCCCCTTCCCGAGGCTCATCCCCGCTGAGCCGTGACCGCCCGGTGCTCTCCCCACGCTGTGGAGAGCCCCTGAACCTTTGCTCCTGGCCCCTCTGAGGAGAAGAGGGGCAAGTGAGGAGGCTCGGCCGAGCCTCCCAGCAGCTGGCGGCCACCCCGAGGAAGAGGGGAAGGAGCCCCCGCGTCAGGAGAAGGGCTGCTCCGGAGGGGCCCTGCCTTTCCCGCCGCGCTCACGTGCAAGCGAGCTGGGTGTTTATGTAACATGGCGTTTGCCCTTTCCTGCTGCTGGACGCCATGAAAGGTCATCCAAAATGATCTAAATGTGTTTCCCTGGTGTGCAGGATTCAGTAGGGAACCTTTGAATGAAGGCGGTGGGGTTTTTTTTTTGTCCTGTGAATGTTCCCTTTGCTGTTTTAGCTCCTGCAGATGAGTACTGTCACCCGGGTTGACATGAGCCTCAGACTGCTTTCCGTCCGTGCAGCAGCCTCCAGCATGGCCGGGACCCTTCCTCACAGCCCTGGAGGACTCTCTCAGGTGTGAACTCTCTGCCTTACCAGGTGCAAACCCAGGGACTGAGACCTTGGTCTCACTGGCTCTACACGACCCTGGAGCATCACAGAAACCCCAGCTGACAGTCCGCCAAAGAAGAGATTTCATACTGGTTTTGGTACCAGTAGTTTGACTGGACCAGCCATTGGTGGCTGTGTGTCCTGAGCAGAAAACCACAGGAACTGAATCTCATTTCCTAGGATTGAAATATAGCAGCCAAGGCAGATCATCCTGTCTCACTGTTTTCATGTGTCCCTGAGTCTAAAGTCATTTTTAAAATGTGAGTGATGCAATTTCTTGCATCTTTCATTTAATATGCTGCTTGGTAAACACTGTTTTAGATTAGTATATTTGTAATTTAAATGAAGACAATACATCAAGTCAAGTCAGAAAAAAAGGAAGAAGTTTAAGGAATGATTGATGCCTCTTTCAGCATTATGCCCTCCTCAAAAAAGAAAAAAAAAAAAAACATAAGGAGAAGGAAGAGGTGGGATTATTGAGGGTCTAGTGGGGTAAGGGAGAGAGAAACTATTGTTCATGGGCAGAAATACACTATTTTTAAAACCACAGTCAGCTCTGATAGCTGAATCTGTTTTCTTCAAGCGCACTAATAAATTCTGCCTAATTCATTTTTTATTCTCTCTTGGGGTCTGCTTGCAGATTTGCCTCAACAAAGGAAGCATCATGTTACTTCTTTTAAATAATTGATGGCTCTTGGTCCAAGCCAGCTTGAAGGAAATTCAAAAATAGGTACTGATTGAGTAAATACCCTGCCTCCCCCCCTGCTCCCACCTCCCATCTCTTATTTATTTTTGCAGCCTGGGTGACTGGCAGTTGCCGATGATGTCATCGAAGCTTTGGGTACACCTAGCACTTAGCAGCTCTGATTTCATTTATGAATTTATTTATATTTAAGAAAAGGAGAAGCTGTTAATTGTAAACTGTCTGATGGAGCTAAGAGCTCTTAATAAATCATCAGGAGTCTTGCGCCTTAACAACCAGGGATGGACTTTAACAGGCTGCAGTTGGAACAGGTACCAAGAAAGAAAGGCATTAGGGACAATTGCATATATATGCTCTCCTCTTTGCTGGGGGATGTGGTCTTCTCAGGGTACCCATGGATCAGTGGGTTCCATCGTGTTGGTTGTTTGCAGGCTTTGTCATGCCACCTCTGACAGCAACGTTGGTTCCGTGGAATAAGTCATTTCACTGGACAGCACAGATTTGCTGAAGCTCATTTTTAAAGATGTACCCTTTATAATTTGCCCTTTATATTATTCAAAACCAGAGTGGTCTCAATTAACAAAACCCAATAATATTTTTTTTTACATTTTTCTCCTTTTTTAGCTAGCCTTGGAGAGGCAGTGTGGTCTTTTTCTGCTGTCAATACAGCAGATATTGCCACAGTAAGTACATTTTTCTTGTAAAATACTGCACAAGAGAAAATAACGGAGGAGTTTGCATCTAGTGAGTTTTACATTCATGGTCTGATTTGTAGTCCACCTGACTTCATGACTCCCCAGTTTTGATAGCAGTGAGTTAAAGGGCTGAAGAAGAGTTTGTGGAAGGTGGAAATTGTGTGAAATTGTTATCCCTCTTAGGTTTTGCAATGTTACTTCTGCAACGTTGCAGAAGTGATGCTCAACTATAAAAGGGGCTGATGTTGGTAGAACAAAATGGGGAACTTTTTTTTTTTTCCCCAAACAGGGAAGTCCTACAGTTCATCTCGATAAAGTATTTTAATGCGTGAAACCAGCACTCACCTAGGAAATAACATAAGGTCTGCTTGACCTTGCAGCGTTACGTGGGCATGCATGCCATTCAGCTGAACTACTCTAGTGTCCAATACCTTGGAGAAATTGTCAAGTATTTCCTCTGATGCCATGCTTGTGTCACCCACGCTCGCTTGGTGTTCCTCGCTGCCTGCTAACGGCGCTCCGGCCACAGAGCAGTTTGAGTGCCGACAGCCATAGCGGGACCAGGCAGGGCCTTTCCAGCTGGGAGAGCAGAGCACCATCAGGGGCATGTCCACATGAGTAGGTGCAGATGGGCTGGAGCGGACTGAACGTGGTTTGGCTCTGGTCTGGAAGCCACGGAGCTATTTAATGCCATGCTGTCATCAGGTTAATACTCTTATTGTGTATTATTAGTAGCGTTAGATCTGGAAGCTCCAGTATGAAGATTGATCTGTCAGGAGTATGCTGTATATTTTGCATATTTATTGTACTCTTCTCCCTCCCGTAAAGTGAGTATCGTCTCCAGTAAAGTAAGCATTGTAATGGCAGATAATCTGATTTAGAAAGAAAGCTTTCTTTGAGAAATGGAGCGATGGAGCCAGTTCTGTGTATTTCTCCTCTTCCTCTCCAGAAATGGACCTCTGGGGTCTGTGTTAAGGACACTGTAACATTTAGAGGGGCGACGTGGAGACATGAGTTCATTGTTTCTGAGGCATTACAGTCTAGGCAGCAAAAGGACAACGCAAGTATGAAACTTGAAATGATAATACCAAAAAATGCACACAGTCGCATATATGGATGTCTACAAAGTGTCCTGTACTCTGAGTAGTTCCTCTGACTAATGTGGTGCACACTGGTGCACAAAGATGTGTAAGGGATTTTCCACGTGATTGTGGATGCCTACGCATTTTTGTGCGACTGCAGTATTTGGAAACTTTTCTTCTGTGTGGCGCAAAGTTTGCAAGTGGAATTTAGAGATTGTTCAAATTGTCTCATTATCTGCCAAAAGAACAGGTAAAAAAATAATTTGATGATGGGAAAAGCTTAAAACCAGCAGAGTAGCTCACTTTGTATGTCAATACAGTCTTTTGCCGTAGAGGGAAATCAAAGACTTGCTGAAGGCGTAGCATACTAAGGTACATCTATTAGTCTGTGCTTAACTCTATTGCCTGGGAGCTTTCATTAAATGTGATGGCCAGGAAAAGTGACCTCACGTTATGCATTTTTTTCTTTTGGGGTTGGATCCTGACTCACATCACATATGTGTATAAAGCTGGCAATTTGCTGATTTATCAATGAAAAAACCACTTAGTTGGAAAAAAGGGGAAAACCTTGTAATAACATCATTGGGCTTTGAAATATAAGATGCATCAGAGGATCTGAGTATGTTATTGGGTGTAATAGGCCCCTTCTATCTGTGAATGTAATGTCATATAACAAATATCCCGAGACAAAATAAAACCAGTTTCTCTGATGGCTGGACTCTCGGGTTATAAAACGCTATTGCAAGCATTCTGTTTAGAAAGGGAAGCTAAAAGCCTCTCAAGGGTACGTAGAAAATGCTGATCCTGAATGTATAAATGGACACATTTTAATCCTTAAGTTATTAATTAGTACTCATGATTAATTGTAATTATTTTATTACGACTCCAAGCCCTTGGGTCAAATTGCACACTGAAGTCAGTAAGAAATTTGCTGAAGAATCTCTTGATTTGGTATGTTATCATTATTGTATTGGATATTGGACATTATCAGTTGCACTAAAAAGACCAACTGCTATCATGCCATCAAATTACAGGATATATTTGGGTTGCAGGCGTAACTCCATTTTTTTCAGTGTCATCAGATATAACTGTAAATTTAATGCACAAAGGGAAGGGGAAATAATCCCTTCACCCACGAAGACATAAATTAAATGTTACCCCACGCTAAAAAATGTAACCCTAAATGAACCTTATGTTCCGGAAAGTTCAGCGCATACATTCAGTACCTATGCTCTGTTCAAGGGGATGGCAAGTACTTTCAGATTAGTCTGTTTTATTGAGGATTTTCCAGTGCAAAAGCTTGGCACCCCCCTCTCTCTGGCCAGCCCTACCTTCTGACCGCCTCTCTCTCCTCAAGTAACCAGAAGAATCTTTTTCTTCTGAACATATAGCTTGTAATATACATAAAAGCAGAGTTTGCTTTGATCCTGACAGCGAAACGTTTATTTTTAAACTCGGACTGGGCTGTTGTCCAGCAATGCTCTTTCCTTTGCATCATGCCCTGGGTTTCAGCTCTGCAGCCTGCCTGGGTGCAGCTGGACCTGCTGCAAGAGGGACCTGGCTTGATGGGTCCTGCTGAGCTCCCTCCCTCCCTCTCCCCCCCATTCCTCCTTCTCCTCTGGTTTTGAAATTCAAATTGAATGCAATTTTCAGCTCATTTGAGCCCGAATATACTCTTGCTGAGCTTCAGTGGCTCTTAAATTCAAACTCGCAGGAGAAAACAGATATCATCTGTCACCGAGGGTGGGAAAGGGTGTCCTCCCCACATTTTATTCATGGGAGGCAGGGCTGCACTGACTAATTCCAGTCTTTCTGACTAATCACTCACTGGCAAACTAATCAGCTAATCGATGCGACTGGTTTCTTGTAGTTTGGTCTCTTTTTGCAGGGTTGTTTGTTTTTTTTTTATTTCTCCAGCCTGTTTAGTATTTATATTTAACGTCCTAGAAATGCCCTAGCTAGAACGCCTGTGTTCACTTTTGACTGTACCTGCTTGTTTCTGGGCTCGTTGTCTCCATCGCAGACTATTCCCTTTAAAGAACTACAGATGAAAATGCCCCAAATTGGATAGCTGGCAGAGGAGGGGCAAGGGGAGAGAGATTTTCGAAAGAAGCTTAAAAAATGGAAAGGGGCAAAGGGAGAAAATGTGTTAAATGCATTAGTTGTTGTTTTGTCAGCAGGTTTAGGACCACGTACATCTATGGGGTACATACCATAGCTACTTACTCTATGAAACCTTTTTCACATGAACATATGTGCCAATATCTCACCTCATGGGAGGTGGGAGTCCTGCTTAAAAGTAAAGAAGAAATATAACTCCCTATCTTGCCTTACTGCTGTTTTTTTTTTTTTTTTTAATATAATTTTTGAAATATAAAAAGACTTGCAAAGAGGACCAGCTCCTGCTTTTACTGCACTCCTTTACCAACCCCTCTTTCATTTGGTGAAAATAGCATTGGTTTGGAGATTGGCAAACTACCTTCAAAAGGAAATGTTGCAAGAAACAGCAATTTGGTAGGTGTAAGGGCAAAACTAAAGTACAATCTGTGCTAGAAGAGAAAATAGGTTACTTAATCTAACAGCATGATAGCATTTTAATGCTGCTCTGAGCAACATCAGCTTGTTACTGGCAAAAATCCACAACCTGAATTTTTGTTGTAGCAAAATCTACATGCCATAAAGGATGTCAGAAATAGACAGGACATCTGCAAATGGTGAGAATGTATGAAAGTCAGACTGGAAATAATATCAAACATCATGCTGGTCCCTCAATTGGTTTAGGTGATCTAAAGCCTTGATATATTACTAAACCTGGCTTATGGTTGGAAATTGCAGTTCTGCAGCTTTCTTGGTGCCTGTTCTTTGTTCCTCACACTGGACGAGGGTTTGCGTACAATTAGGGCCCGATCCTGTAAACAGTTCTGTATTTGGTATGCTTATGTCACCTACACCGAAATTAAAGTTTGTGACCATATTCAGTTGTCACTTTGGGCACCTCAAGTACTGCCAGTTTAGTGTGTTGTAATCCCTAAAAAAAAATAATACTTTTTTGAGGTGATCTGTGTCAAAGCAAAGCTACTGGCCTGTGCGGTCAGCTGGCCAGTTCGCAATCGCCAGAGACAGACGCCTTGCACAGAAGCCAGCGTGCTGTTATGGCAGAACTTGTGTATGTTATATTAGAGAGTCACTGGCAAAGAGCAGGGACGAGAAAAGAGGGCACCATTAGTGCGTGTTAGGAGTAGCCCGAGCTCACCTTTGGGACTGGGCCCCTTCACGACACAGGCAGCGTTCAGAGACCTGTATCTGGATCACGGTGGAGTTTCAGAGAGGCGACAGGCACGGGGCTGCCAGGCTAGCAGGAACTGATTTCCAGTGGTCTTTATGGTCCTAAATGTTAGCCCTGATGCATTTACAGTTTCTGAAGCAGGCAATTTTGGAATCTCTTTTATAATTAGGCAATTAAATTCAGGTTAAACCCTGTTTTAGGCACCTCAGTGCCTCCCTGAATCTTCCCCTTTGTCTCCAGCGGCTGTTAGACATTGACACTGACCTGCAAAGCTGGTACTACAAGTCCTTATAAAGAAATCTGATATTCCTATGGAAGTTATGATGATGTATGTAAATCAGCTGCCATATCCACACTGTCACCTCTTCGGCTGAAAAAGAAGGGCAAATCATTTCGCTGGTAGCTGCTGAAACCGTCAGCTGCACTGTCATTAATACTCTACCCTCTTTCCTGGAAACTCAATATGTCAGCTACCTGATGTACCCTTCCTCTTCCAAGAATACATCTTTCCATTCCTTCAAATTCTTCTTGAGCTGGGACCTCCCATCTGCCAGTTTATTGTTCTTTTTCTGGCCCATTAGTTTTTCCTCCTGTTCTTTTTTCATAGCCTCATGTGTTTTTTATAGAGTTTTATCATGTGCTAATGACCAGAGTATCTGAGCTCCTTCCAGGAGCTTATAAAGCGATGTGTCCAACTGCTATTACGCCTTTTTCTTTCCTCCTCTTTCTTGTGGGAGGAACAGTGAGGGGTAAAGCAATAGGTTTTGAATTTTTTTATATTGCTGTGATATATACACCTACATCATCATGACCCTGGTCACCCTCTGTCTGTAAGGCATCCCCTGGACCACCTTGTTTGGACTTTGGTGCTGGATCTGTTCCTCAGGGAACTGCCCAGATTTCTTTTGCTGCTCTCTGGGGAAAGACTCTCCATGTGGTGTCACTTCTCTGAAGCAGGTCCTCCTGGTCCCTCTCCTTAGATGCCATTGCTGAACTCCGTCTTGCTGCTTAACCCTGATGGTCCCAGAGATCTTCTGTCATCAGTCCCCTCATCTATAATCTGTCCTTCAGGGGCAAACAACAGCTGAAGCACTTGCACACAAACATCATGCTGGGATTTGTATAGTAAAAAGTATTTTGCCTTGCAGCAGTGCAAGAGCCATAGAAATCCAGGTGAAAATAAGAAGTGACTGCCTCCGTGTTTTGGTGGATCTCCTGGATCTCTGCCCTCTCTGGCACTTACCTTCCTTTCATCCCACAGCTGTCTGTCTTCATTTGTGCTTGGCCCACATGAGAAGCTTTTTGTTACAGAAGGAAGCAAAACTGTCGTTGATGTCACTGGACATTGTCATCAATGGGATTTTTACTTAAAGTAAGTCACTGCAGCTCGCTTTTTTGTTGTAGCAGATACTCCTGTACAGCTATCGTATTGCTGAAAAGTAGCAGTTGCACCGGTAGGTTTTCCATGTGAGTAGCCTCTTGTGTACCTGAGGAATCCTATTAAATAAAGCCAGAGATTTCCACATGAAGAAGAAATGACTGGTCCGCAAATCACAAAACTCCTAGAATTGTTGTCCTGTCCTGTAAAAAACCTGTTGCTGTGTCTATGTGAGTTTTGCACATGTAGATGTGTATCCATATAGAAAGACATACTGTTTATCTCCTACATAGCAGATTACTTGTTGCTATTCAGAGGTCACTGGGTGACCTGCAATTCCTGCTTGATTGTACCGTGCTCAATAGAGATCACAGTTTCAAATGAATAAATAACTGCCAACCAAACTGTGAGTGTTTGTGGTACTGAACCTGGGATGAGGTTTTTGCTTTTTAATTTCATATCTCATTTTAATATCACATATGTTAATCCTTCTGATTGATGGTTATTCTTCTTTATCATTCTCTCTACATTTTTTTATTCATTTCTTATGGTGCCTCGAGAAAATTAGTAGTATAGGAACAGAACTGTTCTCTTTGAAATTATCTTTAAAACTATTATTGACTTTAACAGGATTAGTGATCGTGTTAGGGAGCCTGAGAAAGTGGTCTTACAGCACACACAGAACCTGATGCCTAAATAACAAACCTCATCAAGCCAACTATTTCCCCAAGTCACGTTTTGTTCCGTCCTGGCACAAACCAGACCGGGACGACAAATTGTATCACCAAAGAGGCATGACATTAGCCTCGCATATATTTTCACTGGCCTTTGCATTGCCATGGCAACAATAGTTTTAATTATGGAAAGCCAAAACGATAACTTGTATGTCAGATGGGGTTCAGTTTTCCCTGTGGACAAAACTCTGATTAGCCATTGGAGAAAAGCTTTGCATCTCGGTTTTCCTCGCAGGCTGGATTTTATTCTCTGCTTTAAGAGACAGCTGTTGTGCTCACGGGGTGAACTCGGAGGGGCTGCAGCCGACCGGAGGGCTGCTGGACAGTGGCCTGGCGGGACATGAGCTGACCCTTCTGTCTCAGGGCCAGCCTAGTGCCGTGGTGGTTCGTCTGCTTAAGAACAGTTCTCTCACTAAAGGACCGCTCTTGGCTTCCCTTTAAACTGCTGGAGATCTGCATATTTGGAAAAGCCTGGTGTGAAGTGATGTCTAATAATCGGCCTTGACAATGTTCAAGATTGTGCTTGGGGGACAAACAAGAAGCTCCACTTCAGCAGTAGATGTGAAAATTCGCAGAGCAGATCCACATCCATATCCAGCTGTGACGTGGGAAATAAATACGTCTGTGTGGTAGGATGCAGGTCGGGAATGGCTTTATTCACAGTGGCAAGTTTGTTCTTTAAGTCACTTTTCTGAGACAGGGCATGTGAGGGCAGTGACCAAGAATGTGTATGTTGCTCAGGAAATTCATACCAAGAGAGAAAAAAAATTGGTTGATGTAAATTAGTGTCCTTTTTTTTTTTTTTTTTTTGTATAATCAATAATGTGGACTTGTAATGCATTCATTTCCTATTTTGGATGAATGGTGGCCCTTGGTGGTTATGGTAAAGATTTGTGAACTTCCTGGCAGCATTTGAAGAGCAGAGAGGTTGGTGAGGAGATGGGATGTCTCGTAACTTCATCTGGATCTTCTCTGACACACTGACATTCCCAGTGTATGTCTTCATGATTGCAGGTCTGAGGCAGTGTCGTCAGGAGATTATGGCCAGAGATCATGAAATTACTGAGAATAAGAGTTGCAAGATCACACTGTTAACGAGAAATTCAATTATTCAGATGTGGTTCCAGAATGCAGGGGGCTCAGCAAGCATGTAGGCTAATATTTAGACTTGCTGAATCTCTAATCTCACTCCTTCCAGTGTTACAACAGATTTTTTTACAACACAAAACCCTGAGCAAGTATTTCACTGGTAATTGTGCTGTTGATTCACTTGTACTTTTTGAAATTTAAGAAGTCCTGCCTCCAAGATTGTGATTTTGGAATTTGAGATCATAAATTAAGCCCTCTTATAAAAGAAAATACGAAGTTTGCTGTTGTTTTTAATAAGATTTTATGGTAAGTATGGCAACGGTAAGTCTGTCGGTCCCAGCTTTGCTGCACATGTGTAGCTCTGTGCTTTGAGACCCTTGAAATGTCTGGTTTTAGGACATCAGCAGGGGGCTAATGAAAAGGCTTTGTTGATTTTAACGAATTGCAAGCCACTGTAGCCAAAATAAATATAATCTGCTTTTTGGATTAGTTGTCACACATGATTTTACCTACTAACAGTGATTAAAGTACCCTGGTGGACCAGAAGCATAGCTGCTCTCTGGTGACTCTTGCTAAAATAGCAATAAACAGAAGTAAATAAAGACTTAGGGCATTAGTTATCTTTAATAAACAGTGACACTGCATATAATGCTGGGGAGAGACTTCAAAAACCTCCATCCTGTACAGCAGCGTCACTCTTTCTAGTGCAGAGAGCGTTGGTCATGTCAGATGTCTGGAAATGATGGCATCGCCAAGCTGCTTTGCTTGTTACTGACCTGCAGTCCCTCTTCAAGAGCTGCTGACCCAGCCGGACACCTCGTGGAGACCTTCATGGCTCAATCATTTGCACCCAGCAGCAGACTTCAGAAACAAAGTTGAAAATGTCCAAAACTAGAGTGATTACAACAGGAAAATGAAGGGATTGTTAATTGCTTGTGTAATGATGCAACCTCCGAACCACTGTAATTCCATCCAGTTAATGAACGGAGGGCCGGTGCTGGTCTCTCTTACCTTAGTCTTTGTAAGCTGATAAAAAGAATTACTTGCCCCTGCTGACATCTTTTAGCCCTGATATTTTCCCAGTAATCAAGGGTGGGTGTGTTTCCTGATCCCCTTCACGTTTGTTGTGAGAGGCAACAATTACAGTTGATGGTGTTGTACTTCTCCTTTGGACTTGTTGCTTTTAATCAGTGGATAGAAGAAACAAAACAAATGAAAGCACGTTCTCTCTTCCGAGAGGGAATTATTGCTGCAGTACTGAATGTTGGGAACAATTTTAGGCTCTGTTGTAGGAGGAAAAACATCTTCCTGAGGGTGGCAGGGAATGGAGGAGTTTCCCAACAGGAACACAGAAAGTAAGGAATTTTGAAATTTAAAAAAAAACAAACAAACAAACAAGGGATAGCAAGACATGAGAAATCTTTAAGGAAAAATCCTACCAAAACAGGGAGAGGGTCTGAGCTTTCTAATGAGTCTTCAAATTGTGTTAATCTGTCCCTAATTGTACACCCCTGGAAGGCACATGGCATTGCTCTACAAGGAGTTTATCTTTTACATGACAGCTAAAAACCTTCAAATTAATCAAGCAAACATCCTCAGGCTTTTTTAGAATTGTATAACTTTTTGGATGTGTGGAGTTAGATTCTTGTTTGATGTTTTCAGCAAAGTTGTGCAGTGGTTACAATCCACTTCTGGCTTTACAGACAATGGAAAAAATACTTTGATATCATGCTCAGGAAGGGAGTAAGACCCACCAAGGACCCATCTTTCTCTTGGCTGGCAGTCATTAGGAGTTTGGAGACTTGCCCGATGGTGTAATTCAAGTCTTGACTGCATATCTTATTGGTTAAAAATAGGAGCCAACTCCAGCTCATCAGTTTTGCTAAGAAACTATTGATTGTGATTAGCAAGCTTAAAAATAATTACCTTGTGTGTTCATTGCTATCTTTGGACATACTCTCATATTCCTACTCTTATAGAAAGTATTGAGCAGCACAATAGGGCGATTCGATGACTAAGGTGTTACACTGCGTGGGGGGGAGAAGGGTATTGAGCACTTCTTAATTGTTCCATCTCCTGGTGATTAAACAAACATGCAAACCTACACAGGGGAGAGAACCCACTGGCTTTACTGAAGGGTACAAAACCAGCTATCCACCACCTCCTTCTTCCCGTGGGGGAACACATATCCAGTCCTTTCCAGTTTCAGTCTTCACTTGCACCACTCAGCTCTTTGGCAGGAGCCACAAGCCCACCCAGCACCACAGGTGCTGCACCCTGGGGAGGAGTAAAATACTGATTTGCTTAGCACCTGGGGAAGGGGGATGAGTTTCACCTGGGTTTTAACACCTAATTTAAAAGCCCGATGGTGCTGTGTTATACCTGGTAGTGAGTTGACCCTGAATGGCTGACTCAGTTAACCATACCTGAAAGCCTGTCTATCTCTGGACGTTGTTGTTCCCATAGTAGGGATACCTGCAGTGAGCAGCTGAATTTTTGTTACTTCCAGCACTGTGTATTCAAGTGAACCAGCATCTACTTCAGTCTGCTTGAGCCTGGGCTGCCTGCTGAGTGTGTGAGAAGAGCTACCTATACCCGTCAGACTCCTAATGCAGGTCAGTAACCACTTCGGGGGGGCACCTTCCCCAGGCTTTAACTCTTGAGGACCCTTGGGAAAGCTGATTTCTTGCTGTGTTGTTCCTCTCTGAGAGAGCCTAGGAAGAGTAACTTTTCTATTTGGTGTAGAAAGTTTGTACACGAAGTTTGGTGTCAGAACTTGGATGATGACAATGATGTTGTGTGATGCTATGCCTGTAGGTTCTTCCCACCTTGTTCTTGAGGTTTTGAATTCCCTATGAATGGGTCAGTAACTCCAAATCATAACAATCTGTAATACCTAGTTTAGTTTTGCATTTTCAATTTATATCTCTCCTAGAGTTTTACTTTTGTGTTGGTTTGATGTGTACCAGAGTTACCCTCAGCAAGCAACGGATGTGCTGGCAGGGACACGTACCATAACGTAGGTTAGAATACAAATTATACGGGTGGTCTGCAACCATGGGTGCCTGCTGTGGGGCTGAGCATATCAAACTGAACGCTCATTGTAAAAACAGATAGTAATGTGAGGGCAGGGTGCAGGCAAAATCTTCAGGCAGCTTGCAAGTCATGTGAAACTGTATGTGTTTGTGCATCCAGGAGAGGGATTTGTCCCCATTTTTTGTTTCTTAATGGCAGCTTTTGAAATTCAGAGTTGGAATTTACGGGGCGGTGGGGGTGGGGTGGGTGGAAATCACTACTTGGTGTTTGGTGCAATGGTCTTCATATCAGTGCAGGTGGGAGAAGCATGTGGTGGGTCACACCAGAGTTATTGTGTCTCATGTAGATTTTGGGTTTTGTGTTGCTTCAAGAACATAGGAAAATGAAATGTGAGGCTTTGGTATGGTAGTGAGGGAAACCAGAGGCATGTTTGCTTTCTTTTGCACTCTGGTCTGTGTCAGAGGAGGAGATGCAGATGGGCTGCAGCCCTGAGAAAGCAGGGCTGGAGAAGGAGCCCTGGGGGACATGGCAGCTGAAGAGCTGATGAACCTGGTGGGAAGGTGCATCTCTCTTCCTCTCGCTGCCCCGCAAGGCATGTTATGTCAGCCCTGAGGAAGGTCTGGGCTGTGTGGGTAGAGGGCAGGTGATGGTATGGGAAAATACTTCACTGACAGGAGTTTCTGACAGAGGCTTTATGCACTAAAGGTATTGTCACATACTTACTAAGACTTTAAGGGACTCTAAACCTGTATGCTGCAGTCATTTCTCTATAAATATCTGTAAACTCTCAATAGGCTCATACATGTGAGCTCTGTATTTCCCAACAATATGCTTCAAAAATATTTGGGCTGACCAAGAAAAATATTATTGGAAGAGCTTCTCCCCCCCCCACCCCGTATTGAAAGGGGCTTAGACTTGAGCCTTTAAATTCAGCATCCTTTATTAGCTTGATTCCAGGATTCACAAAAATTTATATAAGTGCTTGAAACATTTAAAATCTTTTTCACATTTAAAAACAAATTATACAGCTCTCAAAATTTGATCTATTGGGTTGTACCAGAACAAGAAGTAGTTTTAGTGTTTTCCTGTGGTTTGAGTACCTTCTCCTTCACCCAGGAGACTGCAACATATTTTTTTCATGTCTGGCTGTCTCAGTCTCAGATACTTACAGGGCTGCAACTACTGCAGTTTCTGAATGTTTCACAACAATTCTGGGAAATATTATTACCTTAAACATATCACTGGCTCATGAATACCGAGTGTCTCTTTTTTTTTTTTTTAGCACAGATGAAGTGTGACAAGGCTTTTGGTACTTTTTTTGGAAAGAAAGGCATGATTTGGAGGAAGTTTACTAACAAATATAACAAGAGTGACTGCAAATTTCACACGCCAACAGGGAAACACTGGGCTGAAACCTGTCAGGTCTTGGCCATGGAGAAGCTGAGCGAGTCAAAAGTCCCTCATTTCCTTTATTTGCCATGTGAATATAAGTGTTATACAGCCTACTGGCTAAGCAAGCAACTTGTGATCTTACATAGTCACTTTTTGTGTTATATTTAATGCTTTTCTTGACAGAAGTAGTGAGAAACAGGGAGAAATGCTTCTGCTTGTGTGTAGTTGATGGCTCAGTCATCTCCAGCCACTAGCCTGGCAATAATTTGAATTATTGCAAATGTATGGGAAGAGTAAAAAAAGAAGATGCAGGGCAAAAAAAATTAATCACAAGGGAGGTTTTCTTGAGGATAATTTTATTAAAAGTTCATGTTTGAAGTGATGTCATCCTTTTCATTGTCTGTATTCAATTGCCTTTCTGAAGCTTGGCATAGCTATTCTGATGTGCAGCAAAAATATTACATCAAAGGTGAACGTTTGAATCCTGGCTGGAAAAAAAAAAAAAAAGAGGGCGGTGGGACATGGAGCAGGGGGAAGAAGCCCCAAATGACTAAGAGTTCTTAAAAGTAAGATATAAAAGAAAATAATCATTTCTCTCCCCTGACAAATAGTTCAAAAAGTAGCCAACAGTTTGGATCTGGTATGTCACATTGCATACAAATGAAGAAACTGTCACCATAGGTTTCCTTTGAAACCTTTTGATCTTATCTTCTGTAGTAAAGGGCATGTGACTTGATCAGGGCTTCTCCTCTCTGATACGTAGTCAGAGTCCTGATGTACTGAAATATCTGTGACAGGCTTCTCCACTCAACTGATACAATTCCTTCCCCCCCTTTCCTTTCAGTGCCTTTGTCTGCGGTGGGTATGGGTTGCCCTTCCCTCTCCATCCAGGAAAACCAGGTTCCTAATTTGGCACTTTCCAGCTAATCCTGTATATTATGGCTTAGTCAGTAGTACTTTTATACCTGTTTTCTCTCCATTTGCCAGGCTGGCTTTTTTTGTCTAGTAAGAACAGGCAAGTGGAATTACAGTATTTTGTAAAGACACATTGAATTCACAGTTCTTGTGAAAACTTATGCAAAATATATTCTGATAATTAATTAAGGACTGTTTTGTTACAGAGTATCTTTAAATGGATAATTTTAATGTGTGGTCAGTAGCGTTGGGGACAGTAGTAGAAGGAAAAGATTTTTACAGAACTCTGATTATTAATCTTTAACTAATACAGCTTATATTAAAATTAAAAACATTTCACAGAAACTGTGCTTTTTAATATGCTTTAGTTGGTTGATGTTTTGGTCCAGAACTAGTGAAGTGAAGGAAACTTTTCCCAAAGGACTGAACTGTCTTTGACTTCACTGCTGCAAGACTGTGCTGGGAGGGAGAGCTGAACTGGGAACTAAGCCCAGGAAGTCCATTGGGCTCCCCTTAACAGAGTAAAGGCCAGAAAAAACTATCCTTGGGTCCATGTGTTGTCAGCAGTGGGCTTTACTGCGGACCTCCTGGTGGAGGATGCCCTTGCTGGTGGTCACCCGAGGTGGTTTCTGCCCCTGCCAGGACCCCGCAGCTGTAGGAACTAGTTTGCAAAGCTTGTGAGGCTTGCATAAGAGACAAAGAAAGTTGATACTAATTTTCTCTTCTGAAGAAGAAGAAGATAAGCAGTGATTGAGGTGTCCAGGAATTGTCTCTACTCAAACTTGCTAATTAAAAAAAAAAAAGTGCTGGAGTTATTGAGTGCAAAGCAGCGTTTAAATGGGTGAAAGTTAATGGCCAGTGTTTGCACGGGAGGATGGACTGGGTGATCTCTTTTAGCCTGCAGCCAGTTAACCCGTGAGTATGCAACGCTGCCTTGCCCTGCAGCCTTGCAGATGGGGAGCTGTCTAAGAGAAACCCAAAGATTTCCCAGTGTGTAGGAGTGCCTGGCCTGGCCGCAGGCTGCCCGCCTGAGCAGGCTCTGCTTCGTTTGGTTCTCTGCTCGGCTTCTGTCACCATCACATCCATGTTACAAGTCATGAGTTGATAGAGACTGGAAGAAAGCCTGGAGCGTGCCAGCTTGTCTGGGAGGTGCAGCTGGTTAAAGTACAGCAGCAAGTCATTTGTAGTGCTGGTACTGAAAGCAGTTTCATAGACCAATTTTGTTCTTCAGTGATTTTAACACTGCTAGCAATTAGATGCGTTTGCATGGTAAGTGTCCCTCTACACGTTAAGGCAGCTTGTGTGCGCTGTCTTTCAGAGCTGGAAAAAGGTGACTGTTGGGCTGCTGGTACAGAGGGGTCTCTGTCAGAGTCTTTCATTGTGTGAAAATCTTTTGGGACAACCAGAACATGTGGGATTGGTCCAGCAGCGCACTCTCTTGTCACTGATGTCCCTCAGCTTTTAGCTCCTGGTTTGCAAAGTAGCAGAGTGTGTCAGGATGTCCTGGTAGGGCCCAAATAAGTACTTAAGATATTTTGCTTTTTGACTAGCACGAAAAGTTAGCAAAGTTAACTTGACTTGGTCTCATCTGAAGAATTTTGCTTTTCCTGTTTCTGTGCTTTTTTTGTCCCCCTTATAATCTATTGTGTGAGGAGTAAGAGCTGGTATTGAAGAGCAGTGCCTGAAAAGCAATGGGTTTGGATGCTGAGTGACAAGCAAGGGGGCCTGCTGGTGGTGCTGAGGGCTGGAGGACTCAGATGTGGCTGGAGATAGCAGGCTGCCATTGTGACCCCCCTCTCCCCTGGCTGGTGGGAGAAGGACAGTGGGGACCTGATGGACCCAACATTTCCACACCGAGGAGTGAAGATGTGGGGGAATGTGGTGCTTAACACTCAGTGGCAGGGCTTAGGAGATCCAGAAAACCACCCATTTGCTTTCAAGGCTTGCTCCACAATCAGCGTAATTTCTCACGAGGAGGGGATTTTACTGTAGAACAGAAGGTTAGGGAATTGAGTGTTTACAAAGGGAAAAATAATTATATTTATGGACTGGGAGTCTAAGGCCTTTTTTGACCTGATCACCTATATCTATCTGCTTTGCATACAGGAGGCAAGTTATTGGATAGTTTAAAATGTTGGCTATTTTATAATAATAATAATGTAAAGATTTTCCCAGCTGCTAGAGGATGCAATTTTTCTTTCATAGGCTATTATGTATGCAAGACCAATTGGTAAACTGCAATGTACTGTTCTGTAATTATTCTCCCCTGTAGCTTTAATGAGGAGATCAGTGTGCAGTTTGATGGGTGAATATACTCTGCCGACAGCTACACCGAAAATCAAGACAGGTGTAATCTGCTTACTGTAGTCTGTGAATCCTCACCATGTGGCTATGTTATCTCTAGTGCATGTTTATAGAAAGATGCTTGTAAAAGGACTTAATTTAATGGAATAATGGTAACTGACACTATGAAAATGAAGGGGCTCAAAGAATATGGTGAGCAGAGTCACGTAAATACTACAGTAGATGATTAAAAAATTGTATTATTACGTCTTTCAGTTAAAATCATATGAAAGGAAAATACAAATTAAGCCATGTTGTGTACTAAAAGAAAATGCATTCTTTATTACTAGCCTAGTCTTTGAACAGACTTTGGAGAAAACATATCTGTACGTGCATACTCCAAAGTGATATGTGCCCAGTCTTGCAGTTGCACTTGTGTGGGTAGATGTACGCGGCTACCGCTGGAGCTCTGCATGGGCGTTTCCAGGGCGGGAGTCCTAAGAGCAGAGTATTTTGTAGAAGGCAGATACTCGGAGCTGTAGCCAAAAGCTGCAGCTTTCTCTCAGGTGGAAGAATAGTGGTGCGGTGAAAGGACCATTTGAGAGCTTGTTTAGGAACTCGCTCTCTTTCTGGTGGGGAGGCTTCATCAAGATGCTTATGCATGATGTTCCTCTGTTCCCTTACCTCTACAGTAATGATAACAATGAACTCTTTGTAGAAAAGCAGCCCAAATAACTTATTATTTTGAAGGTTATTGGGGAAAAAAGCAGCATCTCCTTGCAAGCAGCAGTTACACAAGATTGTTCATTTTGAAAGCTAAAATAATTTAGGCAGAACTGTGAAGCTAGCTCCTCTTTTCAGAGGCTGAAAGACATAATACCCAGTCGCTCTCTGTGGATGTGATTTATTAATTATCAGTCATTCTTAATCACCTAATAGTGACATATATCTAACACACTGGAGAGTTTAAAATCTGGAAGAATACCTACCATGACTTTTCTCCACAGTCCATTGTTAAGTGCTGGGGGAGATAATGTGGTGCCAGCACTTTGGCATTGGGTTTCTGATCCTGTATGACTCTGTCCTTGAACATGGAGTGTGAGTGCACAGAGGATGGCAAGAAGTTGCTAGCAGGAGCTATGCAAAGTGTTTCCATTCTCTTTGCTGAAGTACTTGAGAGCCTGTGGCTTACAGAATTTGGACCTGTTGTGACACTTAAGGTGGTTTGTTTTGGGGTTTTTTTTTTCAGTATTTAACCCTTTTGGTGTGCAGGTAAATGGATCTGATTTATTACCCATACCAAGGATAGTAAAAGTGCGTAATTTAA
Source organism: Aramus guarauna (assembly GCA_013400195.1). NCBI lineage: Eukaryota > Metazoa > Chordata > Aves > Gruiformes > Aramidae > Aramus > Aramus guarauna. The sequence goes on from VXBL01007437.1 coordinate 1,996,744, forward strand.
CATATTATGTTAGTGCATCAGGCAAAATGTATTTAAAAAAAAAATACTGAAAAGCACTTGTGTTGAGGAAAGATGGGGGCTGGATGGGAGTGGGGTGTTGCCGTTAATTATTCTTATTATGCTGATCTCGCTCAGATTTTGAGTCTGGTGATTGCACTGACAAAGGAGCAGCCTTGATTCTGCACATATGTTACAGTTACTTGTAAAACTGAGCTCACAGATTGCTCTGAAGCTTTTACTGTTCCTGCAGAACACTTCCATAGTTCCAGCAGTTTGATCACAAATGCAGCATCTCTCTCCTAATGCTGTGCAGGTTGATAAAACAGTTGCCGAGCTGGAGTCCCTAAAGAAATTATTAATTATCTGGTTAATGTGCATCGGGCTGTGGGAGTGTGAGATTAATCACCAGTGCTGGGATGAGTTGCTGAAGTGGATTTTGGTTTTTCGTCTCCTGTCACTCGGTAATGGCTTTTCCTTCCTTCACCATCAGGTGAACAGGTGCGGAGATGCTGTATTTTCATTTTCCTGTAGTCGGTAACAGCCGGTGACCAGGAGATGCCTTTTTCTCAGTCCTGCTGCATGAGCAGTTTCCAACATGGAGTGCTACCTGCTTTGCATGTTCCAGCTGCAGGAGATGCTCCTACAGCACAAGACTGACCTGAGCCTTCCCAGATAAACACATTTGAACACATGCGCTGCTCAGGGAGGGGTACCAGGGAGGAGCACGGGGCTGAGCTGGGGCTGGCTTTTCTGTATTCCCCAGGTCTCAAAGAGGTTGACTCATATTTGGATGTGGAATTGCAACTTGACTCCTATTTTGAATGTATTTATAGTACTCAGAATTTCTCAGTACGTGTGCCTCCTTTGTTAATGCACCAAAAAAAAAAAAGTGCTCCTGCAAAGTAGCTTTTGAATTTCTTCATTGGAAAGATACAGAAGAAGGGTCTTCTAGCTCAGTCTCTACTGGTAAAGCCAATGGGCCGCATAAATATTCAGCCAGGGGAGAATGAGTTGGACTCCTTTCTGGTGGTGGTGGCTCAGTCAGGGCATTCAGGTATAATGCTGCAATGCTTGTCCTGTCTTGTTAACTGCCTTAACCCATCAGCAGCTGCATCAGAAATTGTTCAGTGAAGCCCTGATGCTCTTTCAGAGGTCCCTACTGGATTGCACATGCTTGTATCACACAGTGCACTGATGAAAAAAAATGAGGAGTAATTTGTCTTTTTAAATTTTATAGTTGTGTTGCTACATGAATCTTTTTGTATGTGAAGCCATAACAACTCTGCCTTAGGGTCAGGGCCATTGATTGGAAGAGCGTTTTGCTTTAGTGACTACTAGTGAGGAGAGAAAGGAAGGTGAGATGGAAGGAGCTACATTCTGTGCTTCTAAAGCAGACAGTTTCCCTGAGGCCAGGAGGGCATCTTCTAGTTAAGAAGTGAAGAAACTATAGACAAGAGCACAACAATGATTCCAGTAATATGTGCTGAGGGACAGAAGTACAGAGTGAACCTCTCTATTTGTAAAGTCTAGTCATTTGGATTACTTTATCATCTCGAACACAAGTGTTGTTTCTCCCCAAGGAGGTTCAGTAAACGACCACAGCTATTGAGACTGAGATGCGTGGCACTTGAGACTCAAGACCTGTTTTTAACATTCTACTTGACTATGTTGTATCAAGGTTTTTTTATGATGTGAGCATGTAGGTATTGGCCTTCATCAGTTTATGTTTTTTTGTTTCTTCTTGGCTGAACTAATGTGGGGGTTTTTGTCCCTGGTGAACGGAATTTTTTATTACCTTCCCACTTCAAGCAGGCAGAGATGTACTTTGAGATTGTATTGCGCTACTCCATTGTTGAGCTTTTGCTGTCCGTATTGTACTATGCCGAATGCCTCTTCAGCTAAAGGTGTTACCTTGGGAGAGGAGGAGAAGTGTGCAGTTTTTAGATAATTTTGTTTTTTTTAATAGCTGTGTGCTCCAATCCAGAATCCCTGAGCAGCTCCACGATGACAAAAAAATCCATTTGTTTGGCAGGCTATGGTATAACTTCACATTAAATGTAGATGACCCATTTGTGTTTGAAACCCCCTAACCAGCCAGTCAGCGTGGCAGCAGAGGGGTTTTAAATGTTAAGCAGTCTTCAGGGCTTCACATTGAGTATTTGTGTCGGAGTTGTTTGGGTTTCTGCTCCTTGTAGAGCCTCCTGAGCTTGTTGTGATAAGTAAAACCAAGTTTACTTTGTTAAGCTCAGCAGTTCCTAAGCACTGAAGAGATAACATGGGGAAAATAAGACCTTTAGGAGACAAGAAGTGTACGTTTCTGTCTGTATGGGGATGCAGGTCACTCTTTTTGTATTACTTTATGGTGATGTTTGTGTAAGCATGTATGCAGGTGTGCTCACCCACAGCAGCGTACAGAAGTGATGTGAATGAAGTGTGAAATTTGTTGAGAATGTTAACCATAAAGACAATAACTCACCAGACTTTTCCTTAGTTGTTGATCTCTGGTGCTTAAAAATCAGTAGAATAGCAGATTTTCAGATGAGGAAATTGTGCAAATCCATGCTTAATCTACATGTACAATCACCTCAACTGCTTGTACAAATCAAGTAATTGTGCATGCAAACAGCTAATTAACACAATTAGTTGATCTGCTGATGCAATCTCAGAATCTGTAAGTGTATACTAGCCATGTAGTTATCATGTATCTGCAAACCAATTGTATGAAAAAAAAATCTAAGCCCTGATAACTGTTAGCAGATGTGGGGATTTGCTTAATTTTTAATATCACGGAGTTTTTCTGGCTTTGGGGTGGAGAAGCGTCTGAGGGGGATCACAACTGTTATTGCAGTTGAGATCCAAAATCACTTAGGCTTATTAGAAAAATTTCATTTTGAAGTAGCAAGCTGGCATTGCTGCAGAAGCTCGCTCCCAGCACCGTGACCTGCAGGAAGCTAGTTGGTCTGGTGGTACAAAGGCTGCAGTTGTGCCCATCTCGTGTAAGTGGTTCCACGTGAACGCAGGAGCCATGCTAGTTTTGCCCTATGGCTTCTTAAATGTAACCGTGAACAATGCTCATTAGATAACTCCTTATTACTACTTTTAGATAAGCCAACCACTTCAGATCTTAAAGCCTTCTGTCTTTTTTCCAGCTTGATAGAAAAGTGTTTACTGGAAAAGATTTAAAGAGTGAGTTTTCTGGTTTTATCTATTCACCAACTTAGGGATCTCTCCATTAGCATTTGACTGCTAAGCAAAAGTATCAGACAGGTTTAAACATGCAAATTGTCAAAGTTCTGCAACTGCAGCAATGGACACTAAATATGAATCTCTTCCAGGAATTTCAGCAATGCATTTCTCCTATCTTTGTGGTGTAATTGTTTCTATTATTTTGATAGCTCTTATACTGGAGGGTGGAGCAGAACCCTTCACCGTAGTAATGATTTATCCTTTCAAAGCAAACATAATCTGAACTTGTAATCAGTTCCTACAAATAATTTAACATCACGATTTGTGCCTTCAAGTTGAGTGTGCACGGAAGTAACAGCACAATCTTCTGAAGGCAGATATTTCTTGAACTACCTTTTCCTAGTTATAAAATAGAAAACTTAAACCTGTGTATTAGATTTGTAACCTACCTAATATCCCAGTTGCCCTCTGAATTTCTTTTCACACAAGCGCAGCTTTATTTTAAAACAAAGATGGAATATGCCCATACCACATAAATGCCAGGATTCAAATCCTAGCAAGAAGTTTGTGTCCAAGACCATGGCACTGTAATCTCTTTCATATTTCTTGCATAACTGTTTGTGGTATTTCCTTACTTGGGGGACTTCAAAACCTGTTGAAAAGTAATGAGTTAGATGCCAGTTGTGCAGGGACTGTGTGGGCAAAAGAAGCACCTTGCTATGTGCTCCACAGTAACGCTCATGCCCTTAAAATCCCTTCTGTGAAGGGAATTAAATGTGGCCAGGAAAGCTGGGATATGTCTTTAACAAAAAAGACTGTGAAATGTTTTACTATCATCTAGGTAGACACCAGACAAAGACCCAAGGGACTTCAGTGTAAGACCTTGTGTGAAAAATCCTATTTCTGGTAGAGCAGTATCCATCTAGTGGCAGCTGGGCGCAGAGTCAGGAGAGAGAAAAGTGTCAGCCCTGGTGTGGTCTCAAAGCCTCTCAACTGAGGGTCAGGGTGTTTCTAAGCAAGTACAGAGGAAGCCCTTTAAACACGGACAGATAAACTTACTTAAAGGTACGTTTTTAAAGAAAGAATTAAAAGCAAAGTACTGGAGACTTCCACACTTCTTGTCTGCAAAGTATGCTGTGCAGAAGCATAAAACCCACACAGGGCCTCTTTTATTAAGCTGTGTAGTGGCTCTGTTTGAGGTGGGTGGGAATTGAAAAACAAAACCAGCAACAAAACCCAAAAAAAACCCCTCCAAAAAAACCCAAAACAAACAAAAAACCCAACAACAAAAAAACCAAAACCCAAACCACCCCTCACCCCATCCCCAAACAAACAAAAACCGAAGTCAAGGCTTGGATGCTAGTTAGCGTGCTGATACCCAAGAGCACATCCAGCCCACGGCTTGCTCTTATCAGCTTCAGTGTCCAAGCCCTGGGAACAGAAGGGAAAAGCTGGGGCCTTGCTAGTGTGTGCACAGGCTCTGCCCCCCCCTTCCAGTGTGTGCTTTGCAATTTAAAGATGCAAAAGTCATTGAATGACAAATGATGATTAGTGAGGAGCCGAGGCCTATCTGTCGCAGAAGGGAGCTGGGGAGGATGTGTGCTGACTTTATTCCTGGCCATGTCAGGCTTTCACCTCTGCTGCCCGCTTACTCTTTAAAGGAGCAGCGGCAGCTGTTTGTTAAACATTTAAATAAAACTTTGTTTTGGCAATAGCTTTTATGATAACTCATTATTTCTCAGTGAATCTTAAAATTTAAGAAATAATTGTCCCATTGACTGGACTGGTGACCCAGAATTGAAAACTAATGGGAAATGAGAAGAAAATAGCAAGAAAAATACGCAGTCTCTTTTTTTTAAAGGCCAAACTGAATGAGAGTGGGGAGAAACAAAATTGAAAATAAGACTAGCAAAGCTTCTGTAGCTCTTTATGTTGGGACAGGTTAAATCCCACTTTTACCAGGTTGCAGAACTGCTTACAGAATTGGGGCCGAAGGCTATAACATGCTTAAGTGTCTCATAGGCGTGTGGAGTTTTTCCTTCTGACCTGAAATAGCTGTGGGCAATACAGTGCTAGTCAGAAAAAGAAAGAGCCACTTATTGAACTGTTCAGCTGTGGGAAGGGCAGAGATCATACTTGCTTATGGTGATGACGTTTACGCTTTTGGTTAGTTGAAATGCTGTTAATATCCATGAATACAGGCTTAAAGCCTTTTCTGAAACCTTAGGAATTACCTGTCTGTTATTTTAAGACAGGTCTTTTTTTCAGATGATCTATGCCCTGTTGAATTCAGTGGGAAAAACTTTTACCTGTAATGGGATGAAGTTCCCACTCCCTGCTACCTTTGTTCAAGGACTAAAGGAAAAGGAGGATTTTTCCATGCTCTAGAATGGCTTGGTTTTTTTCAGAAAGGATACACCTGCCAAGCAAAGAAGCAGCACCTCTGTTCCTAGGTATCTCGCTTGGAAGGTCTTGAAAGTTGATGTTTTTTCTCCAGCTAGTCATAGACATTAAATAAACTGAAAATGCAGTGTTGATGCAAGTGCCAAATTGCTGCGATATGCAGATGATTTCTCTCCTTGCCCTTTCCTGTCGAGGACCGTAGTGCCAGCCAGCGAGATGGCTGATTGCCTTTGCCTGATCAAGGGATGTTTGAGGAACAGCTGATGGCTGAAATAATGTAAAATGGAGCTGATGGTTGTGAAGAGGAGGAACCTGTGCTGAGAGTTGGTAACCCCAGTTCATCTAAAAATATGTGCCTGTAGTCACTTCATCTGGTCTGCAATGACTCAGGAGCTTGCTTGAAATCTCTCGCATGGTGGTGTCTACAAATCACGATCTCTATTCTATGTAGATCACTAGAAGACAATATTCCCTTCTGGCAAAAGATGGCCTCTTCCTAGATATTTGCACCTTCTGTCTTGCAGCCCGCAGCCATTTGGTGTCCCTGGACCTGAAGCCAGTAGCACTTAGTCTAATCTGAGTTGTACGCCATGTAGGAGTGTGTGGCCTCAGCAGCACAAGTCTCTGTGAGCATCCTAACGCTGTTTATCTTTCAGTCTTTTGGTGGCTGGGCCTTGCTTGGGTATCTTGATGGAAGTCCTGTGCTGAAAACTGCGGTGAGTGGCTTTGTGCTTCTTGCACAATGGAGTACTCTGCAATAATGGTGTTAAAACCGCCCCCCCCCCCCAAAAAAAAAAAAAAAGTCTTCTAGTGGAGTCATGGACAGCTATGCAGTGAGTTCAGGTCATAATTTGTTTCTCTTGATCATTTTGGAATTCTAGCAACTGAAACATCTTGAAATCTGGTGCTTTGCAGTCAGTCCAGAGTTAGTCTGTGCTCCAGGCAGGATTTCCTTGTGGAATGGTTATGAAATGGTTATGTGGGCTTCCCCACAACTTTCCAGTCACGTGTCTGGTCTCATGCTTTGAATTCACGTTTAGCTTAACTTTTGCCTTCCCTATCACAACCACAGGGTCTCTGCTTACAACCAAAACAAAATGCTGCTTGAGTTGCTCCCTTTGTGGAGGGGATGGGAGAAGCAGCACTGTGTTGACCCGTAGTACCGGGGACAATGTGGCGATACCCCCCTAGAACTTCTTGATCCTTATTTGCGTGAAATATAGGCTGTTACACTCTTCAGAAAAGCGAAGGAAATGTCTTGGCACAGACAAAGAAAAAAGAATTGTGTTTTGTCCCGCAGTGCCTTTATTTACAGAGTTTATCCTGGGAGCCTCAAAGCATCACTAATTGTAACAGAAACTCTGTACACAATGACTGACTCTTCCCAGTGAATCAACAAGCGTATTGTATTGACATTTAAGTTTTGAGGTCTTTATATATCCCTGGTGCAGGAACGAAGCTCCCAGATCAGTTGCTGCTGGCGAGGAGACGTAGATGCATTATTAGGGATAACTTGGTTTATCTCCTTTGACACTTTTCTGATATCTCTTGATCATTAAGGTCTGGGTTAAGTGGGGAAAAAACATTACTTGCATGGATGTTATATAGCTTATGCCTCAGATCTTTTATGAGAGAGTTTGGGTGCTTAATGTCTCCCAATTCAAAAAGAAAAATCAAAGTCTTGTGTACAGCTTCCTTCTGTCAGGTGCCAAGATGAGGGTTAAGTGAGCGCATAATGGAAACCTGGATATTTGAAAGTCACGTTTCCAGCAGAATTTAATATGATTGTAGATAAAACACATGGAAGAGGAAGAGTTTTTTGGGGCTGTTTTTGCATTTTCTTAGTGGGTTTAATAAAACTTAAGGTATACTATTCTGTGCCACTTTGGGGGAGAGCAGTCACCTGTGTTTTCTTCCCCGTGAACTTGCATCATGACATTTTTGTGGAGCACTGCTGTGTCGGGAGTTTTTTGTACATTCATTCTGAGAATCAGGAAGAGATGGCTCTCTGGCAGTGGCGTCAGCAGCATTGCACAGATGAGAGAAGGTGCTTGGCAGCCAGCAGGTATTGGGGCAGAGTAGGAAGAGTAAGTCTGTATGTGCTGGGCTGCCCAGAAAAATGCACCGATCTTCAGAGAAACGTTTTTGCAATATTTTGTTCCAAATCCCCTACTCACTGAAAATGTAGCTATTGTTTATCATCAGTAAATTACTGGTTTTCATCCTGATCCTGTAAGAGAATGCAGAAATCAAATGTTTCTGTCTTTCAGTCTGAGCAGAAGCGCCGATTCGTGTTTCACAGGAACTCTACAGGCGTTTCTGGTACTCCTGAGCTGATGAAATCTCAGGGAGACTATCCTGTTGCTTCACTCTGATAGCAGAAACACTATGGCAATATTGAAAGACCTGTCCTAGGGACCAATGTATCTGGCAGCCTGATGCCTCCTGACTGGGGCAGTCCTTTATTTGTCCTAGTTTGTTCCTCTTCAGCACTTTTCATCTGAGGATTATGAAAAATGGACTTTTCCCTGTGAAGCTGTTACCATAACTGTTTAGGGGTGGAGAACTGAGGCTCAGGTAAACTGCTGCTTTCCAAAGTTTACCTCGCATGCCAGTAGCACAAACAAGAGTCCAGACATTGTTTGCTGAACTGCTACTTTTTCCACACTTTCTTTAATGGCGTAGGAAGAAATTCATCCCTACGCAGGGTCTTAGCACAACTTGGGCAAGCAAGAATGACTTAAAATGTCAAGTCAGACCTTGTGCTGGTGCTACACAGAGGGATAAATTGGTCAAGAACTTTGTGGGCTGCTTTACAAAGACAAATGACCGCATGAAACTTGATTTGTGGAGAAACTGCTTCCTAGGAGAAGACAGAACCTCAGCATAGGTAGATCTAATGATGTAAACTAATGACATAGAAATAGCTTGGATAATAAAAACCTGGCAAATAGAGGTATGGCAGCAATTTGGATGTATGCAGGAGACAAGCTAAACTGATCTGAGTTTGGAGGAATTTATTATCTCATAGAGTTCCTCTGATTTAACTCCGTGATAGGTCGCTTTAGGTTTCTACAAATAAATTTTCTTCTGCTTAAACTAAAAGTCATCTTTCTGTAAAACAAAGCAAAAAAACTTGCCCAAATGTAAGCTTGAGCTTGCTTGGAATAATCCAAATGTGTTTTGAAAGACTTCGGGGATATGTTCTTCTGAAGGTTCTTGTTCTTCTGTATTTTCTTTGCCAAGTGAGTAATTAGTTACTCCTTGATTATTGCTTATCACTTTACACTTTTTCATAGAGACAGCAAGGGACTGTGAGGCCGTTAATGGCTATGCTCAGATCACCTTTCTCAAGCATGGTTTTATTAGCTTAAAAATAACAGTGGGAGTGAAACGTGTTTAAGTTCCTGTACTTTTTTTTTTAAACTGGTATCCTGAGTGCTTTCCAGAGCATCCTCAGCAAATACCAGAAGCGTGTAGCCCCATTTTTCTTGCCTTGAGTTGCTACACCCCAATAGTGTTGATCAACAGCATTGGACGTGAAAGCTTGACTTAAGTGGTCTTAGTCTCTTTTTCATCTCATAGTTGAAAATTGTCTTTCATCTTTTCAGATGTTCCTAAACATGGCAACAAGCGCAGCTCTGCAACAGATGCAATTCTTTCTAGGTCTCTAGGTAACATTTTAACCTGTGTAATGTTCACAGCATAGCATCGTAAGTAATATTCCAGGAAATACGCTGCCGCTTGTTAAAAAGGATAGGACCCCAGAGATGCCTTTAAATATGCCTGTAAAGTGAGAGGTGCCAGGAGAAAGATAATATGGCTGATTATAGTTATTTACCTTACATTTTCATTCGCCCTTAACTGGGTGTAATTTAGGGGCATGAAATCTCTTATTGGAAGTGTATTTGCATTAAACAGCTCTAAGCAACCATGAAAGTGCAGAAGCTGAAAAATTGACAGACTGGGTTCCTAGAATCCCAAAGTAGCATTTTTGTAATAGGCATACAAACAAATCAAATAAACATGTTTTGCTTCAACGATTTAAAGAATATGGTCTTTGGAGTAATTTGTCTTTTTAAAAAAAAACAAAAAAACGCACCCTATCATTTCTAACCTTTTCATTGCCTATCTCTAGTTTGCAGCTCCTCCTAACAATCTGCAGCAATTTCCAACCCAGCTGTTGTGGTTGCAGAGCATTGTGCCTTTGTTTAGCTTCCCCTGAGCTATCAAATCAGCCTATAAAGGGGATTACCTGGCTGGTGATGTTGTTTTTCAGGTCTGCACTTTTTAACAAATAATTGTTTCACAGTTGCTCTTCCCCTCCCTAAAAAAAAAAAAAAAAAAAAAAGCTCTGAAAATCAAACTTTACAGTTGGATGGAATCAGGTCTCACAAGTAGGTACCTTTGGCTTTGATAATGCCCCTCACTTCCTTTGCAAGTAATCGTAAACAAGTTGAAATCAACTGCAAGAGCAGCGGATCTTTTCAGTCAGGTCATGTTTTTGTAGCAAGACTTAAATTTTCAAGTGTGCTTTATTTAAAAAAAAAAAAAGGACCTTTTCTGTCTACTCTGTTGGTGTGTGCTATGCCTGAGAAATTTATAACACGACTGTGTACTATTAAACAGGTATGATCTTCCCCCTCCGCCTCCTAGGAGTCGGTCAGTTCTTTTCTATCCATTGTCTCTCCCACAAGGCAGTTGAACTGAAGTTTGTGAAATGTTGTGATCTTTGCATGAATGGAGTTATTGAAGTGAAAAGCATCAGCAATATTTATTTCAGCAGGTTGCGGAATTAGCGACTAAAGGAGAAAAACTGGTAAAACTTGCTTTTTATTTATACAATAGAGTCTTTAATAAACTTAATTTGTGTTTAAGAATGCAGTTGTGTCTGAATTTATATTACAGTATGTATGCTCCCGGTATCATGCTGTGCCGAAAGTTTTCTAACAGTACACATTATTGAAATATATATAGTATTAGTTTTTTAGTATTTTCTTTTATTGAGTGTCATATGGAAGCTAGTGTCTGTCTTGCTCTGTGCAGTGCAAAAGATATATTTACTGTACTTGAGTGTCTTCAATTTTGGTTCTCGTTTTGCAAACACAGTACATTTTAATTAAGGCTTGTCACTTGAGATCTAATGAATACATTTACTGTAATGTCTCCATCTTCAGGAGGTGAATTTGACTTAGAAATTGTCTCTGTCACAGAGGGGCTGATAATATCAGTTGAAAGATTTCTTCTTTTCCTGGGAAAGAGCGGTCTGTGGTTTGTGCTCTCTTGCTGGGTGCGGGGTAGCAGCGCTCCCCTAAAGGGTCACAGAACGATGCTTATTGCAACATACAGACAAGAAAAAAATCCCTAAAGACACATATGTACATTTAGCTCAGGGAATGTACCTGCATGAGGCTGTCTATTTTTTTCTTCCTTTTTTTTCTTTGACACGGTTTCAGAAGTGATTTATTGATTATATTTGGAAAGATTAAGAAACTCCTCTCCACAAATCATGCTTCTGTCAGCGTATGAGAGAACTTTGATCAAACAAACAATGAATTGTCTAATACACTCAGTGGAGGGGGGGAAAAAAAAAAGACCAAAACCCCCAACTATAAAGCCAGTTTCAACTGACCTTTTACTTGTGCCTGTTTCTGCTCTGCTGGGTGGGGATTGTACCCGAGGAGGGTTGCCGTGGTCCTTGGTCTCCAGTTCATGTTACTGTTGGTGTTAAAACTCCTGCTTTTAATGTCAAGTCAAAGCCATAACTAATTTTACTGTTGTGTAAATGCCACTTCATGTCCTGTTGTTGTGCGGGAAAGCACAGAGGAGAATTTGGAGTCTTAAGTGAAAGAAACTAAGTAAAGCCACAATTTTGTATTTTTTTTTTTTTTAATTTTCAGTGTTGTGGAATTTTCAACTGAAATGACTTTCAGGTAGTTAAATCCAGATCATATTATGGCGCTGTCTTCTGGTGCAGTATTGGGGGGGAAAGGCTTTAGCCCCCCAAGCTGCTTCCCCAGCCTCTTCTCCCACAACTTTTACCTTCACCATATCCAAACTGTGTCACGCTTACCTTTGTCAGAAAATGCTGGGGTTTGCGTGGAGGAGGGGCTGGGTGCAGGGTCAAGATAAAAGGGAGATGCTGGGGGGACCCCACAGGGCACAGGAAGGTGTCTTACTCCGGGGTGTCTGGCAGAGAGACCGCCCACCTCGGGGCTGTGGGAGGAGGCTGGCGGGGATCCCCTGAGAGCATCCCCCACTGCGTGCGGTACGGGGATGCTCAAAAGAGAAGTCGGGGGGAGGGAGGGCCGCTTGCTCATCATCCTCTGATATCTTGGTTAGGGACTACTTTGGCAAGTAGTATCTGATTTACTCGTAATTATCCAACGCAAATGTTTGCAAAGTGTTATTGCATCTGTTTTGCGTGTGAGGAATTGCATCATGCTGAGAGCAAAGCCCAGATTTTCAAACATACTTAGGCGCTCTATGCCGGTGTCCCCATCCAGGGTCCCAGGGCAGCCTTGCGATGGCAAGGGGACCAAGGCTGCCTCACCCAAACCACGCCACAGGGCTCGTCCTTCCCTCTGCCAGCCCATCCCTGACACAGGGGTGATGGGAGCAGGCTGGGGAACTGGGATGGTCTGGCTGCTGCTGCGGAGGGGCAGGGAGTTAAGTGGTGTGAAGGGCCCTGAATGGGCTGCCTGCGAGGTGGCAGGTTATGGCTAATGACAAACACGTGCCACTGATAGGTACATGCTTTCTTGACCTGCCTTAATTTTTCTAGCCAGGCCTTTAATTGCCAGGGAAAGGTATAGACAAAGGCAATAAAAAAGCCAAACAAATTGGAGCTATAGCAAGGCCCTACAAGGAAATACGTTTTAGAAAGATTTTTTTTTTTTTTAATTAATCGGGATTTTGTTGTCAGGCTAAAACAGACTAAAAATAAACAGCTGTATAGTACTTCATTAAGCTGCCTGCTTGGAGTGATTTTCCCATTGATTAGTCTCAGGGCTAATGCTGGTTCATTCCTCATTTCATTGCTAATTAACATCAGCTCTGCTCCTGACCACTTGACCGCACTCTCTCTGTGAACATGTGCTGGTTTGGCAAGTAATAACTGCTCCCTCCTTAAAAGAGAGAATTAAGGGAGAAAATAGCTATCAAGCGTAGATCTCTGGCTGCTTCTACTGTAAGGAGAGCAAACTGTAAAACCGTAGCGGCCCGTATGAAGGGTAATAAACATAGTTTACAGAGCGCAGGAGTTTGATTGAGGAACTATGTAAATACAGATGATGAGCTCAAGCTGCCGTATGAATTGACAGGCTTGGCTCATCTCCTGTCAGTCGAGTTGATTCAGGCTCTTCTGGGATGCTCACGGTGCAGATTACCTGACCCAGGGGCTTATGGCTGCCGACCGTCAGGGAGAGGGCTGCTTTGGGTGGGCAGCACTTACTTTCCAAGTCTCTGCAATGTTCTCAGAGTCCAAATAACGAAATGCGTTGGCAGCGGGTGCGGCAAGAGCAGGAAACGTAAGGCCACAGTTAAACCTTTGTCAGGCCACTTCCATGCAAGCGGAATATAGATGAAAATAGGGGAATGAAATACTAGAATTGGCATGGATGCACTCTGAGAAAATATCTAACAACTTTAATGAAATTAGCAGCCTCTGTTCTGGGTGAAAAGGTCAATTTTTCCATAAAACTCAAGTAAACTGGCATTTTGGAAAACATCTACTAAACTTGGCACAGAATAAATAACATTATCCCAAAGTCTTGGTTCAATTCCAGATCATAGCATTTTCTTTTAATTGAATTGGGTATTGCATTTCATTTTCAGAAAGTCTTTTTTATTCTAACATTTTGAAGCATTCATATCTCAGAACTAATCAGAAACTCAGCCTTATACAAATCTATCAATCAGGAACAGTCACTGGAGAGAGATCTTGCCTGAGTGATAATCCTTTCCTACCAACTTTTGAGCAGAATCCTAATTCACTTGTTCATCAATTATATATTTTATATATTTCCACCATTAATTTAATGGATTTAGGGCTCAGTCTTGCAAACACTTCTGCACGTGAGTAACTTTATTCATGCAAGCAGACTGCTCATGTGAGTAAAATTAACCATGTGAGATATTTGTAGGATCAAGCTTTGCGGTAGTCATATGGATCTACGCACAAAGCCATTGCCTTCCTAATTCCCCTTCTTGGCTCTTTAGTAACAAAAAGGCATCTTTTACTCACATAAGTAGAAAAAGAAAACATTTAACTGTATTTAAAACTTTAGTAACTGCACTAATTATGATGGTAAAGATAGAGAAGTCATTCCTATGTTTAAGAACATAACTACTTTGGGTGAGGTTAATACTACTCCTGTTAAGTATTGCATGATTGGTTACATCATGTGGCTTTCATGGGTGGTTCTGGAATTGGCCTTAGAGCAGAGACATAAGTGTAGAATATCCTGTGTTACTGTCAACTGCGACTGTAGACAAGGCGAAAACCATGTTCTACTTTATTCAGTTGGAAAATGCAATTTTGCTTCATGTTCTCAAGATACATCCAGCATCTCTTCTTTCTAAAGAGATGCCTACCGTATTTTTAACTTTTCTTATGACACTTCCATTTGCAGTCCTGATCAGAAGCAAAAAAATCAGCAAATAAATATTTACATTAATAATATAAAAACAAGAAAAATATTTCCTTGGATGCTCTTGAACTGTAGTGTCCTGTTTGAGGGAGTGTCTTGGTCTCTTGCTTTTGGTAGGTCAGTAGTTATGCTCTCCTGCTTGCATTCAGGTATCTTGTATTTTGCTCTCCCATGGACAGGTATCAGTAGATGGTAAAATACTGACTCGTTGGCATAAAAATAACCCCAAAGTTGTGGGTTTTTTTTCTTCTCATTTATGTAGTGAAATGAGCATATCCATGTACTTACACATGTACGTGTTGGCACAGAGCGTAGTTCTGCAAGACAGCGTCCAAGCCACTCGTTGACTGAGCTTTCGGGGCTGCCGTCAGGCTTTACTGGCTGTGTGATGTGGGCTAACACTGGCGGGCAGCCCCCGGGGCACAGGGATGAGCTGCGGTGTCCCCATTGCGGGAGTGGAGGGGACTCCAACGGTGATGGAGAGAAGAGCGAACAAATGAGCCAAGCACTACAGGCAGGGCCGAGGCTTGGAGGTGGTGGGTGCCTGGAGTATTGCAGATTTAGCTAAAGCAGTAAATCTGTGCATGCTTTCTTAGCTGGCACCAAAGCATTTAATAATGAAGTTGAAAGCCAGGTGTTTTCTGGTTTTCTTCTCTGCCCCATTCAAAAAAAGCCAAAGGAAGGAGCTAAGACAGTTTTAAAAACTCTTATGAAGGTGGCATATTTTAAATAAGATCTTGGGGGAAGCTGATTTGGATGACAGAGACTTTGTGATCCTCAGCAGTAGGGCTATTTTGATCTAAACCTTCTGATAAAAAAATGCCCTCTCTGGCCTTGTTACCCTCACTTATTAAAAAGAAAATGAATCCTTGAGTTTTCAGAGTTGAAAGTTACCACGAGGGCCTCAGTCATTTGAACAGGCATATCATATTAAACAAGCTTCAGTAGCTTCTTGTTTCACTACAGGCTAGAATTTGGTGAATAAAGTACCGTTAATAGCTCTTACAAACCTCTGGGTGGACACCCAAAGGAGAGGAATAATATAGTTGCAGTCTTACAAGTCTGCAGCATATTAAATGTTATTTTTTTTTCCTTAGGAAAGGATTTCCTGTAGAGGTCCTGAAGAAAAATAAGTTTCATTAGTCGAGCGTCGAGCAGAGATAGAGCAACAGGATTGATTGTAATAAGCCTCTCCTTTTTACTGAAATCCATTACTTTCTGAGCTATTAAGTGATGAAAGGGATTAAGAGAATAAAAAAATATAAGCGGGACCGTATTCGTAAATCTAATAAAGTTGATAACAGTAGCGCATTTTGTGAAATTTGCATGTGAATTTATAACATCCTAATCCATCGGCAGGCAGCATTACGCTGCAGAGGGAAGGGGGTGCACCATGCACGCAGGATAAAAATGCAAGAGCAGAATTTCTGGCCAAGAAGCGCTTTTTTTTTTTTTTTTTTTTTCCATATGTATATCCATATGTTTTATCACAGATTCCATACTTTTGGTGCCAGGATCCATATGTTTAGCTTTTGCTCAAATAAAAGACTAAAATAATTCTTCATTATCTCTTTCTTCCTAGCTGGTGTTTTTGTAGACATAACCAAATGTGATGCTAGATGTTTGAGGCGTTACCCAGATAGGATGCAGTTGGATCTCATCAGAGGTATTTAAAACCAGTACCTGGGGAGTTCAAGGGCTGGATTATCTACTGAGTATAATGCCCCTTGACAGTGCTCGAACAATGCAGGGGATGCTATCATCTGATTGCAAAGTCCTGGCAAGGCTTTTCCCCTATAAAGAGAAGCTCCTTCGGGAGCAAGAATGAGAATTTTCCTCCTTTTTATTTTAATTTTTGACCTGCACCTCTGCCTCTGTGCTTCTGCTGAGAGGTGTGTGATGCACAGAGATGACGTGACAGAGCTTTATTTTACTTCTGCCTTTTCTGCTTGCCCAAGGCCTGCAGTTCATAGAATAACAGTAGAATTTAGAAGTGCTGATACAGAGAATTTGGGGTTGGCGTAAGGATGGTGCATCACAATCTCCTTGACGTGACCAGTCTGCTCTCTGCCAAGCAGATATCATTTGCCAAGAATTGTGCCTAACAAGGTCTTGGTTTTCCTTTCCCCCCTTCTTTCCTTTTTTCCTTTTGATGGAAACATTAATATCATGTTTGTAAAGGTGTAAAACATAATTCAGTATCCATGGTTAGACCTGGGAATAGGTATCAAGGAACCATCAATAGTAAAATCTTCTTCGTGTTGGCTCTCTGGTCAGATCCCATCTTCCCTTGGATTTCCAGTACTTTGCTGGGACAGCATGCAGCAGAAAAGCAGTTGTGGTGTGTGCATTTACTTCTCCTGGGAGTTTGATTGCCTTCCAGTGGGTTCTGACTCTCCTATGGCTATGGCATTTTTAAATTGCAGAAGGGGTAAGGAATATCCTTTAATTTTGAATTAGGAGACAATTAAGGTAGTCATAATCACAAGCATTACAGTACACAGTTTCAAAATAAAAAGGCAGCAAAGTGAATCCTTTATTCACAGTTCCCACCTCTAGCCCAT
Source organism: Aramus guarauna (assembly GCA_013400195.1). Classification (NCBI taxonomy): domain Eukaryota; kingdom Metazoa; phylum Chordata; class Aves; order Gruiformes; family Aramidae; genus Aramus; species Aramus guarauna. Next base: position 2,013,548 of record VXBL01007437.1, read on the forward strand.
GAAATGTAACCCTGAGGTAGGCCTGGAGTTATGCCCGATCCTCTGCATTTCTGACAGTAATAGAAATCATTGTGGAAGTTTAATAACCATTGTGCACTGCAGCTGTGTTATCTTTCACACGGAAGAAAGAAAAAGGCAACTACCTTTTCTGAATAAACCAAACAGTAGCATCTTGACTTTAGAGGGGAGACTATTAATGCCATAAGAACCTCCCAAAACAGCTACATCTCGGATAGACTCATTATATTAATTTTCACCTAACCCCTCACTCAGAGACAAAAGCAAAACTCACCACTAAGATCACTCAAAGCAGACACGACTCCTGATATTATTTGTACAGAGGCTATAGAGAAACTTAACCTTTCTTTTGCGATTTACTTGTAAAAGTGTCATCCATTTGAGGTTGAACTTACTTTGCATTTCAGTGGAAACAGGCCATCATTTTTCAGCTCTACCTTTCCTTCCCAGGGTCGTGGCTCTGGCAAGGTCAATGGCAGGTTTGTAGTGAGTTGCCACTTGCAAGCGACGTCATGGGTCTTGATTAATAGTGCAGTGAGCCCCTATTCAAAAGTGATGGCTCACAAGGTGTGCCCCTCGCGTGGTGGCCTTCTGCACGTGGCAGTTCCTAGGCACGATGGGTCAGATGTCCCAGCTGAAGCTCCCCGTCTGCCTGGCGCGTGCATGCCATCCCCACTGGAGATGTCTGTGTGAGGAGCTGATATTTGGACCTCCAAACTGGCAAGATGCTGGCAGTCACGTACTTATATTCATACCAGGGAGGATAAACTCTAAATACTAAATGCAACTCAATCTAATTGTCCTGAGAAATTGAGTGACACCTTGTGTCCTTTCAGAAATTATTCTTTTGTAAAAAAGCTGTGCTTTTTTTCTTCCCCCCCACCCCCCAGCATTTGAATACCAGATTGAGCTAATTTTAAGATTCCTGAGGGCAGTGGCACTGCATTCCTTCCACTCCGCTATTCCTTACCACATTACCTCACCGCATCAGCACTCGTATCTCCCGCTGATGGCATCCAGTTTCCATTCCATTCACAGCGGCCAAGGATCATATCTCTGATCCACTTAGAAACACAATGATCTCTACCCCTGAGAATGCAAACGCTTTCTCAGTCAAATCTATTGATCTACAGGGCTCTATTTCTGGCTTTCCATTCACTCACTTGATGTTTGGGATGCTGCATGTTCTTTCTGGGGAAAGAGTTAACTTGGCTACTAGGAACTCAGTGAAGAACAGTTCTGCAGAATCCAAAGATAGACGTGATCTCTTACATATTCTTTTGTCTGTACAAATACTACACTTCTTAATGGAGCAAAATGAAAACCTCCCAGCCAGCACTGTGACAATGATAGACCTGAGTGTGCTGTTGCATTCTTATCCCAAGCCAGTTCACTGAGCCTGCTAATGTTGAGTTGAGACAGGCAAGCATGTGCTGACTTCTGCAAGGGAAGAGGTAAACAGTTTACACATGGTGTCCAGGCTAGGGGGATTTCCAGCCTAAAAAGAAAGTGAGACCAACAGGCAAGAGCATTGAATGTGAAGAATGATGTGGTTTGACAAACATACAAAATTAGTGAAAGCACTTTAATGAAAAACAAGATTTTTTTTTATTATTATTTATTTTTATTTTTTCTTCTTAAAAGCTTTGCTGCCAGGGAACTTGGCTCCTAAGGGCTTGACTCTGGGCTCTGTCAGAAGTGTAGTTATGAAGAAAAGCAGGGATTTGTAGGATGAGTATCCAGGCATTCCCATGCAGGTTATTTATTGAAATAGGCCTCTCTAGGAGGCAAGCCCAATGTGTGCTTCAAACAGTCCTCAGGAAGTCCTCTTCTTTCATCACTGATAGCACAGGCTATAGAGCAAATACGGCTGTGTGCCTAACTTTGGCCTTGTTGGTGTTCAGAGATGTTCACCACCACCCCCAAATGGGATTTTGGTTCTTAAGCTATGGGTTTTTAAGGATTTTTCAGGTATTGTTCAACATTGACCTTGAACTCATATTTAAAAGAAATCCACGCACCATGATGTTGAGTGAGCTATGCCTGAGTTAATTTAATTATCTAGACCTTAGACAATTTTGAAAATATGACCCGTAATTCATGTCTTCTGGGTTCCAGCTGAGTGCCCTGTTTTCTCTACTTGCACATGACAAATGAATCCACTGTTTCTGTGTGTGTGTGTGTTTTTGTTGTTTTTTTTTTTTTGTTTTGTTTTTTTTAAATGCAGATATTAGGTTACCACTTGGTCTAAGAGAAGACTTTTATTATTCAACACCTAGACTGCCGGGGGCATAGTAGCTAACCTGGTTTGGTCTTGATTGTGTCACTCACTCTGTAGCTACAGCTGTTTCCCACTACTCATGGTGTTCAGTCTAAGAACTGACACCGCACAGGTAAGTCAAGCAGGCAGGGATGGCGAGGGTCCCAGGTGAAATAACTATAGGTTTGATTACTGTGATTCTATACAATTATAATCTTTCTTAGTATATCCATGAAGAGTACTGATCTGTGGGAGAATTTGACTTGTGAAGGAGTATTAAATTTTTACATGGAAACTTACTCTGAAGTTAAACAGGTACAGGCTCCCCCTGTGCAGGATTAGTAGGCAGTTGGTGGTGAACTGCCTTACTTCACTTTCTCCTTTAGCAGCAAGGGGTTTTTCCCCCCCCCCGCCCTCTTCTCTCGTGAGCTTTACCTGCAAGGTAGGTAATAAGAAATAACTAGTGTGCTGCTTTGTATCTTTCCCATGCAGCCAGCTCCATTAACTGTTCAGCATTTTGTCAGTATTTCCAAATTTAAACTGAGGGAGGGGCAGGAAATGTCTCTTTCCTAATCAAAAAAAATGGAGGAAGAATAGTATAAAAATATGAACAGTGAAATGACTATGTAATGTGATATAACATCCTTGTCTGGACATTTCATTGCCTTTACCATAATAACTTCATGTTAAAACATTCCAGGGATGATCCTTCCCTACTTACAGACATGAAATAGGCTTGTACACGTACATACACACAGGTGAAAGCTTCCCCTCCCTTCATCTTTGTGGCAGGTACAAACCATTGATCGTTTCTGATTCCTGCAGAAATTGGGAGACCGGGCGGGCATCTTTTAAGAAAAGCCCAGAGCTGCTTGCCCAAGTCTTTGATAAATCCAGTTCTCTTGACTCTAAGTCCTGTACCTTAGCTGCCTTCTGCCAGCAAATGACACAGATTGCAATTCTTTGGCATAAAATAAGAAAGACTAATTACTTTGAAGATTCTATCACTTTGTTTCTCGGTCCGTGCTCCTAGTACACTGTTTGCTAATGCCTTTCCCTCTGAAAGAAGAGAGTGTTGAACTCTTTCCGTCTGCCTCCCTTATCTGTACGTGCGCGTAGCACGTCTATGCACCCAGCACCCGTAGGTCTTGCTAGAAGGGAGTGTCTTCTCTAGCAGGTTATTGTGACGTGCCCACCACCAAAAAGGTTCCTGTACTGGTTTGGTCAGCAACTTTACAAGATTTCAAGCCTCTTTCTTGCCACCCCCTCCCTCTCCTCATTCCAAATAAAGAACTTCCAGCAGTGGCACATTTGCCCTCTGTAGACACGTAGCTACTGTTGTATTATGGGGTTTTGTTTTGGTTTTTTGCCAGCTACTTGACATTGTTTTACAGCTGGACTGAGCGGCTATTTCCAAAAGGCTCAGCTAATTCTGTTGTCCTTTTTTATCAAGGAAATTCTTGAGAAACCACAATAAAGCAGCTGTAACCCTGGCGATGCTTACAACTGCGGCCAAAAATAGAAATCAGTGCTTCATGCATTTTCTTAATGAGGGTATAGGGTTTTTTCAGTGTGGTCCTTGACACCTAGCCAAGTTAGGGCTTGGCTCTAAATGGTTAGTGCAAGCTTTATAAATAGCCCTAGATCAACGGGGCATTTCTTTTTCCCAGCGGCGCGCCCTCTCGGGGCTGGTCCTTCCCAGGGCTGCTTGGGGCAACTGCGCTCGTGGGACATGATGGAGTATCTGCAATGAGTCTTTTAGGCCACAGTTGCCAAATACTTCACGGGAGGTGCTGATCACCTTGGGTTCCCATTGGCTTGGAGGAAGAGGCTCAGCATCTTGCAGAATTAGGCCCGTAAGCTTTTGTTATTAATAACTGCCTTCGTGTTCATTTTGCTTACAGACAGGATTTGTTTGGCTTTCAACCATCAGCAAAAGTGTCCCTATAACTGGATTTTTTTATGCTTTCTCTTTACAAATAGAAAACCTTGCTTTATTTGCCAACTCAAATAAGAGTCTAAACATGAGTTTTTTCTGTGGCACGTAACATGGCCAGTAAATGGGTATGAAACAGCTTGATGCTGGGATTTCACAATGTTCCCACAGGCAGGAGAGAGAGATGAGGGAAGATGAATTAAAACTTTGGGAAAGTTCAGTCAACAAACTAAGAAGTGCAGACATACTGATTTATAAAGATACTATAACTTTTAAACGTGTACTTTCAATCTGAAGGACTGCAGTAGGGATTTAAAATGACTATTTAATTTTTTAAAATTACATAAATTAAGTGAACAGCCCATTAACGGGATGCCATCAGGATCACATGGCCAATTCAGTTCAAGTTATATTATCTTGCTGGCCAGATTTGAATAAGAATTAAGAAATTACTATTCAAAGTAGTATGGGACATTGATCCTCATTCACAATGAAATTCGTCACCATAACTACCCGGAATTCCACTGCTTTCACAGAGGTGTTCCACTGAATCTTCTTTATGGAGCAACTAGAAAAGAATTGTATTAGTTAGAGGGGAAAAAAGCTGCTAATTAGTTGCTCTGCCTACATGTTAGATGAAGTCTTGTCTTGCAGAGAGTTCACAGATAAGCAGCGCGGCCTGACTAATGAATGGTAAGCCAGATCCATGAGATAGTGAACATCCTCCAGTTGGTCCGTTGCTTGGCTAAAGATCTGTCCTAGTGAGTGGAGCTTGCCTCTTAGTTAGCAGCTGATACTTCATATCTGGCCTTGGCAAATCTCAGCGTGTGTTAGGGTTAACGGAGCTGAGTGATGGTCTTTAAAGATAAATTATTCTCAGTGAAATATCTTCCAGAGTTAAACTGAATAACCAAAATTTGCCGTTACATGCAACTATTTAGTTACTTTCGGAATTGTGGAAACCTGTTTGAAAAATACATAAAAAATACCAACATGCTATATCGAGAACGTGTAACATGTAAAACAAAAAGCTGCTATGAATGGTCAAGCAACTCATAGTTTAAAAAAAACAAAGTCAGCATTATTAATCTTAACTAAGTTCAGTTTATTTTATAAATATTAATTTTACCAAGCAACAGCATTTTTACTTGACTTAACCGCAGTACATTTCAAGTCTAATTTCTGTGATAATTAAAATGTGAGTATCAGAATCTAATTCTGCTTTTGCACCATTTTTTTTTCCTGCACTTTAACTCCATTGACTTGCTGCTAATTTACACTGGCATAAATGCAAGACTACTAGGCTCAGCAGTTCAGTGTGTTGAGATCAAAACCTTTTAAAACCTTTTACTGACAGAGAATGCTTGGAATGGCAGATGCTGAGTATTTGCATTGTTGAGCATTCACAAAATGTGACAGTTGTATATAAATACTAAAATGAACGCCACCAGGTAATTTATCTGACCGTATGTCAATTGAAATTAGCATTCTGGAGTTTGCAGTCCACAGAAAGAATCGTAGTACGTGGTTGTGAATATTTGCATTGCACACCGTTACCCGATGTTTCACAGAGTGGTACTTGTGTCTGATGCAACACAGATGTGTTCCCTTGAAGAGACTGGCAAAAATTTATTCGTGTTATTTTTTTATGAAGGTTTTTCTACACCTGGGCTCCCCTAAGGTCACAAATTACTATCGTAGGCACTTTTCCCTCTTTTTCCTTATAATGAGTAGCTACAGTAAGAGTGTGGTAGCAGGGAGTAATGTCAGCACGCCTGTTGGTTTCAATAATCTACTTTAAATAATCACAAAACATAAAAAGTGTCTGTGTAACAAAGTTAAGCAATCTACCACTCACTGATGGTTACCTATGCTCTTAGATAAGAGATAAACCCACACCTTTTTTTTTTTAACATTCTCTAGCATTCTTGCATATCTCTTCCCTGCCTGCATCTCACCAGCAACGTCGTGGGAAAGGGACTTCTCATAGGTTTTGTAGCTATGACTAGACGCAGAAGACCCTCAAACCTCAGAGGAAAGACTAAGCTAGTAAGATTTGTGTTCACGTCTGCGGTCCCAGTTGGTTCAGAGACACTTCTAGAGAAGCAGCTAGTGATGATCTGAATTTGACCAAAATTCTAAACCTTTTGATTTAGCTGGTATGCTGAAACTGATCCTGAATAATATTTTTTTTTTTTAATATGATATTTAACTTCATTTTAGAAGGTTACTTAGTACCAGTGTTCTGGTTCTGATACTTAAATTCCAAGTCAGCAGAAGGTCATAGCTGAGGATGCCAATGGGGCTGTGCTCTGCTGTCTTCAGCTGATGACGAGAAGGAAACATATACATTGAAAAGTCATGATTTCTTGATGTAGCATAAACCAAAGACTTAAACTTATATTACTCATCTCTTTTGTAATAACTTAAGCTGTAAGCGTGAGCTTGAATTTTACTTGATGAGCTGCTGCAGTCCAGTGAATTGCAAAGTCCCGTGCTGGCCGTACACTGGTGCTGGTGGGATGCTGATCTGGAAAACCAGAACAAAATTCTTGGGAAAGCAGCAAATCAAGGAGGATGATGTGGGATCTGACTGTGAGCAGAGCACAACTTACCAACTATTTTTTGTGTGACTTAAAATACTAACTGGAAGAAGTGAAATGTCTATTGGGCCGGCTATCTGACAGTAGCCTGAGTTTTTTTATTTATTTATTTTGTTTTAGGATGTTGAAGTGTTATTGTTTGTAGTGTGGCAGCAGCTAGAGGCTTCTGTCCCTTTGTTCTCAGCAAAATGCAGGCACGTATCAAAATGACAGTTTCTACCATACAGTGACTCAGCTGAGACTGATTTTTAAAAGGAGGGTTTCTGAAATACCCCTTATTTGCTGCTCTGTTGTTTCTTCTTTAAAGATTTCAGTTTTCACTGCCTTTTGAATACTCTCGCCCTGTCTACAGAGTTTTCTCCTTCCGGCCAAGGAAGGGAAACTCTTCAGCGTGTTTTGCGTGGCTAATGGCAATTAACCAAAAAAAATTTAGAATAGATTTGCTGCAGGGTCAATAAAATTTATTTTACTTTAGTTTTAGCTGGGTTTATTTTTAATAAAGAAGTTAAAAAAAAAAAAAAAAAAAGGACTAATTACTTCAGGCAGGTGGTGTATGTGGGGGATTATACAAACTAGCTGTTTAGAAGCTGGCTGGCAAGCCTTCTACCTAGGTGTTGGACCACTTATAATGGTTGTGTTTTCTCCTTACCTGCCACTCATCTTAACTCTGCCTGTCTAATGGAAATGTAAAATGAGCTTATATGATGCCAGGATGGAAAACCTACGTAGCTGCCCAGTTCTGAAGTCTCCTGTTGCACATGCATCAAGGGGAGCATTTGGCCTCACAGTGCCAGGAACTGTGAAGGGAATTTTCCTGCATCAAAATGAGTATCTGAGCAAGATGTGTAGTTTTGGGTGGGATTTTTTTGTTTGGTTTTTTTTTCTTTTGAATGCACAGACGGATGCTTTTGTATGTGAGACCCATATTCATACAACAATAGTGATTTGATAACAGTTTCTGCAGTGGCCCCCTTTGAAAAATGCATTGTAAACGCTTTTTTTTTTTTAGCTTTTTATTTACTGCCACCTGTGTTGGATCACATAGCACTGAAGAAGAAAAAAAAATACTTTAATTGAAATTTTGCTTTGTATTTCTCTGTCTTCTGTCGTGAACTGAAACTCAAAACAAGAGTACTCAGGCTGGTGCTCAGGCTGAGCTCGGTTCAGGCAGGCGCACGAGGCTGCGCTCAACTCTAATGCTTCAGCACAAGCTGAAGTGGTGCCGAAATTCAAAGCTCTTTCTTGCAGCAGCGTTGGTTGGGAGGGAAGCTGGGACATGGAGAGGCTTGACCCTCCTTCCCAGCCCACCTCCCGTTTGCTGTGGGAGTTGTGGAAGAATTGGTGCTGGGCCCCATTTTATTGCCCAGCCCGTGGGGGGGCTCCCAGTGCCTCGCTGCTGCTCGCGGTGTCGTAGCAGGGGGAAGGAAGGACCCTCAGAAAAAGAAGGACGGTGCCTTCCCTCTGCTGGGGCTGCCTTGATGCAGCAGTGTAGCAGCAACTCTCCTTTTTAAACAGCTTTATTTCTTTATTTTTCCTCCCGTAGAGTAAGCTGACCAGATTTGCAGTTTATAAAACTGGGACAGCCTAGCAGGGGATAGGGTTGTCCACGCACCATCTTCAGGGGATAATAATATCCGTCAGAGAATGACTGCCACGACAATTGCAGAGAGGTGGATTGCCGTGTGCGTGTACCCACACAGTAAACAAGTTTCCTTAAAGAGAGAAAGATGGGGAAGGCTCCCAAATTGGGTGCTGCCTCTTGTCGGAGCTGGAGCGAAGCTCTCGCTGAACAGTTGAACTCTGGACAACGTGCCTCTGTAAACTCTTCACCTCGTTGTTTAGAGAGAAGAAGGGCTGCGAGAATTGGTTTAAATAAATAAACAGAGCTAGCAAGGATCCTTTCAAGCTCTCCCTGCTCCGGGTTTGCAGTTAGAAGTAAAATATTGTGGATAACAAAAAGAAATTGCTCTCCTACGAGCAGTGTTTTTCTTCTTGCGCTCTGGATCCCTCTTTGTACCCGGCACCCAAGTGCGGCTCCTGCGATTTCTTCTGTCTCAGCTGGTCCCACGGAGCCGGGGTTAGTTGATGTTGGGGGTATGCTCCGGGGGCTGCCTGTTTTATCTGGCTCTTCCCGAGGGGCTGGATTAGTGGGGTGCAGCGAGGGAAGGCAAGGCAGTGGCACTGCGGGCGTTTGAAGGTTTAACGTAGCTGCTGGACGAAGGGCGACTTGTACCAAACCTTCTGGTGTGTACGCTCACTGCAAGTTTTCAATGGGGAAGATTGATTTTATTTTATTTTTTCCCCTGTGTGTTTTTAACCGATATATAGAGCAAATGAAACACAATTTGAACCAATCTTTGTTTCTTCTGTCGAGGCCTCAGGGGCAAAGAGCAGCAAATAGCCATGAGCCTACCTGGCACGTTTGAATCCCCGCTGTGTTTCGAAACCCGCGGGTTCAAGAGCCCTGTTCTCCTGTTGCTGACGGGACAGCTGATGCTCCCTTCCCCTACCTGGTTCACGTTGCTTCTAATTCTTACTTTTAATGCCCCAGGGAACTTGTGCATATAGAAAGGAGAACCGGATTACCTGGGGAAGATTATAATAGCGAGGCTGCCAGCTTTTCTGTTTTCCCTCAGTATTTCAAACTGTGGATTCAGTCTTGCATCTCTTCTCCTGTGAAAGTAGTATACGTGCACATGTACATATGCATGTGCCTCTCTGACAGCCGCTCAGACTTGAATCTTGCTTTTCTGAAGTGCTTTCCAGTCTCCAAAATGAATCAGATACTCAATAATATCCTTCCATTGGGTCCCTATTGCTGGTTACCACCGTATATCCCTGGTGCTACTACAAATCAAGCGTTTTGGATTTTTCCATCACAGTTTTAAATAGTCAAATACAGATAAGTCTCAGCTGTGTCATAGCTTGGTGAATGTCACAAGGAGGTAGATCACTTAATTGGTATGTTCTAACCAAATCTTTGGAAGGAAATGGGAAAAGCACAAGAAATTACAGGCAGGAATATTTTTTTCTTTTAATATGATGATAGGACCAAATTTAGATGAGGAAAAACTGAGACTGTAAGTCAGATGTTTTTTCCTCTAACTTACAGAAGACAGTGAACTGATAAAAGCAGGAGGAAGATTGTATTTGCTAAAAGCTTCTGATATCTTGAAAGTGATATACATCATTCCATTTCTGGACTTTCGCTCTTGTCTACACAATTTAAAGACAAAAATTAGACCATCTGTTTTGTGTACACGTGGTTATCTATTTACCCGTATGCATCAGTGTGTGCACATGTGTATACAAACATGTACCCCTAGGTGTGCTTCTAGAAAGCTATTCAGTAATTTTTTTCCCCCAACTCCTAGATTTCAGTGTTTGACCCCCTCCTTCAAAAAAACCAAGAGATTAAGCAGGCCCCATTATTTTGACATCAAATGCAAGCCCTAAACCGTTGCTAGGATACAGGATGTGGCACTACAATATTGCCGTGGTGTAAGGTTATATTGTCTTAAGTGTGGGGAGCAGGCCATATTATAAATCTAAGTAAGTTGATAGAAGAGATAACGATTGCTGCTTTTACACTGTAATTAAAAGGAAAGGAATGTGTATAAAACAATTTGGTCATATACTCTGCTTTTATTTGGACAGTAAGTGAAGCACTATCAATAAGCAATTCCATTACAGTCAGTATGGGTTTTGTCTACTTTCAGTTTCCATCTGCATTAATTTAGAGTAACTCTACGGGTTTATTATTGATTGACACTGGTTTAAGCAATGCTAAAATTTGGCTGTGATATCCAGCTGTTAATTTTCTCTCTTTATTTTTCTTTTGTGGTCATATTAATTGAAACTTGGCTTCTGATTTCAGTGGCATCAATTCAGAGGTGTTATCTTACACTTTCTATATGGCTCAAGTGACCTGCAAACTTGGTGTATTGTGGGGGGAAAAAAGTTTGCTTTGATTTTTTTTGTTGTTGTAGACTTGGGGAAGTTGTACAATTGTCTCGGATGTCACATCTAAATTGGCTCAGATGCAGTGTCTAAATGAGCCAAATGTGGTGCATGTGTCACTGTACAAAAAAGCAGATGTTTTTATTACTTTTAATTTGTTTTGTCTTTTCAGGAGGGGGAAAAAACTCCAAAACACACACCCCCCCCAATACAAGAAAAAGGGAGATTTCTTTCATTTTATTTATCCCAGCGAGTTGTGTTGAGGAACGGCAGTGGTTTATCCGCAGCCCCTGCGTGCAATCGCCGCTCGTAAAGCGAGTGGCGGGCTCATCTGGAGTGAAAGCCTGCACTCTGCTGTAGAGCTGAAGCCTCTATCACAGAGGATAAAAAAAGACAGACCTCTGACTACACAGGCGACAAACAGGGGTAGGCGCAGGTGGAAAGCAAACGTAGTTACCTCCTGGGTCAAGCTGCCCACTAAGCGCAGAGTGGGATGGATCAGCGCAGCAGCCTCCTCGCCTGTGAAAATTGGTGATTGTCATAGGTGAGGATGCTGCTGGTCATCCTTGGCCGCTTCACCCCTGTTGAGGCAGATCATAGGTGGCTCCATGGGCCTTGCTGAGATGCAGAAGGACTTTTCGATGTCCTTATCACAAATGCCAAGTTGAAGGGATGTCCCAGCTGTTACCTCAGAAAAGTAGTATGAGATGGGTGATACTGACTGTGTTTACTGGGGCCAAAATAGCATGTGTTTGGATCAAGCATAACCAGCCAAGCCATCGTGGGTCTGACTGGAGCACTCGAAGAGGTTAGCGCCTTCACAGAGAGATAATGTGAGCTTTCCCACTCTGAGAGCGGATGCTGAAGGTTGTACTGGAGCAGACTGGAGCACTCTTGGTGAGGCTGCACTGGGAGACTGCTGGTCGATGGTGGAGACCACCACCCTAAAGCAGCAGAGCAGCTTATAGCAGGTTTCTCTGCTCCTGCAGCCACCGAGGTGTATCCAGTTTGGGAAGCATGCCAGGCTTTACTCCTTGTGTTGCCACAACAAAAAGGTTCCTTTTCCAGGAGTAACAGGCAAGTTACAAGGTGTGCTCAATGTTCATGTAGCCCAACCCACTGGTTAATGGCTAAGAAGGTATTTCACATCCAGCAAATATCCAGCCCATTGACTAATAAAAAGAGAAGTTCTAGACAGCTGACTTAGGCTGCATAGCAATGTTTTAGCAGACTAGGTTATGTCTGGCAGTTACTGATTTCAATGACTATATGTCTTCATAGTGCTGCATCACCTATACTAGTCTGTGCTATTTGCTAGCAATTATTTTAGGGTCATTGGAGTCAAAGGATGAAATATTTCCATACCTGTTTAATCACATGTGTGTGAATATCAAGTTAATTTTTGTGAAATACCTTTTAAGGTGTTAGCTTTACCTTCCCTATTCTATGCATTAAGACATGTAGGTTCAGCCTCTAGGCTACCAGACACCTGAAAAATCAAATTTCTGTGTCACGTGTCTCCTAGTTCTCTGGTTTCAGGACACTGCGATTTTAGAAGTGCAACTATGAGTCTAATCAAAGTGAAGTTGGATGTGCAATAAGAGAAGTAGAAAACAGTCTACATATTTTGGCTAAAAAGCCTTCTCCAAGGTCAAAAAGAGAACCAGTAGCAGAGCCAGGAATAGAACCGCTATCTCCCAGGCCTTTTTCTTTTGCTTCTGTCCCAAAAGACACTATGCAAGGTACAATATCCATTTGACAAATTGCACAGTTATGTGATGAATTGCATTTATAATGCACATTTTATGGCCTCTTTTGGCCACTTCCTACTAATCCATCTTTCATGGGGTATGTTCTTAACACTCCACAGCTCTCAGTGGCTATTAAACAACAACACAAAAATGTTCTTTTCTCCCAAATGTAGAATCTACCACAACTTCTTTGGCCTGAAGCAGATGCCTAAAAATATTTAGGACTGCTCAATTGACAGGTTTAAGGCCTGATGCCCTTCAGCCTAAGGGAGTAGGAAATAAATTTTGTATGGCGAAAGGAACATGGGAATTTCTCAATTTCTTGTTAAAAACATGAATTTGTTCTACCGCTGCATGTTTATAAGGTCTAGTATTTATATATAATTCTATAGTTTCGTACTACTAAATATAATTTGGACTTTTTTCATATCTCTTCCTGCCAAAGCTTTGCCTCTCGTTACTCGTGTCAAATCTGAAGCAATCAGCAAGGTACTCATTACTTCTTAACGTCATGTATGTAACGTGCACGTACATACACTTGCTGACTTAACAGTAATGAGAGTATTTCGGAATATAACACGGTTATTTAATGAGGTTTTAATTTCTTTAATTTTTGCAAGAAATGCTTAGGTACCGTGGTGTAGGATAAAGTGACTGGACTGGGGCCAGAGTTACTGGGACTTATATAGACGTAGGCTGAGGAAGTACCTCTGATCAGGACAGCTGGAGTTGAATGAAAGCCAGGCAGGACTTATGGGCGTCCTTGAAGTTGGGCAAGTAAGATCCTGCATAGGGATGCATCTTAAGTATATGCTTCAGTGCTACGTTGAGCTAAAGAGTTGTCAAAGTTTCTGAGGCATCTTCATGGTGATAGTTGGCTTTTGGGGGCTGTACTTGTATTCCTGCCACTAATGCATCATGGTCTTAGAAACATCACTGAACCTTTCTGTCACCTAGTTTATATATCTGTAAAAGAGGTATGAAAACACCTACTTCTTGGAGGTCTTGTGAGAATTAATGACTGCTGAAGTGCCTTGAAACTCTTGGTGAAAAGTCACTTACAGAGGTATAAGGTAGCGTAATTGTCTATGTCTATAATACTGTGTCTTTATGTAAATACATGTGGTTGAAAACACAGTTCATCTTAAAATAAATAAATAAATTCCAGGGTGCAAATCTGAAAATATTGCTATAAAACTGAGTCCTAAGCTCCATGATAGAGAGCATAGATGAAAATACTTTTAATAGAAGTTACATTTACTCTAAATTAATATTGCGAATGTACTTAATTTTCAACAAACCTTGTGACCCCTTTCACTCTCTGTCCTTCTCCCTAGAAGACTGGGAGAAATAAACTTGTTACCACACCAGCTTTATCCTCTTGCCGTTGGCATTTTATATTGTGTTTCAGAAAACATGAACCAGAGAAAAAAAAAACCTGTTTATTTTTAAATACGAAACTATGTAGACAATATTATTGTTGCATTTCTTGAAATGTGTCCAGAATTTGAACCTGGAGGCAATAGACGTGCGAGAGTGAAATTGGCCCCAGACAGTTAATAAATTCTGAGCAGAGATGCATAAATCAGCGAGGGTATTTTTCAAACTTTTTTTTTTTTTTTCCAAAGGGTGGGCATGGGGGAGGGAAATGTCTTTGGAGAATTGTTTTCTATCAGTTCAGAAAATAGAGAAAAGAATTCAGCAATACCCAGTGCTGGTTAGCAGATTGTCATTTTTGGGTTTGATGTTCCTGGGTTTAATTGTCTTTCATGTGAACAATGGCAGGAGCTCTCTAGTGTGCCATGCGAGCATGATAAAAGGGGGCCGTTCTTGCATAGCAATGCCTTTTTTTTATTATTAGCGTAAAAAATTAGCAAGCTGGAAGTCGTTAGAAGGAGTTCCATTGGCATTAATTGTAATGCAGCCTGAATTTGTTTGCAGACCAGTGCGGCAAGACAATAGCAGCAGGGAAAAAAAAGCAATATTAATAGCCTTTTACTTATTGTATCATTTTAGTGAGCCTTAATAAGGTGTCTGCTGTCAACTGGAATTTATTAAAATAAAAAAAAAGACATGGTAATTGATGTATTGCAGTAAGTATGGATGAGGGCTCAACTTGATTAATGTATGAGTTGGCTTTTTAAGGCATTTTAAAAAGGCTTCTTAACTGGGTCTTAAGAGACTGGCACAAGCCCACTGTAAACTACCTCATTGCAGTTGGAAAACAGCCTGACAGCTGCTGATGTCTCCTGTGGCTTTGCTTTTTTTTCTGATCAGAGAAAACTGAAGTAATATAGTCCTCGTCAATAATTGCAGTGCTTAAAAATCTTATAAAGGGATTTCTATTCTTCCCTCCGGAGATAACTTTTCAAAGGTTAAATTAGTTTTACTTGTGTGTGCTTCAAATATCTCGGCTCCCAATAAGGATCAAGTTTTGTTTTAAATAAACTGCTAGTTTGTGTGTTGCATTGGATTAGCACCTTGCTGAATACCTTCTCTTTCAGTATGAGATGGACACTACAAAGCGTTCGGTTTAAGTCCAGCTGGAGTCCCCCAAAAAAGCTTCAAGATATTGATTCACTTGGCTCGTTTAGCTCAGAGATGGGTACTCTCTCTTTGGTTGTCACTGTGGCTTTTATTTTTGGCTTAGTACTGGTGAACTTCACTTGAATTTACAAAACAATCTTGCTATTCGACATAAATTCAAGAAGTAGAGGTGGAAAGATTTGCATAAAGGCCTATGGGAATTAGGGACCCTGATGCTTTTTTATTTCAGTGTGCACCTGATTTCAAGAAGGTCTCACCCTGAAGTATTTTTTCTGTTTAGGTGGTTCTCACACTGCCAAAATGCTGGAAGATGTATGATAACAGGAAGGTCCAAACTTGTGTGAGGCAGCTGTTTCATGTAGACTATGAGGAACCAATTTTGTAGCAATACAGATTCTAAAACAGTAGTATTTCTGTAACTATTTTTAAGTCTTTGTCTTAACCCACCTGTTTTGTCCAGGGTCAAACAACAAATGTTTGGCACGCTGTATAGAGAAGTCACTTGTGCTTACCTGGCATTTCAGTTGTATTTACCGGGTAGTCAGTGAGCACACAGAGAAATGCCTCGTGAAGAACAGATGGAGGTGTCACCTATAGGAACAGTTCTGTTGGTCCGAATAAATATATTCCATGTTTTCCATTGGGGTCACCGTGAGCCTAAGGTGTAAGGTGAAGTGAGAGCGTCTGGTTTTAATAAAAATTTCCAGATTTGTCACCTAGGCTAATAGGTGACTTTCTACTGGCTAGACTAATCAAGGTTCTTCTTTCTGTACCGTTGTCCCCATCAGTGCTGCAAATGTCATCCAAGTAGATATCAAAGTCAAAGGGAGAGAAACAGACTTTTAATTTGTCACAGTACCATGTTGTCCTTCCTGATAGCTCCAGGCCTTTCCCAGAGGAAGTGCTCATGCTTCATTATGGATGTAAGCTTTATGAGTATAGACGTCATCAGGTCCAAGTGTTAGGAAAAGCCTCTGCTTGCTAACGAAGGCCATGGCCTCGGATAATGCAGTTCTCCTTACTGAAGGTTGTATGTCGGTGTGGATGATACTTATATTTTTTTAAACATCCTGATCCTGCTTGGAGATCCTGTGTGTGATGTGGTTCTCCCTCTCCGAAGGCTAAAAAGCAGGTCTTGAGCGCTCTGTTTTCAGTACGTTCTTGTTGCTTTGGTTCCAGCCGCTTACCAGAGAAAAAGCCTTGTTGAAGCCATTTTGCAAGTCTGTGTGTAACCTATCATCAATACATCCACAGACTGGCTTACGTGAATAATACTTCCTTTAAGATTTCTTCTTCAGGTTTCAGATACCAGAAGTGCAGTAGCACAGCATGTGCACTTTTGAGATTTTTATTTTTGTTTTCCCTTCTGGCAGGCTTGCTATTAAATGAAATTGTTGCATAGCTCTAAATATGAGTTTCAGCTTCTTTTTAGGTTAGAAGTCTGAACTTTAACTTCTTTCTACGCAGTCTGCCTTCTGCAGGAGAAATGCAGCTAAGGGGTGACTTTTCTAGGAACTTTCTTTTTCTATCACCTTATATTTTATCCAGTAATACTTCCTTCTCTAGTAGCTGTTAAGTAAAACCTTTCTTTCTCCTGTTCCCTGCCATCAGGCGAGAGGAACCTCGAATGCATTGCGTTAATTGCAGCTCCTGCTCCTTCTTCAACCCGTTGGCCACCAGGGCTTTCCAGTTCCAAGCAACACTCTAGTGGCTCCGATATGCCATTGAGGATAATATTTAAATATAGACATCGTAGATATTTACTCTTCTAGTTACACCACTGCGGCAGATGCTGCAGTGGTCCGGCATAATATCTCTGCGATCTATGCAAAAAAAAAAAACAAAACATGCTGTCCCAATGGTTTCTTCATTTAGCCTAACTCACAGTTTACATAATAATTCACTTCAAGGTCTGATTCACCTCAAGTCATTTTCTCCTTCTCGTTCCCTTCTCTCCTTCATTTTTAGTCACGGGCTTTCTGAAATCTGTTCCTGAATCTACTCAAAGGTTGCAAGCATTTGAAAGCTAAGTGTGGATTCTGATCAAAATTTTACAAATGGTTTCCATTTTATTAAGGAGTCAGATTGAAGACCATTAATAAAATGGAAACTCTGCAGCTTAATCTAACCTTGATATATTTCCAGCCTAATGCATCTGCTTATAGCCCTGTCACCGCTGGATCTGAGCACCAAGAGCATTGTTGAATACATTTTCATACCTTTGCATTTTTTTCCCCCCTTTCCCAAGTTAGGCCAATTCTCAGCTGTTCCAGGCATCTTTTTCTCCCTGACTTTGGCTAGGATTAGAAGAGCCATGCCAGCCTTCATTTGATACCCTGTTGTCTGCTAAATGTACAATTTGTTTAGCCGAAGAGGAGTGATGCGGAAAGGACGTTGAACTTGAGGCAGATTTTGGAGGTAAATAAAACTAGGTGCTACAGAGCTTAGTTATCTGCAAGAAGAGTTACGCTGATGAGCAACCCCACAGCACAACCATATCCAAATAATAAGCAGTGATGGTGACCATGCAGAAGTCTGCAGGCCTGACTCAAGATTTCACTTTCACAGAATTTGGGTAACCCATCATGTTTGGCTCTGAAACTTCTGCTTTACTAGAACTTGATGTGGACCTTGCGTGCACTGGTGACTCTTCTTCCTCCCAGCCCAAAAATTCCGTTTCCTCAGTTGATGTATGGAGGCAACCTCACCTGCTTAGGTTGTAGGTATGTTGCAAACCTGACTGAATGGATTTATCCCTGAGTGTTAACTACAATGTGACTATGAAATATTATTAATTAATGTAATTATTTTGTAGTTGTGATTAGAAAGTGAAGTTGCAGATGTTTCTTTGGAAATTCAAAATATGCGTCCCCCAGATGAGTGAGACTGAACCTGACCCTAGCAAATGGATTCAAAAATTGACTTTGCAACATGGATCAAAAATTTGGGGGTGATCATGAGTTTGCTTGCACTTGAATATTCCAAGCACATGCTTGAAAAATCCCAGTTTCCTCTTTTGTTGGAGTACTGTTGCAAAGTCCTTTCGGTGGCACTTAAGGAGGTCTCTTCTCTCTCACCACATCAGGGCATGAATCTCAGATTCTCTCTTCTGAAAGTGGCCTCTAGTTATTACATGAGTAAAAATACTGACGATCTCTGCCAGACATACACAGAGACGAGGTGTCTGTGCTGACACATCAATACAAAGAACTGTTATCAGAGGAAAACTTCTCCTTCTAAACCTGGGCTTAAACTAATACGAGCCGATGTATAAAGGCCCCAGTGGGTGACCTTTGCTCACACAAGAATACGTCTGCTCAGGGATTTCTTAGTTCATGTTGATGGATTGCCTGATGGGATTGATTTACTGTGGTTTGTGGTTGAACGCAAGGATTGGCATGGGGTATGCTTCAGAAGTTTTTGACATGGGAAAGAAATTTGGGAAAAGCTGGTACTAGCAGTGGTAGTCTTTTTGAGCACTACTCCAGTCTCTCACACCCCATGAATCCCATTGCTGAGAGTGTTAATACTTAGCACGAGTAACGCTTTATAAGCTGGGTTAGAGCAAAGTGAGCCGAGGAGTGAATTTACAGCATCTTTGTTAACCCATAGTGATTTTGTGTAAGCCAGCTTCAAGTGCGTGTTAATAACGTCAATGCGTGAGAGATCCATCTTCTCTCTCCTTCTTTGGCAGGCAAAGGGAGAGGAACCATTGATAGGGTCTGTGCTCAAAATATTTGTTCCTTCCCTCTTTCTGTAGGAGTGGGCTCCTAATTATTATTCTCCATGTGCCTCTATTTCCCCCCTCACCATGGTGTGTATACGCTCAAGCAGCTCTTGCCGCGGAGGTGCAGAGAAATACGTGAAAACCCTCACAGGAGACCAGCCTTGCAGCAAAGAGTTCCCTCAGTGCTGTGGTTCACGCGTATCTCTGCTTCCTGGCAAAAGATGCCATTAAGTCTGAGACACCAGCACCAAAATTCAGATCCATGTGACAATTTTGAACGCGTGGTCTAAGCGCCTGGTAGATGTAGTTTAAATGACTTTCCTGTTGCTAATATAAACTTTCTTTTCAAAGAAATCATGCCGTAGACGTACAGTGAGGGCGCAATTGACTTTCTGTTTACACTCGTGGGTATTTCTTGGTACTTAGGAGACTCAAAAAAATAAATATATATATTTCCTATTAACCTGTTTTGAAAATAGTCTTCCCATATCAAAGCATGTTTAAAAAGCAGATTGCATTTGATAGCAGTAACTAAAATGCAGTAAGAAGCAGCCTTTTGATCTGTTGCAAATAAACTCTTTTGCAGATAAATACGTTACAAGTGTATTTTTGTTCATTTGCTATCAAATTTAATAACAACCAGTGGAATTGAGTTCAACCAAAATGGTTTCATATCAGACTTTGAATACATACTTTTAAATATGAAAAGATAATGATTTGTATGGCATTGTTATATAATGCATTTCTTGCCTTCTCTTGTGCGCACGTGACGAATTCCAGTCGATAAGCCCAGGACTCTGGAGTCGGTTGTCTGGCTAGTTATTAAGATTAAGATAAGTACTGAGAAGGGAAAGATACAGCGCATTGTACTGCCCTGCTGGGACGGGGCCACCTCGGATTCCAAGTGTAAACAATGCATTAGTTCTCCCTGGCTTATTTCAAACCCGAGGTGTACACTGTAAATATTTGGGAAATATGATGGAAAGAGTGTGGAAAGACTTTTATTTTTTTTATCCATTAAAAGTTATTACTAAAAAGTGAACCTTAGCCCTCGCCTCGGGTCCCAAATCATTACTCATCTGTAAAAATCCAAGCCCAATTTCTGTTAATTACTTATGAAAAATAACTTTACTTTTTTTTTTTTCTCCTTACCCAAGCCATAAAAAAAGCAGACAGACATTTGGACGGCATTATCGCGAGGCGCTTTGTGCTGGATGTGCCGCAACAATAACAACATAATTAACGCTCGCACAGCAAAGCTCGATTAGGGTTTGGGAGGGAGAGGGGGGGAAACGGCACTGGAAGGCCTGAACTACAGAATACCGAAACTAAGGCAAAGTCTCCTTATGACTCCGGCAAAATTTGGATCGGGTCCAAAATGAAAGTTAGTGAGGTCAGTGCTTTCCGAGCATGTCGGAGCGGTTATTGCCGGTGTCTCTGCGGTGGAGTCCTGAGGGCACCGCGCTGCCTTTGCCAAAGGGGGGGCAGGGGGAAAGTTTTCTGTTACTCCAAAATGTTACGGAGATATTAAAAAAGACAAATATTTCCTGAAGTTTGGTTGTTGATTCTCACTAACTATAACAAACAGGAGCTTTGCTACAAATTGGTAGTCAATGCTTTCAAGACAGCAAAGTTTGACTTGTCTGTGGGATCACTGGAGGAGTGATAGAAAGCAGTAATTGAGGAAGTGTAATGAAGCTGCGTGCTGTGCAATGTAGACCACTGGGTAGCAATTAATTTTTGTTAATGAATTTAAAACTAGATGTATGGAAATGGTTATATAAAATGTATACACTGCTAAACAGCTAACTAGTCCTTGGGGTTTGCATTTTCGTTATCTGTATGTAAATCATTTCAGCGAGCATGATCTAATGAGTGAAAAACCACTCTGAAATTTGAATTGAGATTTGCGAGGCACTCTTCGAAAATCCTTCTGCCTTGCTTCGTCGTACGGTCCTTGCAATGAAGCCATGTCTATCCTCTGATTAACCACCTCTTAGGTGGGGATAGTTTGTAGGTTTTATTGTGTTTGAGAAGGGTTATTTCTAAACTCTGGGAATATCCCGCACTAGTGGGGATGGGAAATTAAGGAACATTCAAAACCGTTCAAGAGAAACAAGGAGCACAGCTGAATGGTCCCCAGTGACCCCTCCTAAATCTGATATTTCTTATGTGGTAGGAAATAAATAAGAAAATAAAAGAGTTAACTGTAAAAGACTATCTGACAAAACCACGCAGACTGCTTTTTCCCAAGCGTCGGAAAGTTCTATTACTGAATTAGAGGCTGTCTCTTTCCTTCATATGCCAGTTAAATCATTGTGCTTCCTTAGCTCCCCTAAGGTATATGCTACGATTTCCTCTTAGCCAGCAATGAAGATAAATAGCTCCTGTATCTTTGCTGTGTACAGTTATCTTAAGCAAAACCAAAATTAAAGCAAAACTGTGGCATCACAGTTTCTTACAGAATCCTGAATATAGGATAAAAAGTTGGAATACTTCAGAAAGGATATATTATATACAAAATATAAAACTTGTATGTGTATATACATCCATGCATATTAATAAATTCAATTACTAATAGACCTCAAAAAACTGAGTAATTAAAATGATATCTAAGCTTGATGTGCTGTAACCAGATAAATGAAATTGTACAGAGTGGACTGGAATATTTAGAATACCACGCTCCGTTTCCCACCCCTTTTTTCACAGCATGAGCGTTATATCATGGCTGTGTACATTCCAGTTAGCGGCAAGTGAGAAATCACTGCTGCGGCCGCTGAAATGTCAGTGCCACGTACTCTGAGGACAAAAATGGATGGAATTCCCTGTTATAACTAATTATCAAAACTCATATGCTACAAGAAGAAAACACGTGTCCTGTATGCTGGGTGCTGCAGTCTAACAGAGACACTGGCTGGTTGAAAAGCCCTACAAACCAACCTATGCCATAACCTATTTCAGATTTTTAAACGTTTCGTACGCTGGGTGAGTAAGTTTAGTCTCTGACACATACGTACAGCTTTATGCTGTATATTCACTGAATGCTCTTCCAGCACCAGCTATGCGTTTTTAAAGCTCTTTAGCTGAACCCTGTATGGTCTGAAATACCCAGGTAGTTAGCATTCCTGCCAATTTGATATGATTGAGACCTTTACTTGAACTGACCTCAGAAGGAATAGAAGACTAATTGAGGCAGCCCTAGTTCTGGCTCTCTAGAGGTGTAAAACACTGCAAATGGTATCTGGTGCATGCATAAAAAGGTTTACATAGTAGAAGAGGGATATGGGAAGGAAAAGAAAGACTTTTTCTATCTCTTAGCAGCTTTTTCCCCTCTCTCCCCAAAGCTTCGAGAAAAAATAATTTTATTCCTATCTTAATGTCATTGCATGGGAAAATAACATGGGAAAAAAAAAACCACACACACAAAAAAAAAAAGAAAATGCACCCAAACAATGCAGAAGGTAAAATTAGGACAGTACTTGGGTGCCTCAGGGCTGTAATTAAAGCTATCTAGATAAAAAGAGATATTCTGCCTCAGATTTATGTTTGGGGTGGGGGGGGGAAGGCTGAAAGTGAAACACAGCAAAAGAAATTCGTAATTCCAATGTATTCAACTCACCCATCAGAAGAAATGGCATTAATTCAGGTACCCAATTACTGTAATGTGGTTCAGAGCACCTCAATAGGTGTTTCAATCTCAAGCCAGGACTAACATTTGTAATCCTTTAAATGCACTTAAGAAATTGATGTTACAGCCCCACAATCTGTTAGGGGCCTTGCTTCCTGGCTGATTGCAAAGTATCCCACCATTAATTGGATCATCAGAATGTGATCCGCGTTCTGGTCCCCGGATTATGTAAGACTGACTTTGCTCTGACGCGCTGAACCAGAGGCTTCTTTTGCTGGATATTTTGACCCTTAATGTAGATAAGTGGTATTTTTCATCAATCTTAGCTTGCATTAAAAAAGGGAAATGTCAATTCAATGTGGGGCGTTTAACTTAATTCAACATCTTTTAATTTAATACCTTGGAAAAGTTAGTCCGTCTCCGACCTGCCGGAGAGAGACTTCTGCTGATGGAATGGTTTGCCGAGAGGGGCTGGAGGCGCGTTTTTCCCACTCAATAACGCGATCGGGTCCCAAAAGTCTCTTCATGCTTCGGCCCTGTATAAAAGGGAAAGACAGAAAAAAAAAAAAACCCAAACAAAACAACAAATGGCCCCCTGACCATGCTCTGTGCCGTAGCAGTAATGAGTTTCCTTAGCTCCTTTGGACTGTTCCCTAATGACTGCTCCACGTGTCTGAGGGAAGAGACAGAAAAATTAATTCAGTGTTTACTGCTCTGTTTTCATCTTGGGCTTCAGGTTTCCTTGAATTTTTTTTAATTTTTTTTTTGGCAAATCAGGGTGCTTTCATGTATTTATTCAATATTCTTAATGTGTGTTGGTGCCACAGTAACAGCTGGTTTAGAAATCCTCTGCACGGACTAGACCTAAAATCCTATTGAAAATAGGGGACATCCTTTCTAAAAGGAGGAGGCTTCATCTCAAAAAAAAAAAAAAAGGGGGTAAAAAATGGCCTGTACGTTTTTTGGGAATTTTTTTTTTTTTTTTTTTCTTCCCCCCCCATACTGGGTCATAAAAGCCCTCCAAGTGCTTCTCTTCCTAATACTGAATGTATTTGTCCTAATGGTACAGACAGAAGTTCAAAGGCGACTGCAACAAAGAATTTTCTTTCTTTTTCCCAATGACAATAGTAAGCTTCTCTGTTTTCTAGGCATTGCAGTGAGCATCAGATTAATTTGAATTTTATCATGTCTTTGGGAAAACCATTATATGGTATGGTGTCTCTTGGCCCCATGGTCATTAGAAGCGAAGATGGTGAGGTGAAGAGAATAACATCAGGTTTCATGACCAAGGCTTGATGTTTCTTCTGGAACTGACAGTTAATAATCCTGGGGTATGGTGATGATTTCAGTAAAGTTAGTACCTGCTACCTACGTACTCATCAAAAATCACTGGCAGAATCTGACTTTTTTTCAGTGTTTCAGAGAAAGAGCAAGCTCTTTTTTCATGTGTGTGTCTCAGAGGCAGAAGCTCGTAGAAATCATTTTGCAGCTGAGACTGGATGACTGAGGTCTCCTTTCATTTGTCTTCTGCCAAGATCTCAGTGTTATTTTTCCAACTCTCCCCTCTCCCCTCCTCTTTTGCAAGTCATTCAAAAATTGTGCCACACTGTGGGTAGGAAGAACTGCCAAGGCACAGCGATGGTGAGGGGGTGGTAGGACTTCATGTTTCGCTGCCATCTTCTAGGCTGTGGAGATGTTTTTGAGAGGTCTTTAGAACATTACAGGTTGAGGGGAAAACAAGCTTTTGAGGCAGCATCTTTCTGTTTCATGAGAAATGTTCGATCCCAAGGAGAATTGAACTGAAGAGGGTGGTTCTTGCAGTTATCCTACCGTCCTGCTGGCCAGGACCAACTCAAAGGCTGCTGTGTAGGGGGGGAAAAGGTCAAAACTTTGCTGCAGGGGATTTAAATACAAGGTTTGCGACATTCTCATTAGACATCCCATCCCTATGGGTTTTGCAGTCTCTTAGAATGACACCCTGTGAGCTTTCTCAGTGTGTCAGAGAACATAGCTGTCCTTGTCTTGCTGGTCCACAGTAATTAAGTTTTGTAGATTAGCAGAATACCTAGGTTAGCCTTCTTGCTGGATTTACAGAGACAATAAACACAGACCCACAAAAAGGCTGTTGGTGGGAGGTATTCTTGTGATCCTGAACGCAGACTGGAAGAGAACTGGCGGGGCGTTTGGACTGAGCTGACAGTTTATTAGCAATTAACTGTGCACGGATCAGGAGGAGGCAGAGTTTCTGGTGTTGGGTTGGGGGTTTGGGTCTGTGTGAGGTTGCTGTTACTCATACAAGGTATGTGGCTCATACATAAATGCCTGACCTTGCCTGACCTTGCGCTTTTTTTTCCTCTCCTTTTTTTGTTCTCCTTTTTTCCTGATAGGAATTGAATAGGTAGGTAGATATATACAGTTCTGGTCAGCCTAATTGGCGCTAGAGGTGATATGGTGCTCCGCTAGGACAGGATAACCTTTAGGTTTAGGCTCCTGGCTGGAGCAAGGAAACATGCATTCAATTCCCTGCAGTTCTCTGACTGGCCTCTTTAAATTGCAGTGTGTGTTGGTCATGGTGGTCTTCTCTCTTTGCACTTGTACGGCTCCCGGTACAGCAGGATCTCACCTGGAACAATAGATACCACTGAACTGTAAATAAGAGCCCTGGCTAGAGATTCCTGTAAGCAGGTGACCAGCTTGCAAAAATATAATACTTTTCTACCAAGCGTGTTTCATGTTACGGTATTTGAATCGCTATGTTCTCCTTGAAACTGCCCCCATGGATGAAGAATGCGAGTTCGTGCTGTAATGTTACATACTCGCTATACTAACATGCAAAGACACGTCCAAAGATGTATGCTTATATATTATCCATGAGGGAATTACACCTACTTAAGCTTAAATATTTTAACAGGCACTGTTGAAGGAAGCTCGTTTGGCCATGTTCTGACCTGGTATAAACAGAATCACCTTTCCTGAAGTGGCTGAAGCTGTATCTACTTCGGCCAGACCTAAGTTTAGCTCGGAGACTTCCAGATAAGTGCTAGTCTCACAACTCAGCTCATTCAACACCGATACAAAGCTCTTTTATGAAAGGAAAAATATAAAGCAATATAGGTAAGCTTTTAATTATTTTGGCCACAGAACAAACATATTGTTTCTTCCTGCTTGGAAGGGCCTAACCTTCTGTAGGGAGAGTAGGATCTGTGATATCTCCGGTATTGATAGCGTTCCTACAGCAACTGCATTTTCCAGCAAGCTTTGTACTAGCATAAGATGCTTCTGAGTTATTCCACTGTACAGAGGGGAAAGGAAACCTTTTGTAGCTTGTGGCTGTGCCTTCCTGGGCAATTGATTTTAAACGCAGACAGCGTATCTCAGGGTGTTTTGCTGTATGGAGTTGCATTGGAAGTGCGTCACTTCCAATCTGTTTAATTGGAGTGTTGGGTGACACTTCTCTGCTGCTTTATCCCCGGATAGAAAGCTGATCTACGTTTTAGCTTTAAGTACACTACAAGGTTGGAAAGTAAAGTTGAGTCCGCGATGAAGCAGATATATTGGCCTCCCATGTTTTGAAGACAAATGGAGTCTCATCCATCGCTGCTGTACCAGTATGCCGGTGCTGTTTCAGGCTGCTTTGGGTTAGGGTTTCAGTTTGCCCTTCCTTCCTAATGGGGTCCCTTGGTGGAGAATGCCATCCAAGTGCAGGATGGATGAGATGCCCTAAGGACCTGTATCAGGCTTGCCTTTTAAGCAGTGCCTTGCTGAACTGTGAACTAGGCTTTTCTTGAAGTGCTGCGTGAGGGTATGAATCCAACTTTGAGACAAAAAAAGGGAACAAACACCGCATACAGCAGCATGTGTCAGCCTGAAAGCACA
Source organism: Aramus guarauna (assembly GCA_013400195.1). Taxonomy (NCBI): domain Eukaryota; kingdom Metazoa; phylum Chordata; class Aves; order Gruiformes; family Aramidae; genus Aramus; species Aramus guarauna. The sequence goes on from VXBL01007437.1 coordinate 2,039,854, forward strand.
CGGTATTTGGTGGCAGCGTTAATATGCATCTAAAATATGATTTTCTTGTGGTGTCTTAAGTATTTCCCAGGGGTTTCCTTCTTTGTTCTAACTCCCTGTGGAAGGGGCAGAGAAAAATGGCTGGTGCGTTTGCTTTGGCCACTGTCAGCGACAGGCCCGTTGCAGAATTAATTCTGTCCTCTCTAATGACCGTCAGTTACCTCATCGCCAGGGAAATGGCCCCCTCCGTCTGCGGGATCATAGCAACTGAGTTTCATTAGCCAGGACAACATGCTCCTCTGCTCCAGGCTGCCTGCAGAGGCTGAAGTCGTTTTGCTCGCCTCCGCGGCAGAGCGGCGCAGGTTCCTCCATTAGGTAGCGCTTGCCTGTCCCAGGCTTGGCTGTTTCTTTCTTTCTTGTGCATCCACTGCTTGGCATGGTTTTGGGTTTTCTCTGAAAAGTAAACCCTGTGTTTCCTTCACACTGAGGGGGGGAAAAAGGATTTGAAAGAAGTGGGCAGGATGAAACAAACCCACAGGCTGTAGCCATCATGGTCATAGCCTCACCTGGGCTTCTTGGTTCCCTGGGAAGATGTGTTTGCAAGACCGGGTGGATATGTAGAAATACTGAATGGTTTTTGTATCAGGGGTGCACACTTTTCAGGGTTGGACTTCTGCCTGAGTTCATGAGCCCAACAGGCTCAACTGTAGAGAATGCAAATGCTTTTCAAAGCAATGTTGATTAATTCAGCAAATGCAGATGATCCTACACAGTGGTGGAAAACCAATGCCCTGTTTCCGTTTCCCAAACTTGTGCTATGGACTTTACATGGCAATTAGTTGGATACTGTTGCTAAAAATGTAGGACAAAACAGTGTCCCGTAAGGGAGCACTAGTCAGCATTTTTGGTATGTTGTGAGTGATAGCTGAGCAAGTCTCTCTTAAATGGTTGATTCGGGTTTCAGTGTTGAGTCCAGCTGTTCCTTCAAACACAGTGCAGTACAGTAACTTAGTGTAATGGCCGTGTGTGAGGAGGCAGATGTGAATCACAGGTGAACTACTTCTGAATGATGTCAAGGGTGTGAGCACTCTCCCTGCCCTTGGCTTCCCCTCCCAGTCTCTTATTCTGCTATATGTGGTGTTTGTTGTTGTTTGTTTGGTGTTTTTTTTCTTTCTTTCTTTCTTCCCACCAGTACTTTGCAACACAGGCAGGCATGTTCCAGTGTGACTCTGAGCCTGCTATGTACTGGTTAATCTGGTTCTTGTATTTGATTTTAATGTCTTTTTTCACCTTGCCTGCCCTAAGAAACCCATGCTGTCTCAAGTAGCTTTGAATGTACCAGTAAGTGTATGTTATAGAGCAAGAAGTGAAATGGAGAACATGCCTTCACCCAAGACTTAAAAGTGGTAGCAAATGACGTCTTACGCTTCTTTTTGCTTTTTAGATCTTTAAGCCCTAAGCCACCCTAAATCTACTGTCCCTATAAAAAGCTGCATTTTAAAAGGCTTTAGGAGGCTTGCTGACCTTGCAACCTACTTTGTAAGGAGTCTGCACCCACAGCTATTAAACAAAATTAATTTCAGCACTTTTAAATTGTTAATCTTGCAAAAGACAACTTGCTTGCTCTCCAGTGATCCCACAGGTCATCATTCTGTGAGTTGCAAACCATCACCAGGGTTCATGGCTCTGAACATCATCCGTCTGATTGTGGTCTCCCAAATGCCTTGCAAAATTAATTCCTCTGCCCTCCACATTTCCTCCCCAGCAGCTCTTTGAGATCTGGGTGCTTGGTGAGCTTTGCGTGTGTAGCAGCTATTCACCAGTAGGCACGCCACACATTGTCCTCCTTTTAAGGGTACTCTATCCTAAACCAGGTTTTCCGATCCTCAACTCATGGTAATGAACTTGGGGCAACGGGACATGACTGCAGGTAGGAAATGACAGTTGTAGTCTTCGGAGTGTTAGGTTTTCTATTGAAACGGTGACATCTCTTGTAAGTTAGGTTTCTCCATACCCATGGGGCAAACTTTTTACCAGGTACTGATTTATTTTGTATCTTCTTAAGTGTATTTTCTTTGCCTGGCCATGAAACTTGGAAATGTTGCCTGTTTCCTCTAGGTAACTGTGTATGTGAATGCCCTGGGGGTGGGGAAGAAAGTGTGTGCTGTATCTGGTATTATCATGCCTGGTTGTCCCTGCTCCTTCCACCTCTTTTGTCTCTGCCACTCAAGCCAATTTCAGCCATCCGCCGACTCTCATTTGGGATAATAGCCTCTCTTTTTACTGTTGTCTTGTCATGTTTGATTCGGCAGCACAAGGGTTTTAAATTAGCCAAAACGTTTGCATGCTGGGCTTACTCCGCTGCCACTACCAGTTGTAGAGCCACTAAACCACTTGATGCTGAAATTGATGATTGCTCGGAAGGAATAAGAAATTGTTGGTGGCTACCGGGAATATTCATTCACGCCGAGCCCCTTTTAAGAAACCTATGGGGGAGGGAGAGAGAGATTTCCTTCGTTTTCCTGCTGCCTGGCTGGTGGTTGCATTGTGCTTGTGCCAGGTTCCTGCTGAGTGATTACAGCCTTGCTAGGCTGCGTAGTTCCTGTGATTTCGACATAAAAAGAGAAGAAGAAAAATACAGAGGGAAAGGAAGGGGGGGGAAATGAAGCTCCAAAGACTTGCAGTTCAATTCAGTAATGTGGAATTGTGATGTTTTAACTCACTGCCCACTTTTGGTTTTTTTTGTTTTGGTTTGGTTTTGTTTGTTTTGTTGTTGTTTTTTTAAAAAAAAAATCTAATTTATTCCCCCTGGCTAGAAGTTTACTTGTTAGAACTTTTACCCAGTAGAAGACTCTCTGTATCAGCCTGCCGGAGTTGGTGATGCTAAACCATAACTGGGATGTAACTACTTTTTATTACTCTCTGGATTAAAAAATGACTCATCATTAATGGGATCTGGGAACACCAAGAAACTACAAAACTTCTAATAATACCCCCACATCCCCCCCACCTCCAAATGCCTTTTACTTCTTTATATTAGTGTTTAAAGATACATAGAGCCAGAATTTGTAAGGGAAAAGAGGATAACAGTGCTTGAGAAACTGTACAAAGAGAAAACAAACGAAGCCATAGAACTACATGCGAATGACTCGGGTTGTACAAGGGATATATTTCCGAACTATATACAATCACGTATGCAAAGTGGCAGAGGTATCTTTTATTTCCATTGAGTGGATTTGGGTTTGGGTTTTTTGTTGTTGTTGTATTTTTGGTTTGGTTTTTGTTTGTTTGTTTAAGAGAGAGCATGTTTGGGGTTTTTTTGTTTGGGTTTTGTTTGTGTTGGGTTGTTTGGGTTTTTCTGGGTGGTGTGTTTGGTTTTGGGTTGTTTGGTGGTTTTTTGTTTTTTTTTTTTTTTCCAATATTCTAGCACTAGCTTCTGGGTTACAGTGGTGATAGGTAGTCAAATGGTGAGAAAAAGTGAGACCCATGTGCAAAAGACAAACACTGTCTAACAGAAAATAGTAGCGACTGTGATTTAAAAACAAAGCAATCAACCAACCAAACTCTTTATTAACTATACATGCAAGTTCCCAGGCAGTTAGAAGTGCGGCTTCAGATATATGATTCATTATACAGTGTCACAAATAAGACCCTAAATATAACGCATGTGGGAATACAATTGCATAGCATCCAAGCCCAGAAAGATAGATAGATTTTTCTTGTTTGCCATAATGCTGCTAACATTATTATTAGTAATATTCTAGCACTTTTTTCCTGATTACTAAGCCACATGTTCTCTTGCATAAGATGCCCTTTTCTGCTAAAAAAAAAACCAACCCAGACTTGTAAATTTGAAGGTGTTGGCATCCAACTTTATTCCTCTCTTGTATGTAATAAATCGTGAAGAAATCATGTGAATGACTAAAGCTCTAAAAATACAAATCTAACTAAGAGGCCGAATCTCTGGGGCCCAGCAGTGGTGCGCAGTTGTGCAAGTCTAGCTCCAAGGGCTTCCGTCTGTGCCAATTAACAGTAGATTGGAAAGCCAGACGACCAGGATGGGTTTAGTCCTGTTATCTGTCTCTAACTGCTGCACTGTTCAGAATTGCTGATTTCTCTGCAAAATCATGACAGATGTATTACAGGAAAATGTATTGGTCGAGCAGCTAGTGAGAGAGTTAATGCAAAGGATAATAAGTAGCTAAGGCTCTGTCCTCTAGCAGACTTTGATGTGGTTTGATAATATATGGGATGGGTCAATCTGCCCTATTAGCAAATGTAGCCGGTTTTCGCTCTACATACAAACTAGAGATTTGATAAAGCACTAAATTAGTTTTCACAAGGTATTAGATGTTAGATACTTAATGGGATCATCATGCTTTTGCTACACTTGGTTAAGATGTGTTCTGTTACAGAAGCATGCGGCAGCATGACATTTCACCAGGAAAGGAAGCGTGTCTTGTGACTGAATCACGAGTCTGGGAATTATAACGTCCAGGCATCGCTTCGCTTCCAAATTACCATCTGTCTGGTTTACCGGAGAGGTTTCTTTTTTCACATCTGCAGAATGGGACAGTGTCCTTACCTTTTCTCTTTGCCTCCTTGTGAAGCTTGTGAAGTGGTTGGGTGTTGGGGTTTTTTGGTTGGTGTTTGTTTTGTTTTTTAATCCTTGGATGCAAAGGGTAATCATATGCAAGTAATCATATTTCTGTGAAGCTTCGGTCACGTGAGACTAATACTGTCCCCTTCAGTAGGTGCTGGGAAATTCCTAAACTTGACAGCAGAGAATTGACATGTTCAAGTAAATTTCAGTAGGAAACCTTAGTAGAGTGTGAAAGGAGAGAAGCTCAGGGTTTTGATGTAGTGCTCCACAACTGCGCTCTGCAGTCACTCTGTGCCGCTGTTCAACTAGTGTTTAAAAGGTGAAGTAAACCCAATAGTTCAGCGAGGCTAACACTATTGTACAGCCAAAAATCCACGGGTAAGGTATGTCAGATGGGGACAACGTCCTTGCCTTCACACCCTTGTGCCCCTTCTACCGGTGGGGACGGTGGGTGAAGGCGGCGACCTTCCCAGAACAAGGAGGTCTCTGAGAACGGGTCCTCGGTTTGAGAGTTCCCCTCATCTGAGCTGGTGTTTGGTCCGCTACAGCAGGCTGCTGCTTTGGTTAGCTGGTAATGCTTTTGTAAGCTTGTTTCTTCACTATCAAAGAAAGGGCTGCAAAATGGCTTTAAGTTCTGTGGTTTTTGTCTTGTTAAATAAAAATCTAAAACTGCTGACAGCAGTGTATGCCCACAGCTACCTTCAGAAAACTGTGCTTTAAAACCCATTAAGCGTTTCGTATTTATCACATGCATCTAATTTTTGATAATGTTATTTTTCCCTGTGTTTACACGTATTATTCTTAATTATGTTTGAAAAGCATCATTTTATTTTCTCTAACATCTTACTACTCGTGCAAGTAGCCAGTCCTGAGCGACCACGGCCAGGCTTTGCACTTCTCCCAGCGCTAGGGAGACCTTCCTACCTTTTTGTGAAATGCAGCAAGAGTGTCATATATAAAATGATCCTGTTTGAAAGGATAGAAACCACATCCCAATATAGATCACAGTGGAAAATGACTCAAAATTACATGACAGCTTCTCCCCCGTTTACCCCTCCCTCCTTCCCTTTCTCAGCCTGTTTCCCAGTTGGGCTGCGGTAAGAAATGTGTCGTGTGTTGTGACATTTTAGTTTACTGTTACTAATAATCCCTTTGCATCTTTCATTAGCCTGTTATTTATAGGATGGCAAAAGGGCATGGGTACCACTCAGCCTCTGAGGTGCCGCTGCTGGTGTCCCAAGAACTGAAATGTTTTAAAAAGCGCCGGGTCGCGCCTTGGCCTCGGCAGCGGGCTGGCCGGCCTCCGGCAGAAGCCCGTGCAACGCTTTGGGCTGAGACCCTGCCTTTTAAAACCGGCCAAGGCCGGCGTGGACTTTAAATGCTTGTATAAACAAGACGACTTTGCCTCCTAACTCCTCCTAAGCCTGCACCTGACGAGCCGCGTGGAGCTGGAGGGTCTGCGTTTCCCCTAATAAATTCCTTTTTGTGAACCCACTTGTTAGTCAAGCGTTGTGCACACTAACTACAGCGAGGGCCCTGTGTCTTGGGCATAAATTACTCTCGCGTGGCACTGTCTCCGAGCAGCCCCCCAGTTATGGATTACTTTGTTCTCGACTTGACAGGAACATAATTAGAACTGTTGATGAAATCTACCAAATTGTTCCTCCGTGGCCTCAATGGTCAGGAAATTTGGCTGAGTCGTATTTGTCACCGACGTAAAGGCTCTAAACACTTCATATTAACTACGTTATTAATGTGCCCTCTAATCTGTCCGTGAATTGGTAACACTTGGAGTGAGCTTGTGCTCTAATAGCACCTTGTGATGAATACATTGTAATGCCGTTAAAAACTTTCTGAAGGGGGGGGGAACCCCACCTTAATAAAAAGTGAGCATTTCTAGGTGGTTTGTTGTTTTTTTTGTGTTTGGTTTTTTTTTTTCTCTCTATGTGCATTTTTATTTGATACCGTTTTGTTTTGTTTACTTGGAGATTCATTTAGGCTCTACATTGACAGACCGTTTTCTGTTCTATAGGGTTTGCTGACATTTGGGCTGTTTCATTGCCAGAGGAGGCTTTGTGTGTCCCAAAGGAAGTGAGTGATCTGGCCATAACAAATCCTGCCAAAATATTTTAACACCGTTACGATTTTCTAATGCAATGCGTAGTGAATGTGACTAGAAAAGGATGGTGAGTCCACGAAGGGGGTTCGCTCCCTCTCCTCTACGGTTTGTCCGGTGGAACGAGCAGGCAGGAGCTGCCGGGGGTGGTGGGAGACCGCAGCCCGCAGTGGGGGGGTGGGGGGGATGGTTTGCCTCCTCAAGCGTACCGCTTCAGGCACAGCGATGCCTCCTGCTTCAACTTTAAGCCAAGCTTTCAAATTTGGGTCTTGCTCTTCAGCTTTCCAAGAGGCCGGGGTGATCAGACAGCGTTTCAGTTCTGTTAAACAAATGCGTTTTGGCTGCTGTGAATGTTCAGTAGGTTAAAGCAAGGAAACGCGTGTTAGACGCTTATAGATGAGAGAGAGATTAGTGGCTGAAGGTCCGAGAAGTTGACAAGCTGCTGTCGTGGGTGAAGCAAGCCCTTACCTTCAGAACAAAGGGTGGTCCCGTACTTCAGTACGGTTTTGAAGAACACTAAGGTGGCTCTTCACTACGTAAGCGGCTGTGCTTAGATCAAGTGTTAGAGCACAAAAATAAGAGTTTTCACACGTAGCGTTCAGGGGATGAAGACAATTCTGACAACCTAATGTTTAGCATAGAGCTGGAAGCATGGGAAAACAATAATTTAGATCCCTGAGCTATTCTCCAAAGCAGCAAGTAAATTAGCTGTTGTTTTTCTAATACCTTGGTGATTTGCTTATATTCAATTTAACACCACCCACTTGCCCCCACCCTCCCCAACCAAAAAAACCCAAACCATTGCTAAAGTTGTTGTTTTAAATTTAAAACAAGAAGTATTAAAATTTTAAGCAATTTAAAACCTAAACCCCAGCAAGCAGTTCAAAATATGCTGACTGCAGAATATCACCTACCATCTCTTGTGCCCGACATACGCCATGTTGAATTACTCCGGCAATTAGCTTCTGTACCAGACTAAACTCATGTTTCTTTGGTCATTTTACACTCACATACTTAAAAATAAACAAAGTAGCTGACCATCTGTACCAGCAGGTTTTGCTGAAGGGAGGCAAGCTAATGAGAAGTAGAAAAATGGAGCACAACCGCGGTTTTGGAAGTTGCTCCACGTGAGCAGATCCTTCCGCTTCTACTGAACGGTCCCAAGTTTCTGACTGGGTTGAACTATTCGCCCTTGACCTGTGTAGTCGGGTGCTCTTGTGGCCATAAAGTCAGTCAGGTCTTTCACTGTTGATGATGTTTCCCACTTGGATGTTTCTCTGTTTGTCTTTGAATAGCGAACAGAATTGCAAGTTCTCACGTTCGTCTTGTTTGGGTTTTGCTGGGCTGACCCAAACTGCCTCTTCCCTGTGGCCCCAGTACGTGTCATTGCCCGGGTCCCAGGGGCAATGATGCTGTTACCAACAGGTGGGAAGTGTGAACCTGGGAATTATGACTTACTTTGAGACTTCTTTTTTATAATCTTAATTTTCATAAACGAAATGGGAATCTAACTCTGCGCCTTTCTCATGCAAATCAATCTATTTCTAGTAATGAGCAATTTAAGTTTTGGGTTTTTTTTGTTTTTTAATATGTAGTTGCCACCTCTGGAAATCAGGATCAGAATTCAGGATGCTCAAATTAAGTGTTAGTGCATACAGATATTCTGTTGATGACTCTATTATTAGAGTAGACAAGTACTTTCCCTAGATCTATATATTTTCACTGCTTTTCTCTGTTCTTCTCTCAGTTCATCTTGTCTAAATTTTTCTTCCATTCTTTAATTTCATCCTTTAATTCGTTTTGACCAAAGCCATGGGATCTTGAAGGGCTTTCTAAATAATTAGATCTTATTACTTATTTGCAGTGTGTTCAAAACTGAATTACATTTTCTTTTGTCATAGTCCTGTTCATAGTTTTATCACAGTTCTAAAACGGGGTATTATTTGGGACTCTTACCCAAAAACATGCTTTATGCTGTCCTGGCTGTATTTCATCTGTCTTTCTAATATGCATTTGCTACTAAAAAAATTATTTAAATGAGTAAGCATTGTATTACCCTTGAATGCTACTAGTTTTCTGGATTTGGGTTGGTTTTGTTTTGTTTGGTGTTTGTTTTGTTTTTTTTTTGTTTGTTTGTTTTGTTGTTTGTTTAGTGGTTTGTTGTTTTTTTTTCTAGTGGGAATGCCATAATATGCGCCCTGTACATCCAAATATGACTTGTTTCATTCAATAGACCAAAATGCATCATGAGCAGAGCACCCCAACAACTAAGTTTAATCCTAATTTCACTTTTTGTTTAAGAGTAGGAAGCAAGAAACACTTCTGTAGAAACCAAGGCACTTACTCGAGTGGGAGGTGGGGAATGGGGTTTTAATATCAGAATTGGGCCCTGGAATATTAACTTGATAAAACTGTATGATCTTACAGTGTCAGCTGTGGAGAGCATATGCTAGCAGACACTCATGTTTGAGATCAGGATTCGTAGTTAATCATTATAATTAATAGACTTATCACTTCATAAACTCTAGGAAAGACTGTTTTCTTTTCCAAACATTTAAATTACTCAGCCGTTTTATACATTAAAACCCAATTATAACTTGCAGGGTTTTTAAAAGAATTTTCAAAGCTATTTCCTTTAGAAACTTTCCCTAGACTGATGCTTTAGCACTGAGTAGTTCATATTCTTAACCACATCTCTTGTGTGTGTGTGTTGGGTTTTGGTTTTTGTTTGTGTGTTTGGTTTTTTTCCTAAACAAAATAGGATTGGTAGAATGTTCATTACCAGACTAGCCAGTACAAATGCCAAACAACCAGTACCACCAACTTCACACACGTGTGCACATAACTGTGCAAGTGCTCACACGTACGCAGGCAAACCACCCCTGACACGTACTTGTACGCAATGTATGGACAGTCTGTAAACTCTTTCAGGACATGTGACAGGTTCCCAAACATTAGTGAAACGAAATCCCGATGTGGCTAATGAGCTCCAAAATATAGCTTCAAAATACTTTATCTTAGAGAAGGGAAATAATGACCAGGTTAAAGTAAGGGTTTATTCTGTCACCTCTCTTCTGCCACGTTACACAGACTGCATGCAAAGCATGTTTGGAGAGAAATAAAAATCAAAACGTGCTGCAGGATTTTAGGGAATTGACTTGTACCTGCTACTGAATGGAAGAGTTTGCTTTAAGGACCACCTTTTTGGTGGTTCTCAGGGCCAACTTAATACTTGAGGTGACCTGGCATAGATAGGTGGCATTCTTCTCCTGAAAATGGCCTTTCTTCAGAAAGCATAAATCTGGACTGTTTCTCAGAGCAGAGCTACTATGGTACAGCAAACTTGATTCAACAGAGTTCAGCTGTGAAGTTGTGTGTTACTTGACCCATGCAAAATCATGATATCTCAAAAAAATATACTGTCCACAGCTACAGAATAATCTTTCAGATTATTCATTTGGACATCTCAGCAGAAGGGTATATGCGGATCAGATTGCACCAGTCTAGGTCAGGAAATGACGGGTGTAATTGTACGTAATGCAGTAGCTAGAGGATGTTTGTAAGTATGAAGACCTAAAAGATGCACGTGACCCTAGTGCCTTTACAAGACTACTTACCAAAAGCATCCTCTTACTGAGCATAGCAAGCTATTCCCACAGTGTTACTCACCTGTTGGGAATTAATAGGACAGTGGTAAATGTAATATTCCCAAATCAAGGTTTAGCTACCCATGAATAGCGAGGAGTGGAAAAGGAGGTTTATAAGATAGAAAACCCCTGCTTCAATGGACAAATAAGAGAGAGAATAAGATTTCAAAATTGGAAACAGCTTTCTAAAGACTAGTGTGGGCCCAGGGTCCCCATATAGGAAAAAATAAAGCCACTTGCTTTAACAAAAAGAAATAAAAGGGGGATAGGCAGCTGCTCACCCCTCTCAATCTTACAGTAGAGCTGAAGTTGAGATAAGAGCCTGGTGCTTCTCTTTGTGAAGAGACTATATGAGTGAAAGTTCACAAAGATATTAGGATTTAAGAAGTAAAGGCATACTTGTCAATAGCTTCTCTTGCTAGATATTTAAAGTTCAAGTGCTTGTTTGCTTTGGTTAAGTGCTCTGAAGTGCTCTAAAAAGCATTGGCCCACTTATATAAACAAATAGAGAAACTCACTGATAGTCTTCCCAGTCAGAGTGTGTTACCCAATATTTGGATATCCTTCCTCAGGTCTGAGAAAGGTTTGCACTAGCAACTTCTAATATATGTGAGTCTTTGTTAATGGAGTATTATATTATATTATATTATTTGATCGTAGACATTGCCTATGTTGAAACAGTTTCTGTTGCACACAACGATGAGGAAATAGAGGGGAGTCAGTAGCACTCAGAAACTTACTTATCCAGAAATTGTGTGACTTGAGAGGAAGAATAAGCTGGAAACCTGATTTTCTTTTGGAATGTTTGGAGTAGAGGATTAATACTACCACTTCTCCCATATTTTTTTTTCTCCCGCTCAGCTATGCTAACTTGGGAATCTCTTTTAGCGCTGAGAGTCAGGCAACCAAATTTAAACAGGTTCTCAAGCCATGGGAAAATCCTGTTTGCACACGTGTGACTGCTCACAGAAAGAAAGGAAGTTCCCAATGCTAATTGGTAGTGAAGGTGAAAATTGGGATGGTATTTACGTGCTTCCCCACAGTGTTCCCTACCGGTGTTGTAGTGCTTCCCTACTAGTTGTCTTCATGGTAACAGCTGTACCATCACAACGTAAAAGTGTGTATTGAAAGTTATTCTCTTTCATATGTATAAATAAATAAGCATTATTTGGAGGAATCACCGCCCGTATCTTATCCAGTGAAGTCAAGGCAGTTAGCTCCAGAAGAAAAAACTAAACTAAATACCGTCAGCAACTACCCCCCAAAATAAGGATGTAGCTGCCTGCTATCTTAGAACTAAAATGGCAACCGTCATTTAAAAAGAAAAAAAAAAAAAAAAAACCCAACATAAAATTTGTCCTAATAGTTTTGATCTGTATGCATTTTCTTTTTACCTACCTCATGTACTGTCTGTGAGATTCAGGGGGTGTCATAAGCAGGTGGATTTAGAGCTGTTGCTAATTTAAACTGCATTTAATAAAACACAAGTTTGAGATCTTACAAATCAGTGAATGTGGCATAGTTTGAAGATTGCTTTTGTCAAGTTTGATTAGCTCAGAGAAACCTTTTCTAAATATTGATTGTGAGATTAATCAGGCAATGTAAGACCTTGACTTATTCCTCATCACGGGAAAACAATGTAATGTATTATCTCATTTGATGACCAGGAAAATGTAACTTCTGGGGATTTAGAATTTGTGTTTTAAATCTTGGACCCAAGGAAAAAATTTCAGACTGTTTTTTCCTGTTTTCTTTTTTAAAACTGACTTGTAATCTTCCATATTATACTTCACTTTCTATAACGTATTCCCATATTACAAGCTGATAGTACCGACATCATTACATTGAAGGATGTTCTCATTATTGACTCCATTCTCGATTAATTATAAGTTTTGTCGTGTTTTAATGAGTAGGATTAAACTTTCATATTCCAAATATGTGTTTCACGTTGCTTGCTTAGAAACTTTCTAAAGAAGATGGTTGAACCATTTCTCTGAATGAGTATGAGGAAACAGAGTATTTCTTTGGTACATTCAAAAGTGTTCCCCATATTTACAAACACTTGTATGAAAGCATTAGTAGCTCTGGGCTTTGGAACAAGGTTTTCAAATATGGGCAAATGCTCTCCTTTTCTAGCCTTCTCTATCACAAGCAGTTGTTGTCTTCACTAAAATAAAGACTCATATAGGCACGTGTAATGTCCTGTAAAATACAGGATAGCAGAAGGAAGAGTAGCACTAATGTATTTCAGACATACCCTAATTTTCACTGAGTGCTCTTTATTCCTCTTTAATTAATCTCTGCTTCCTTCTATAGCCTTTTTTTTTTTTTTTTTTTAATCTTCCCCCCAAAATGAAATGGTAGTTTGTATTTTTACTTAATTACCCTGTCATTTAAAACTGTGGCAAGTTTGCCGCAAAGCTGCTGCCACCTGCGCCTTTCAGATTCAGATCTGGTCCAATGCAGCTCTGCAGGGCATCTATCAGGCTTTCTCTCCAAAGTTCAGTGTGCGTTAATAGGCCCTGCTTATTCATCATATTATCTAGCAGAAGTTTGAGGTTCATTTGTCTTATTTCCTTCTACAACTTAGCACCTTTCTCACTAGTACAGATCAAATCCTTTCTAAGAATGCTTATTGTTTTGCGTATGGGCCTGCGAAATACAGAAACCTAACGGATGTATTCTAGCCCTGTTGTTGCTGGGCTATTCCTGCTAGTTTCAGTACGGGTATGACTTTTTTTTTTCCCCCAAACTATAAATAATAATTAGATACCTGTAAGTAATAAGCACCAATAAATTTGGACTCTGTGTCAGTAGATGGGCATCATAATATGAGCAGGTACTGGTGTCACAGCTGCATAAATCACAGCAGGTTCTTACCAAAAAGAAAATCTTTCATGAAATGTGTTTTACATTGCTTGTTTAGTCTGTATTGAATTAAAACAGTAACCTTGCAACTTGAATAGCAATGTCAACTGATGTCACAGTTTGGCTAGTAACACTTGAGCATGATTTGGAAGGGGTTGGACCAGCATGTCCCTCACCAGGTAGAACCCCAAAGTTCTGCTGAATGTTCGGCAGCAATCTACATCCCGGGCTATTTCTTGTGGGACCTGTTGCTACAAATAGCATGTCGCTACGTTTTGATATTCAGGCTTCGACAGGATGTGGCTGCTCTTTCTCACTTACCAGATGGCTTTCCAGGTACCATCACCTGTCCTAGCGCTCCTCTGCCTCACTAACAGAGTTGTGACAAGAACCGTCAGGATGGTTGCGAAAGCTGGTTCTGCATGTGGCCATTGTAATTATCACATGTAGGCACCTTTATTTAGCAAGTCCGCGTGTATATTACTGTTGCAAATGTCTTATGTTTTGGGTACCTTCATTTTATATCTTCATTTTATATCACCTGTCTGCAGTGTTGATATTCTGCAGCCTAATCAGAGAGTTAAACCTGTGCAAAACCTGCTTGATCTCAAGATCTTATGCCTGTATGAGAGGGTATGAATCTCTTCATACTCCTGTTTGGAGGAACGCCTATAACTCAGTTGTGGCTTTGCACCACTTGAAAGTATTTCAGTAATCTCGTGCATGGCAATGGGAGTTTTATACTACACCTCCCCATCACCTATTCTCATGAACATTTTCTACATGTATCATTATTATTATCAGCATCTGTCTTTTGAATGGTGATGGATTTGTCTCTAGGTCTCTGTCCCTTTATACAATGCTAGATCTAAAATTACATCTGTCTAGAGAGAAAGGCATGAACTCAAAGATTTAATACTAGTTTCAAAATTTTATTACCAAAAACTAAGCATGAAGTCACTTTAAATTAACCAGTAATTATTTAGAATGAAGTAGGAAATAGTTAAAAAAAAAAAGAAGGAAAAAAATAAATCCCTTTCCCAGACAAACTGGACCCTATTCTTCCAACAAAGCTGTTGCAGTAGGTTTCAATGGTATGAATAAATGTATTTCTTTTAACAGTTTTGTTGTTTAAAATGCCATTGTTTCATCTGAGGTGTGAGGAGATGTGCTAACCTTGTCAATGTGGGTGCAGCAGAGCAGAAATGATAACTGTATATACTCTTTTTTTAACAAAAATACAGAGTGAGTGTGTGCGCATGTGAGAGAGAAAGAGAGAGACAACTTATTTAAATCCTGAATACAGTCAGACCTCATATGCATTGTTAAAAAAAAGCCCTAAAGAATTGCATATGGATTAGGGGGATGAATATTCTATTATTTCAGTCTGTTCTGCTGATCTTCTTATTGTGACTTTGCGCTTCAGAAATCTGCCAGGAATTTGGCTTTGCTGTACTAGGCAGTAATTTTAAATGTGTATCAAGCACTTGATAGTGTATGATTTGCGTGCTGTTGCATTCCCATTCCCTAAATTTTCCACCAATTTATTACTTTTTTCATACTGTTTTAATATTTCAGGATGATGAATATATACAGCATCATTAAAGGTAAATAAAAAATGCATGAAATTAAAAAATGGAATATTAGATGTTTCTTTGCTGTAATCCCTAGGTCCAATAGGAATGAAATGTCTCTGTTCTGTCAAGTAATCCCTAAACATGATTAGGGACCTTGTAGTTTCCACATAGCCCACATAATATTTGTATCATATAAGCCTATTTATGTAAGGTTTGAGTAAAAGTTGTTATTAGAAGACCTATAAACCTATTTTACAATTCAGAAAGATATGCTTGCCTCTTAATCTCTCTACTTTTATTATTTTGCTGGAGATGGCAATACGTCCTTAATTCATTTTTCAGAATTCTGTTACATCTTTTGGGTACTTATATCGTGCATTAACGATCCCAATGAAATGTGTTTTTAAGATAGAGGACTGAGTTCAACAGTTCATCTACTTGTGTAGCTTCTCCTTAAATCCGTATTGGAAGGGACGTGCACCTCTTTCTACGTCTCTTCTTTGACATCCGGGTTTAATCTGAACCGGGGGTCGGGAGATGTAGAGATTGTTTTTCTGATTTTGGGGAAGAGGAGATGGAAAGGGGGGGTGGGGATTAATCTTCTCTTTTTAAATCATGTGATAATATATTATCAGTGATCTGGGCGCTTCTGGCAGCATCACAGAAAGTTTTAGAAGTCAGGTTTTGATTTGACCAGTGAATAGCAGAGTTTTAGGGAGAAAAGGCTAGAAAGAAGGAAAATGGGGAAAAGTTTTGAATGACAGAAGAATAAAACAGGAGAGACAACAGCTGTTTCCAGCTGTTTCTTGTGGCACAGTTGTGTTGGGGATGCAACAACTCGACGCTTCCCATTCCCTGCCTCAGCTTCTTGCCTGGGCAGCAGAGATGCTCGTAGTCCTTTCTTCTAGGTTGCTAGCTGAACTCATTAATGTTTAGAGGTATTCAAGTTCCATGGTAACACAAGGAAGATCAATAAATAAATAAGAACAGTAACTTATATACCTCTATGGTGTGAGTAGACATTCACTAAGAAAATATTTTCAAATGATAGCCGGGGTCAGCTGTGGCAATTCTGTATTTCCCATAAGGAAATTTGAGATTATATTAACCTTGGGCTATCTACTCAAAAAACCCTGTGGAAATACACCTATATTGCTTCCACACTGCGCTGAAATTTTACTTTTATTTCATTTTCGGCAGTTAGGGTGGCATTTGAGCAATAGCTCTGTTCTTGTATTTATGAACTGAGAGAAGCAAAACTGCTCACTGCTGAGCCCAGGGATCCTCTTCCAGGAAAACCGAGATCAATAACTGTTATCAAGTCTTCATTTATAGGGAGTGTTAAATGACCACAAAGTCCTGATGTTCATCAATTAATAGGCTGCGCTTAAAACTGGACTCTCTGTGCTCCGTCCCCCCAACTCCCCCTCCCCCCAGCCTACCAATAGTCAGAACTTTTGATCTTTGCTATCCTTTTAAGCGGTCATTTTTGGTCATTACAATTTCTTTTTTAACTGGAGATACTGTACTATAGCGGTGCCAGTAAACTAAAGGTAAGCGATGTTTTCCCTCGCCAACCTCCTCCCTCCTGCTAGCAATGGAAGGTAGGAATGAGGTGATGATACCTGAGGCTCATTTTGTGATCTAAAGCTGGGAATTACAATTATTATCGCAATTATTTTGGGGTTTTGGTACTCAGCGAGAAGGCGAGTGCACAGCCCAACTGGAGCTGAACACTGAAAACTGAAAAGAAAAGCCTCACGCGCAGATGCACTTTCAGATGCCTTATTTGCATCAGTGTAAGTGGAAAAGAGGGATTTGGAAAAGAGAGCGCTTAATTTAACAAAATAATATTATGCTTTCGATCCTTAAAATGAATGAATTATTTGGATACTTAGCAGTATAATGTCTTTGAATAATGCTGGTACTTAAGATAAAAAAAATTATATTGTAAATGTGCTGTGTTTGCCTCTTATGATGTTTTTACCAATTTGGCATTTATGGGAAGCAATATCATTGTTGCAAAGTTTCCAAATTGCTTTTTACACAAATCCGCAGAAATTAAATCTCCTCCTTGTTATGAAAATGAAGTGATGTCTTGAGACGCCAGTATGTTAGTGCAAATCTGTGGAGACAATAACCCTGATTCTACTTGTAGTTATTGTGGGTCCACTATTAATCGCTCCAGGAAGATATGTTAGGTATCGGCTATTGCACAACAACGTAAATAAGCGTATGCTTAAGTATAGCGTGTGAGCAGTGGCAGAGATGTCTCATAGGACCTCTCGTGCTTAAAGTTAAGCCCGTGCCTGACTGCTTCCGTTGCGAAGAATTTAGCCCACCACGTGGAGTAGTATGTGATGCAGGAATAATGGTAAATTATGTAAATTGTGAGCCTTCAGAGAGAACATCACAAATCCATTTCAAGCTCAAAGACAATAACATTGAATACAAATTGGTGTAGGCCACATGAAGATTTTGGGAGACTGTGTACCATGTGGACCAACGCAGATCGGGCTGGTTGTGGGGGTCTTCAGCAAAAACCTGCTGGTGTTATGCCGGTTTCTATTTGGAACACCTTTGGGAAAAGCCACATATTTTGTCTGAGAGGTGGGAAAATATAGTGGTATGGTTTGTACTATCACCAAAAAAAAACAAACCCCAAACCAGACAGACAGACATTTAGTAGAAACATATTTTGAATAGTAGTAATGCTGAGCTCTGATCGAAGGCGCTAGGTGAGAACTGTGGCTGGCCAGTCCTGCCCAAAACCTTGCTTGGCCATAGCTGCCGACAAAGGTGGCGTCAGCAGCGCCGCTGACTCGGGGAGCAACGCGTGCCTGTCTGAGGGACCTTTGCCTTGTTAGTAAGAAGCAGTCTAACATTTCAGCCCTTTTCTCCATCCCCTTGGACCGCATGACTCAATACGTATCGCAAGGGAACAGACACAACGTGGGTTGGAAGAGAGACCCGCTTGTGGACAGTCTAGGTGACTGGCACCAATGCCAGGCGAGCCACCAATTTAGCAGGGCGTAATGCAGAATTATTTTTAGTTGGAACCATAATAGGTCTTCACAGAATTTAAACTACTTAAAAGTGCTGTATGTGATGCGTTTAAATTCATTGACAGAATTCAGGCAAGACTAAGACAAGTGCATGATCGATTTATACAAATACAAATGAATCTAATAGATGGAGGAAAGCAAGATGGATCAAATTTTAAAACCTGGGAGCTGATTTACCTACATCAGATGTTTAATGGGATGCTTAATTTGATTGCTTCTCCAAAAACTACTCACAATAGTCAAGCAACTGACTAAATGTCTGTGTAATCAAGGCCTCGGTGTGCATCTACATCTTGATTTCCATGTACAAATAACCAGCAATTAACGCTGCTGATTGACTGCAGGGAACAATTTGACGTTCAAAATGGCAACTCCAGAGTTTTAGGGGTCTTTTAGCATTATTTCACTATGTTTTCAGAAGTGAGTGTAGACAGACTTATATAAGTCTATGTAAACAAAAGCTTTTTAACTCAAGTTGCAGAAGGTTCTTCATGGCTATAGCTAGAAAATGTCTCTCTTCAGCAAGGTTAGATGCTTTTAATTGTGAGAATTAGCATCTTTATATTAAACCCAACATATTAGCCCAATTCTGTGTAGCCTAAGGGTCCCATTAGATGGGTTTATATTTCCACATTAAAACAAAAAAACAAAACCAACCCAAAACAGGAAAGGTGTTTGAACAAAAGGATGACAGCAGTTTATTTTTGTAGTAATCACAAGGCACTGTATACTTTCTTCTTTCTCAGGATTGAACGCATTTCTGAGTGGAAAGTCAGCAGTCACTATTGCCATCCTTTTTTTTTTTTTTTTTTTAAACCAATTTCATTTTAATGTGTATGAAGGACATTAGAATATTGGACCAAGATTCTTGAAAACATTGCTGTTTCCTCATTATTTTCACTTTAGTATTTCTACAGTAGTGAATTATCAATTACATTAAGTCTTTTTATTTCCTATGGTACAGCTACAACAACTACAATTAAGGATGTTATGCTCACTGTCCCTTGCACCACTCATTCTACTACGGGCAAGCCTTTGCTGTTTTCTCCCAGTAACCTTTACAATGCAACCAACAAACATTATATTCCTGTTTTAATGACTCCCAAATAATGTCATATTTAAATGAAATGCGGTTTGCTTCAGCAGGGTTCTTTGAATTTATGAGCATTTTTGTCCCATATCCTACAATAATCTGACAAATATTATTTGCATTTTTACTGTTTTCTTGAATACTTTTAAACACCCATTTTTAGGAGACTTCAGATTGCTTTTGAACATATTTGAATGCATTTTTAGCTATCACCAACCTTAAAATAGGAACCCTTTTTTCAGCTTATCTTTATTAAACACCTGTAAAAATCAGTGGTATTTCTTTTTTCTTATAAAGCTTTCTTCCTTTAACGAATGCCAGAAATGCTGCGCAGTTTATTCTCATATGGGCTTCTTTTCTTGGTAGTAATGGGCAGTAAATGGTCTGGTAATGTCCGCACCATACACACGGACATTTACCTACCTGAATGTCATAAATAGAAACTTGAAATTGTAATGCATCTGATCTTTAACAATAACCAATTAATATTAGAACTTTTAGAAAATACTATTCAGAATAAAGTCTTAGAAACTGATCATTCTGTACAAATAATCATGCTTGTAATAAACCTGTGATCTAAGCAGTAGATGGCTAGGCATGACAGTGACCAATTAATTATATTTTCTTATTGGATATTTACTTTGCATTTTTTTTAAAACCTTAGGTTTTTTGTTGGTGGTTTTTATGGTGGCTTTTTGTGTGTGTGAGGAAATGTTTGGATTTTTTAGGTAGGTACTTGTTTTAGAAGAAATTTTATTATTTGGCACCTTTATAACCCAAAGGTGGACTAGCAGCTTAATCTTGCTGTTCTTGGAGGCAGGCGTTCCAGTGATTTCAAGAGTTCTTCATCTTGGCTGGGTTAAATTTCCTGTTTCCCTTTGCTTTTTTTTCTGTTGTTGTTAAGAACGAAAATTGCCTGATCATTTTTAAGGCAACATTTCATGTGTTGAGTCAAATTAAAAAAAAAAAACAAAAACAAAGTAATTCTTGTATCTCTATATAATCATACTCAGACCTCTCTAACATGCACAGAAGTCAGTGGGACAGTTTGGTTGTCGTTATACTGTCAAAATAACTTCTGTGTATGTTTTTGTGGTTAAAAAACCCAACCAAACACCCTGTGTAGAATTTTGCAAGTGAAACCAAATTGTTTAAGGTAAGATCGTGGTCACTTACTAGTCTCCATCTGAGCACTGAACTAGACACCGGTTAAAATTAGACCTCCTTAACGGACTAACGAGGGGAGGTAGGAGTAGAAACAAGAAAAAGATGACAGAAGTAAATATGCTTGTAAATACAGAAACGACACGTTTGCTTTTGTGGCCTTTGATCAAGCCCAGGAGTTTATTTTCAAAGGGCATTGCAGGCTGCTTGGGGAAAGGAGCAGCCACCCAGCGTAATTGGAAAGGGGGAAGGTCTGTAGCACGCCGGCTGCTGCTGCTCCTGCCTCTCTGATAAGATTGTAAGAGTTGCCAATATCAGTATTCAGTCTTGTAGCGTGTCAGGGCGCTTTCATGTGAACTGAACTGAACTGTCTCCGCGTGTTCCCTCCCGCTCTCCTTCCCAGCGCTCGTCGTCGCATTGAAGTCAGGGGAGAGGAAAAAAAGATTTGAGGATCGCCCAATTTGTTCTGACATAAAGAGATGTTTAGCTCTGTGAAAGGTGGTGGAGGCAGAGCGCCTGACTGACATTTCAACAGGCTGTCTGCTGGGATTGCTCACTTCATGTCCCTTCATATTCCTGCTGTGTCCTGCGCGAGTGCTCTTGTCTAATCTTCACAGCGAGAGCACCAAGAGTCCCCTGGGCTTCGGTGCTCAACACCTTGTTAGACGGGGCATACGGTGCCGTAGCTCCTGCTTTTGTACTAGCTTTTGCTCTAATGTTTCAGGCTTGTTTCAAGTCCAAATATATATATTAGGGGTTTTTTTTAAGGGATTTGCTAAAATAATAGTGTATATCTCCTAATTGCCTTGGTCTTCTCTTGTCAATGCTATCTTTTGGGTGCTACCAGGTGGAAACACATGGAGGGAAAGAAAATAAAAGACTGCAGTCAGTCAAAGCTTTAAGCAGCGTTGTGTGCTTTTGTTTTTAAATGAAGATGCATTGACCTGCTTTGGCTGGTTTAGAAAACAGATGAGAGAAAATACTCATTGAACAACCAACAAGCGGTATAACACGTTGATAATAAAGCTAAGACAGTGTCTGATCAGGAATGCCCAACTCCGTACCAGAGGCTGCAGGGAAGTTCAGTTGCTGAGGGTTTGTTTGCTTTTACGATTCCAAACACGTTGTGATGCATTCTGGCATGCCACATCCTGTTACATCACGTCGGGTCAGCTCGCCATGCCGAATAACACTAAGAACATGAATTAACAAGAGCTAATGCTCACCTCTTATTGCGGGAGCATTATCAGGTACCTTGTTAGCCACGGTTCCTATCTGCATTCAGTCCTCCTAAAGCAGAGCTGATACTAAAGATATATGTGTTATGTTTTTAACAGATAGGTATGTTATTTTTCATTAGCCTTCTCAAAATACATTAATTAATGAATGTGGTTTAATCCTTGTTAAGCCATTCAAAATAATCCATGCACTGCACTCACGCTCCTCCTTTACATCTCTTTAAAGGCACTTCTTTTCCTCAAGTGTGTTATTGCTGGTGACAAAAAGCAGAATGGTATCGTCCTCTCTGTTTCCTGCAGATCTGGGGTCCCTGTACACACCTTGCACAGATTCTGTAACGTATGGTTGCCACTGTTCATATTTCCCCTTAATTTCAAATTTTGACTAAGTATCTCTTAATATAAGTCTCATCTTGAGGTGGAGTCATGTGTTTCACCAGGTAAGAGATTTCTAATGTAAGCTTGTATTCTCAGACAAACTTTTCAAACTTGGGTCTATAAAGCTGAACTGTCCTCCGTCCCAAACAGCAAGGACAGCTACACAAAACCACTCATCGTGAATAGCTGCGTGAATTCCTTCAGCCAGTGGGATATCTAGTCACACCTTCCATTTTCTAGGGATTGGCAAGGACTTCTTTTCCCACGATAGACTGAACAGGTGGATATTGAAACAAACTTTTCTTCATTTCTGTAGCATCTATAGCACAGACGAGCCAAACTTATGTTAGTGCACTGTCACAATTAGAGGATGTTGTACAGATGCAGGAGATGTCTCACCAGGGTCCAGGCTATTCAGAAGACCAAATTCCAGTTCTCAGAAATTAAAATAATCAGGGAATTACCTAGTAAGCTTTTTACGGTCAGTAAGGGCCAGATGACATCATAAAGTTTTAAAAAGCAGTTTAGTGTATCTTGGACACTTCAGAAAAGACTCACACATACATAAGGATCAGATCTCTTTACCTGTTATCTAGCATGACTAATAACTGGGGCCGTGCTGTAGCAGATATAATTGATGCCTGGATCATATTTATGTAAGAGCTGCTGTCATGCTTCATTCCCATTTCAATGTGTCTGTCTTCATTTTGCCTATGAGTTGGAGTCGGCACAAGCAAATCATTAGCTTCCCTTAAAATACATACAAAGGAATCGCTATGTCTGACGTTTTCACTGGGAGAACGTTACGGGTGTGCTCTGGCACATATAGCCCGATTTTTGTCAACTACCGAGATGAGAGTTGGTGTATGTGCTGTGCAAATTGGTAGGAGGAAAGACTTCTTTGGAGGAGACCCAGGCAGCTGGAGGGGGCATCTCATCGTGAGGCATTTGGAAAAGAGGATACCAAGGAGATGGTGCCAGTCGTGCCCAACTTAATCGCTCAGGTGTCCCAAACTCCTGCAGACGTTTCACCACAAGGAAGCACATTGGCACAATGTCTCCGTTCTTTGGGCTGTGGTCCAGAAGTTTGTGATATGTGTCTAATTTAGACATGTAATTAATCCAGGAGATGCTCGGGGACAAGTCATGTATGGTGTTACACACGTTTAGTGATTTACTGGATTAAAAGTTAGGCAAAAACGTTTGCTCTCCAGCAAGCAGGTAGCCAGCGCATGGGAGATGTTCAGAGGTGCACACAGGCAAATGCGTGTTTGTGTGTGTGCCTACAGGCTTTCCTAATTGCTTTTGTGTGCACACGGACATTATTATGTTGTATTTCATCTATATCAAAAATTTAATTGTTTATAAAACTTGTACTTGTCTGCGCAAGTGTAGCAGTACAAGCCTGCAGTGTTAACTCAGGTTGATTGTTTCCAAACAGCTGGTTACAGAAGTTACCATCAATTTAACAGAAGTTGCATTTATTTAAAAATTGACTTAAAAGACAGTAAGTGGCTCAATGACTCATTAAATCAATTTAAAAATTAACTTAAAGTACAGTAAGTGGCTCATTATATTAAGCTATAGAAAGACACCCACTAAAAAGAAGGAAAAAAAAAAAAAAGAAAAACCCTGGCAGGAAGTTGTAGCGTAGTACCCTGATTTATTTTTGTTCAGACTGAAATGATCTGATTACCAAAAGCGGACGCAGGGACATCTACCTGAGTGTTACAGAATACTCCGGTAGCAAAAGCACCACCATAAAGCAAGGGGCTAAGGGCCACTGAAATAGTTCCCTGATTTTTGTATCAATAAATGAAGCTTACAGTAATGCTTTAGCGGGGAGATGTTTAGTTGCGTACCTGGATACTATTAATTTACTAATATTGAGTAACTGTTCTATATGTCCCTAGATTTGTTGAACATAATGTCTATATGTTAAACAGTTTTCTATGGTATTTAAAAATTGACATTTCAAAGAGTGTAATAGCATAATGAAATGTAAACTGAAAACAGGAATGAGTTAATTAGACTAATGATCCCTTGACTCCTTTATTAGCCAGCTCTTTAGAAATTGGGATTAGCTTTGTTTTCTCTGCTGAATAAAGACAGGAAGGATGATGTTGATTCTAGTAAATGACAGCAGCAGCAGAAATGAGTGTTTTCCTGTTCGTTATAGGTTTCCTCGTTTAGATAAAAATCTAGCCTTCCTGCACGCATACCTAATTTTGGTACCCACTTTGAGTTCAGCTCAGATTGGGAGAGAGAAATCAGGAAAATAGCTTAGGAATGCCTGCTGATGTCATATCACGTTTTTAAAGGCGATCCACTCGATGTCATTTCTGGACTTGAAACTTAACGATTCTTTGTGCAAACCTGGAGTAGACTGGGTTTGAATTTAAACGAAGTCTTCAGAAAAGGCAGGGTTGACAACTTTTTGATCTAGGTTTTGAACACTTAATTTCTCCTCTTTCTTATAGAGCGATTTACACGTCTCTCTTGCTTTTAACGGCTATCAAGAAGCACGAGAATTATCTCTGTAGTGGTTCAAACGAAGCGTGCACAGGGAAACAAAATCAGGTTTACGACAAATAGGAGGATTCGTAAGTCAGCAGCTGTTAGCGAAACATCATCATTAAAACTTCCAGTGATCCCAGACCTTGCTCTCGGGAGTCGCTCAGGCCAAGCAAAACCTTAGATAAAGTTCTGAATTATAGGCAGGAAAAAGAAAACCGGAATTTAAATTGGTCGGAATTAGCGATGATTCACTAAGCTAATTTCTGCCCTCCGTTACCCTGGTGTGACAACGTTGCGGCACATGGAGCGGAGCTGGGATGAGAGAGGGCAGAGCAGGAGCCGCTGACAGCCGGCTTTTAAGTTCGGATTCTTTCTGGTAGATCTTTATCCTGCAAAGTAATGAGCTCCTCAGCTTTCCCCCGAAACCTATAGGTATAGAGGGCACCCAGTGCCCTGCAGGATCAGCTCTTTAACGAATGCCTGAAGAATACAAAATTTATCACACAAATGAGGCGATGGAGAGGAGGTGGCGGCAGCTGAGTTATGAAGCTTTTTACTCACAAGCAGGGTTCGTTTACTATCCTGCGTGCCCTCGTTAAGCGTTCTTTGAGCACCGTGCTGAAGCAGAAGTAATAACATCGTTTGTAGTTTAGTCTCTTCTGGAAGGTGCTTTTGAAGAGCTGTGGCAGAGCAGTTTGGGGTTGGCAGGACGGCACCCGGCACGCTCGGGCCATGGCAGGTGCTCCCTTCCTTTCTGGAAAGGAGCGTCTGGTACCCACCGAGTGCCATCGGCTGTTTCGTCGGTGCTGCTCGGCGGCTCTCTGGTATGACATTCGCTTGGTGCTTCATTTTACCGCGCTCTAGGCAGAGGGTGCAGCCTGCGTGTCGCACACGGAAGCGTTGAGCGTTGCTTGTGGTCCAACACGGTGCCTGACCTTCCAGCTCAGTGTTAATTTGAAGTAGCGGAATTAAAATTTTCCATTCTTTTGCATTGTCATGCCTCACGTTGATAAGCACAAAGAAATGTAAATAAAAAAGACCTATTTCACAACCCTAGCTACAACCTTTTTGTTTTATGACAAAAGACAGTTAATTAGCATACTAGCAGTAAGCAGCCTTCCCAAACTCGTGCTAATTATGTATTCTGTTGACCGTGACTCCAGTCATAAGGTAATTGGCTTGCAGCAACATGACATTTCAAATCATCTCTTGAAATTACATCAAAAAGCCAGCCTGTTTTGTTTTGATAGGGGAACAATCAATTTGATAAGTGGTAACACAGCTCATTGTTTCACATTAATTAGACTAATTGCAGCATGTTAGCCTCTGAAATAGACAGAACTTGGAGAAGACAAAGGCTGTGGCCTTTAGCATGCAGTGCATGTGGTGGTTCCACTTGCTTGCACATACTGTAGGCAGAAAACAGAGTTGTTAGGATTCAGCCTTGCAGGAGACTGGGTGTTAACAGTGGTTTGATGTGTTATGTTTAATCCACTGGCTTTCAATTATAAGATCCAGGTTCAAAAAATCCCAGAGAAAGGAAGGGGGGCAGGGGGAAGCCATTTCAATATTAGCGGTGCTAAAGCTTTTGGATTTTCTCTTTCCTGAAAGACGGAGCAGAGATCTGGCCGCAGGACCTCTTAGGTGTTTGTGGACTGTAAGGTCCTTCTTTAGGAAGGCTTCACTTCCACTCTCACTTTTTCTGCCCGTCCCACTAACGTTTATTTCTTAGTATGCCTTAGTTGAGCTATTTTTGTTTGCACTTTTATATTCACTGAAGAATAATGTATTAAAAAAATTCTTAGCGGATGAATTACTGAAGACAGATAGGAGAGATGCATAACCCACCCACGTGTTTCTAATTCAGAGCATCTTTGTCTGCTATTGAGATTACCAATTGTACTTAGCTCTGCGATGATTTTTATGGTCAAGCTATGTCATCTGTAGATTGACATGACCAAGTGGATTTTGCTTGTGACCTAACTGAAAGTTTTAAGAGATGAAAAGTTTAAGGGGTTGTCTCAGTTCAGAGGCTAGGCTAACTTCATTGCTGTTCACAGCTTGGTACAGTGCTTCTTGCATGTCAAACCCAACACCACGCCACTGGGTATGTAAAGAGTGTGTTCTTTGACCAGTACGTTGCTCGTATGTTTGATAAATGGTGTCGTAGCAACTTCTCCGAGACTGAAGAGCATCAGAGACTAGATTCCAAAACTGTGTGAATGTTGATGAAAACATATGCGTGAGACCAACTCTGATTTCTCTTCTACAGCTCTCTAGTCCGCCTAGATTCAAACTGAAGTACCAGCACAGCATTTTAACCTCTTTTAATTTTCTTTATTCAATAAAAAGTATCCTCAGTTTAAAAAATAAAAATAAAATAAAAAGCAAGAGATGGGGGAGCCAGTTGTTCATAAACATGGAATTGCTTATGCAAAGCAACTGATTCTTCAGTTGTTCTCCATAGAAAATGAGATTTTTTTAATTAATTTTTTTCAAGTGAGGCAAAGAGATTTGGGTATCCACATATTTCTGCTGTGCACAAACTTCTCTTGCACGTTTTTGTTTGTTACCCGCCCCAGTCATTGAGCAGTTAGACAGTAAAACCTTTGGGGCAGAGATTTTGTTAAATTCGCCTGTAGTCTATGTTTGGAGAAGTGTAATTTCATTTAAATCAAAGAATTTGTTCCAACAGCTTAACATTATCATTGCTCGTGGAAGCTGTATTTTTATTAGTTTTGCTTATGCTTTATGTTGGCCCCTTAGCAAATGGTCATAAACTCTATTTTAAATCCCCCTTCCAGTGACTTCATACTGCTGATTTATTTCTATCATTTACTGGCAAGAATACATTTTAAAAAATGTATTCTAAGCAATTCATTCCTCTCCACCTCCTCTCTTCGGTGCCTCCCTTTGCTTTCCTACTCCTTCGACATTTAAATCGCCTTTCATTGAGCTTAAAATTATGCCCGGATTAGCGACGTAACTACCCTAATGTGCCGCTCTTAATAAAAAGTCCTGGGTTTATACAGGAGGTGAATTGGAAAGAAGCAGAAGATTGAAGCCTTTTAGCATTCAGCTTAAGCGCTGGTTCCACTTGCCTGAGCACAAGCTGGAAACGGCGTTGTTAGGATGCAAGCCTGCACCCTCGCTGTCACTGCTGGTCCTTGTGTAGTCAGGTTCCCGCTTGGAGCAGAGCAAATCTTTGCTCAGTTAAGCGAGCGTCAGTCACAGGCAAGCTTGGCTGCCAGCCCAGGGTTGTTAGACTTTTCCGTGCTACACCTGAATGAGATATTGAGGAGACATGGCTACCTAAACAGAGTCAAGAAGCACTAGATTAAAAAAAAAAAA
>VXBL01007437.1:2067490-2111810 GCA_013400195.1 Aramus guarauna
AAATTGTCACGGGGATGACAGAATAATTTTGAGAATATAACTTACACTTCCACTGCTCGCTTGGGAGGCTTGCACTAAGGAACCTGCATTGCCTGCTCGGTGACAGATCCTGTGTGATCTTGTTTAAATACCTTTCTCTGTTTCCTTGAAATCCAAGACTAGAAGGTAATGCTGACTTCTGAGTGAGAAACAGGGGCACGGGAAAATCATAGCTTAGCGAGCTGAAACACATTGATACCATCCTGCAAGGTGCCGAGCTCTTTCAAAGGTGCTAAATTACTGGTTCTGGCTCACATCAATAGTGGGTACTCAGCTACTTGTAGGGTTGCACTTTGAAGTTGGTTGGTTATTATCCAGTCAAACAAAATCGAGGGGACCTTCTTACAGTGGAAAAGGAATAGGGAAAAATAAAGTTGCAAAGTTTTGGGTTGCATGAAGATGCTGACAGTGGGTACTCTGCACAGAGAGAGTAGAGGAAAATCAGGAACAGGGTAAAAAAAGATAAAATAGGAATAGTTTTTAAATAGGAATTGCTGGCAGAGCTATTAATCACGCAAGTCTTTGAGCTCTAAGGGTTGCGTGAGTGGAGCTAATACGAAAAAAGAGAGATACTTCGCTGATATCTTGAAATACGCTATTAAAAGCAACAAGCAAAATTAAAGGGAGATAATGTCTGAACAGATTAATGATGTGCAATAATAATTAAAAAACCCCAAACCTCCAAATAAACCTCAAGTACCTTCAAAAATCCAAATCCCCGGGTGCGACTGTTGTTTTGTATGGGATAGCCTTTTAATCATCAATTTTGCAAGTTTGCTAGTCTTGCCGTACAGTCAGCTCTGCCTCTGATCTCATTTACACTCCTACAAATGAATTTCTGCCGTTTCTCTGGCTATACACTGCAACTGTGAACACAACGTAGACTCTGCTCGGGTCTGTGGGTTTTTTTAGCAGGAGATTTCACAGTGTCTCTGAAGCGGGTTAGAAAACGAAGAGAAAAATGCATTTTTCATTGCTGTCTAAGGTAGGCCACCACCTGCTCTTTGCAGACTGCCAACTAAACGGGGACTTGCTGCAGGTAGAGGCTTTTTGTCTGAAAAGAAGAATCAAGCATCTGTGAATATAAGAGAAAGGCTTCAGACTAAACTTTCATTTGCCATATTTCTTTTCAAAATCCACGTTACCGTCTTTGAAAGGTCGTCATCGTTGCAGTCGATTCAGGGCAAACTGAACACAGGTTTAGGAATTTGCAAAGGGGAATAATCTTTTCCTTACATGGGATGATACTTTTTTTTTTAAAAGTTCTTTTCTTGATTATTTTCTTGCTGACCTTCCACCTCTAATGCACAATTGTATACGGTTAATGAAAGAAAACAAGCCAAAATTCTGCACTGACCTGGACTTGCGAAACAACCAGGGTTTTCAGTGAAGCCTTTGTAAGCTATAAATCAGTGCAAAATTTAGCTCATATTGCATTCTCATTGGAAATGAGTTATATGATAATTTATGTTGAGCTGATCATAAGTAAGCACCTCATGGTAGTGTCCTTCAAAAAATTTTAATCAAGATTGTCTTTCTCTCTCCACCTCTTGGTGCAATTTCAAAAGGTTTATTTGCATGTCAATCTGCACGTGTTACTGAAGTTACTCCACTGAAGCAAGCACAACATCTCGACTGCATACGTGTTTTAGAGCAGCATAATGTCAGGTGACTCCTTGCATTTATTTCTGATTTGTGCTAGTGAAAGAGTCAGGCCCTTAATTCTCTTAAGCCCTGAAAACAGGGGTATTTCCAAGTGCCTGTCAGATCTGTTTTCCAAGTCTTATGCTTCGCAGTGACTGTGCAGTGAACAACGTAGGGGAAGAAACTGTTGATCCTATAAAAATTGCGAAGGTGCTCCAACTTGTGCTTTAAGATCTATGTTAAAAACTCTTCCTAAGTATGTGTGACACTTACTTTTAGAGGTGTGTTTTCTCTTGGGTTTTTTTGCCTTGTTTGTTGTACGGTGAACAGCAAAGAGGTTCCAGAGGGGTTGTCTTGGGCAGCAAATACCAAGAGTGTCCTCTCCAGGGCAAACTTGCCAAAAGCTCTTTACATCAAGGACCATCTTATTTTACAGTACTTATGTAATTTCTAATATGATGGGGTTCTGCAGTGAGGACAGAGTTGCTCTATAATTGGTGATAATAAACAGTTTCCCACCTAAGTATGTATAATCGAGACGAACAGGGTGGGGAGAGGTGTGCTGGTAACAGAGGGTGTGTTGATTTCTCACGCGGGCTTTTTTGTTTTTCATAATTAAAGGCTTATGTTATGAAGTTACACATGGGAGGACTCCTGGTAGAATCCTAGAAAGGATAAACAAGTTTTAAACAGATTTTGAATGGATATTGAAGACAAAGATTATGAGCTATGACTTGAGAAGTTTGACTCCAGAAGCCCAGCAGAGCGTATTTTTAGTTAGACTAAAGCTTTAAGCTCACTGCGTGTCAAGTTTGACGGCCAAGATGTAAGTAGTTTTCATGCCGTGGTGGAGCTTTGGATTTTGAAGGTGGAAGGCTTGGGATTTTTTGAGGAGTGATTGAAGTGGAGGAGTGGGAAAAGTGAGGTACAGAGAAGATAGTCAGATAACAGTAGCTGTAGCCACCGCAGCAGCAGTGAGCTGGGGGAAGCTGAGACAACCGATGTGGGACACTGTGAGGACAGAGAGGTTGGTTCTTTGGCAGATGCCTTGGAACTTGCTCTTTATGGAAACGTTAGGAGGTGCTTGGTACATTTGCCCCTAGATCCTGCTAAATCAGCAGTCACTACCAGGCTTCAGGTTTCCTAACTCTTATAAAATTAATGGAGATATTGCCTCAAACCACTCTTCTCTCTCTCCCACCCTTTGCTACCAGTCTTCTGTCTTCACACACACACACACACACCCCTCCTGTCAGTAAACATTAAAAGTTGAGGTATTTCCAAATTATCCTTTCCTTCCCACCAGTCATTTCTGGCTATGTTCCACAGAGGGAGAGAAGACGACAGGTTTTCATTGGTCACTTAATTGTCTATGTCCATTGGTTTTTGTGACTTCCAAATTCATATTTTTGTGCGCTTAGGGGCTTTTGTGACAAGGTGCTAATGGGTTCCTGGCTGGGCAAGCACCTGTGTCAGAAAGTGTTTCATTGTGTCCCTTATTTTTCCAGCTCTGACTGCTTCTATTAGCTTGCATATATACCTTTATTGCAACTCCCAAAGTACTTTTGGGGGGGGTTGGTTTGTGGACATATAATCAGCACGTACAAAGGAGGCTATTACTTTTACTACTGAGAGAAAATGGGAATTTCAAATAAGAGTTCACTTGTACATGTGACAAGAAATCTAGGAGATACAGAAAAAACTCAGAGCACTGACCTGTCCAGGGATTTTCATCATATGATCTGGGAAGTTCTGCAAGATGGGCTATGGATAACTGGTAGGTATCACGCTGCTGGAAAATCTCATTTCCAACTGCTAGGCTGCATGAAACAGTAGATAACAGTACCCTACGTGGTTTCCTAATGAAGTGCTTCCAAATGAGCTGCTCTTGTGGCTGCTCCAGCCTTATGATTGTGAAAGTGAAGAGAAATGGTGTCTGCGGCTACAAAAGAGAAGCAAAGCACCGCCAAGGTGATCTCTGTATTAGACGTACCTGTGTTAGGAAGAAGACCTTAAGTCCTCTCAGGATATTGTGTCTAAACCTGTGTGCTACTTGCAGCAATTATTATCTTCTGCTTCTGAAAAAGAAGATAAAACCTACCTTTTCTTGCTTATTTTGCTGCTATTTCCTCTAATGCAAGTTATTTCTTGATGACCTGACGTATTTTGGGACATAATACTGGTTTCTTGCCTTATGTCTGTGCAATAATTTAGCTTTTTATTCCAATCCAGATCAGTATAAAATTTGTTGCAGATTTTGGCCATTTTAGCACTACCAGCAAGTAAATCCAGTCCAAAACTGTTACGCTGCATGCTGCTCTTTGTTCCAAGGAGCAGTTTCCATAACATGGCTGTCATCAGCTCTTTAAATGGAAAATTATTAGACTTTTTTATGCTTCCTAGTTTGCTCTTGCACAGTGCTTTGCCCTCTGCACTTCTCCAAAATTAAAGATCTAGCTGATGAACTTCTAGTTGGGGAAAAACCAAGGTATGACAGGTTTGGGGTCCCATAAAAAACAGAAGTAGTATAGATTTAGAAATGTGTTTAGTTAATGGACATTCTGAAACTGAAAACCTATATGAATACAACAAAGACTTTAACTTCCAAATCTATAGGACAAGATATGAACAATAAAGAATGCATCCTGGCATAGTTACTTCAAATAGGTTTTGTTATATTAGTTTATACAGTCATGTTATGAGAGAGAGATGGCCAAGAATAGAGGGATAGGATATGTAAATGAGACTTTTATGACCCAAATGTGCATATGAAATGTTGGACAGACTGGATTCAAAGTCAGTTCCCCATTGTGGAACCTGCCTTTAACATGGAACTTGCAGTATTTTCCATTGTGCTCAAAAGACAAAGACTATATTGTGCTACAAAAAATGATTGTCTAAACCTATATAAATTTAAATATATCTATTATTTTTCCACTCATTTTTCCAGATAGATTAGCAGAAACTATGCAGAAACACCGTATGTGTTTATCCTTTCCAAGTGATAGACATCTTTCATGATTTTAACTGATCTATAACCATTTTTCCGAAGAGGAAAATGCCCTGGTTTCTTAAAAAACAAATGTGTCTATGACGAGTGCTGGTCTGGTGATGATGTATAGAAGGTTTTGTTTTCTCTGTACAAGGAACAGGAGACACGATTTTTGTTGGAATTTTCTGTTCCTGTGACTTTTTTGCAAATGTTATTTCACTGGAGGTTGGTCTTACAATTCAGCAGTATGTTATAAAGCTTGTCCCCCTTGGAAGCCTTCCATCTAGCCCTGGCTAATAAGAATGACAACGCATTGGGAGCTCATGTAACACACGGGTAGGACTGCAAGCTGTGCCCTGCTCATGCCGCTGGGAGAGCAGCTGCCAAGGAGTCTTTTGGGACTCTTTGCTCTGACTTGTCCTCCATCCCAGCACTGCTGTACTTGGGAGCAACTTCAGGGCTACTCTGTATTTGTAGCTGGATGTCTGTACATGATACTCACAAACCCATCAAATCACAGGAAAAATGTGTTTCAGTGGCCACTGCCCAACCCCCAGCACTGTGCTGAGGAAGCAAGACAGCAGCTCTAAATCGGATGGATATTTGGGGCTTGATTCTTGCACCTTGAGTCCTCGTACTCTGTTGTCCCCACAAGCAAATTCACCTTCCAGATATGCTGCTGTGAGAATTTGAGTAATTCAATGTCATCAATTAAGTTATTCTAGAATTACTCCAGTGGATCTGAGAACAAAATTAAGCCTCTAGTCTGTTCTGGGAAATTAGACAGATATGTTTTTTTCTAAGTGGTTTCTAATACATTTCATTAGGAAATTATTTGATGAATGTCATTTAGGCAT
Organism: Aramus guarauna; assembly: GCA_013400195.1. Lineage (NCBI taxonomy): Eukaryota > Metazoa > Chordata > Aves > Gruiformes > Aramidae > Aramus > Aramus guarauna. The sequence goes on from VXBL01007437.1 coordinate 2,073,023, forward strand.
TGGGGATTGGTATAGTGTCTGGGGTTTGAACAGTCTGACAATTTGTAGCTGGCCAAAAGGAAATGAAAGGCTAATATCTTCACAGAACATTTCAATATTTTTAATCTTCCCCCTCCCCCCCCCATACACACACATTGAATACTTCAAAGATGTCATAAAGACATGGAATAGGAGATTCATTCCTAAGGACCTGGGAGTGCTCCAACTTACTTTCCTAAATGAGCTTGGCTATCTTAAAACTCAGCCCTCTCATGGTATTAGTTTGTATCTGTGTCAGTCGTTGTAATTCTCACAAGTAAGCAGTCTGCAAGCGAGAGGCAGGGATTCAATTATACTTTTCTTAAATTGCATTAAAAAAAATCACCTAGATGTTGTTCTGCCATGACTTCACAGTTTCTAAGGTACCAGAAAAACTTTACGCTAAGGCTGATGCAATATTCTTGGCCACAGAACAATTTATCTGAGTTCACTGGAAACCTGAAGGGAGGTGAATCCACCAAGGTCGGTGGCATGATTATATAATTTTTGCATTGTGAATAAACAGATGTTCGCTTTCATGAGCATTCACACCTACGGTACTGGACATTAGGTGAAGTATCCCAGCCTACTGATGCATCTAAAGCAGGTTTGTTGCTGCCAAAGACATGGAAAACTTTTAAACTTTACAACTTTTATGCCCTATGCTGACATAAGTGCTGAATATAATTCACTGTTGTGAATTATATTTCACTCATGTTTACAACAGGGAAGTAGACCTGGCTCTTGGTTAAAATTGCAGGCTTTTTGACTTTTTTTTTTTTTTAAATATTTGTGGAGTTCTGTGAATTTTTGCAAAGACAAGTGAAATCTGGTCCACTGGACCTCTGTTGATCCCTGAAACTAGGACTTTAATAAAGGGTGTCATTAAAAATTACCTGCTGTACACAGGAAACAAAACAGCTACTTATCCAAGAAGTGGTCCTTGAATTGTGCTTTGGGCCATTTTTTCAGATAGTACTACTTAAGATATATCAACTTAATATTTATATTACTTAAGATATAGTAACTTAATTTTTTTTTTCCTACATCAAATTGATGTGTCAGATTTTCTGGTTTCTCCAGTTATTCTACATCACTGTGATACACAAAAAACCTATACCTATTTTGGCCAATTGTGTGCCTATGCACGTTTGTCTTAGACTGTCAGAACAGCGCTAAGCTACAGAAGCGTACCTGTAACTTTGACGTAATGAATTCTTACTGCTTTTAACACGTGACCTTTTTCCTTGTCTTGGTTATTTCTCTGATTTCTTTTAACTCCTCTCTTCTGCCATTCTGTTCTCAGCTCTGGACTAACTTCTCTTTTCTTACATGTGTGTCAGATAGCTAGCTTTTCTTCCATCATAAATACGTACTTTACATTAGGTATGTTAATACTTGCCTTCAGAGAAATGAGATGAGGGGTGGAAGGGGATCATGATAGGCAAGAAAGTTTGAGACAGCATGTTAATCAGTTTGTCCAGTCTCTGTCTTCTAGCTTAAACTGCATTGACCATAATCTTGACCATAACTTGTTAGCAGCATGAAGAGTCATTTCAGCTGCACACAGAAATGCACCTGCTTGGCCTCTTTGGCCGCTACGTTAGGATGACGGGAGCAGAAGAGACAGTAAGAGAGTAACAAGAGATAAATAAGCGGAAGATACTTTTCCATGTAGGAGATATTTTTATTTCTTTCTCTCAAGATGCAAATGTTAGCCTGACAGCGGTCGAAGAGAAATGTCAGGAAAGAAAATGGAAAAGTTGAGAGTATTTATGGTGCTGGTACGTCAATCTCTTACACACCCTGTGTAAAGCCAAGAGAGTTCAAGCCTATTAACTGAAGACTTTAAATTGTATTAATAAATGTCAGTATAATCCAGCGCAGTTAGAGTCTAACCACACCTGTATGAATATCTTCAGCTATGTTTAATCCATTTCTTACAAGAAAAACCCCACCCTTTGTATTTTTATTGAAGCACTTTGCCTTACTCTGTGCTTTTAGTCTTCCTTCAGCCTCTGTGATTTTACGTAATTCCCAATAGCACCTGGACAGTTGTGTGCAAGACCTTCTACTTAATGTTCGCAGTGAGGTTCACCAAACAAAGTGGACACACTATGGTTAATAAAAAGGTTTTCTTAAAACTTAATGAGACTCAACAACAAATATAAATAGGGGAATCATCTTTTCCTTCCTTTGAAAAAGTAGGAAAAGCAAAAAGATGGGCTTGCCCAGCTAGAACCTTATTAGAAGTATGTCAGGGAGCTGCAGAAGGAAAAATTAAATGAGAAGAAAAATATTAATACATGAAATTCGTAATCCTTGTAACAAAGAATCTAGATGATTTTAGAAATGTGTAATTGGTGAAGTCCCGGTGAAGTCCCTTTGCTTTTACGAAGAGACCGCTGGAGAGGCAGACAGATTAGGGGACTGTGAATGGGACTCTAGCGACACTCACTTGTGAAATCAAGAACGAAAAGGCAAAATCCTCATATTTGTCTTGTGTTCTGACCCACTTACTGTGTTGTTGCAAACAGATAGAGTGAAATAACTCTGTATGTGTTGTTTAAACCAATTTTGCTAAGGAGAAATGAGTCCAACTTAAAGCTGGCCATAGCGAAGTGAATTATTTCTTTTTTTTTTTTGCATGTGACGGTTACCTTGAAATAGCCCTTTGATTAAATCCTCTCCTCTTTCAAGTCCTTGGAAAAACTCCTACGACGAGATTCATTTCACCTAACTTTAGATACCTCTAGTGTAAACTTCTATATCTGAGCTCCCCATTCTGGACTCTCTTCACAGCTGGTGGAGAGAAATGGGGCCTTCTAGGGTAGGAGTCATCTTCCTTGTTTCAGATGGCTGCTTTAGAAGAGAGAAATTCAACACTGTAAGTACCTGCCTCTCTCTGTCAGCCTTAGAGATACGAGATGAGCAACTTTGGCGGCATCATGCTCATCTAGTCAGAAGAAACCCACCTGTTGTGACTTCAGAGGGGATTTGTACGCCCACATTTTTTACTTGGGAAGACATCACTGGCTGTATGTGGGAAACGCTGAGGTTCTTGCAGCTTGGCAATACGTTTTGGTTATGTTCTCAGCTGCTTTCACGCCTCTACCATTAGTGTCAGAATTCTGTTGCATGAAAATATATTTGACTGTAGAAAATCTGCTGGAATTATATACAGACTGCTTAAGCTTACTCTCAAAGGTGTTGCTCTTCTGTACCTATGATGTCTTCGTTCCTCTTCCTAAAACTTCAGGTAAATACTGTAAATCTGTGTACGTGCTCGTTCACCCCAAAACATTTAGGGAAAATTTTAAGAATACATTCAGAGGAATGCTGAAAGAAAATAAGTTAGTCTGATATCTCTTCTCTTCTTGTACCAGTATTCTTTCCATTCCTAGTTTGGGAGAGATGAACCAAGGGAAAAGTAGGCATGGGCCATAAAGCAAAATGGAAGTTTTAGGAAATAATATGCAATTGCTACATGGAGATCAAGAATAACATTGAAAGCATGCTAAGCAGCAGTCTTAGCAGTATGTAGCAGTTCGTTTGCTGAGCTTCATCACAGTGTCTTGTGAAACAAATTCGATCACTTAAAGGTGGGAAATAGCAGTTTGGCACTTTTTTTTTTTTAGTGGAGAGAGAGACATACTGGGATAATACTGTAGGTGCTGCTTCGGTGCTTTCATTTTTTGTGTTGTGATTAGCCCTTTTTTAGGATATGTTCCTTAACAAAGGCTGGCTGTGCAGGGATTGAATAAAATCAAGGTAAAAATCTCCTGTGTTTAAAATGGTCTGGTACGTTGTGACTTGCCATTGCATATGGTGAGGGGTTTGGTGGCATAATTGCTTAATTCACTGGGGAGTGGGTGCCTTTCAGACCCCGTTGTTTCCTTGCAGGCCAGGTGACCGCGTGGAGGTTGACGTTGGTCTCCCTGCCGTGGTGGTCACCCGGGCAGTGCAGAGCTGAGATTAGTGTTGAAAACGACTGCTTTGGTCAACGGGACATCTCCTTGGTTTGGAGAATGTAAGTCAGCATAGCTTGACTGACTGCAGTTCTGACGTGATTGCTGACAGTCTGGCCCACTGTGGTTTGAGATAGTTTACTCTTCTGGATGTTAAGAAGTGGAGATGGTTGACTAAAGGAGCGGTGTCTCTGTAGCTGGAGTGCGTGCAAGGAAGCGTGGCAGAGGAACCTGTCGTGTCCGTGGAAGGATTTGATGTGTGAGTGGGAAAGAGGAAATCAGAGCCATGAGAGGGTCGTAACAAGACAGGGGCTGTAGGAGGAAAGCAGGAGAGAAGTTAGGCTGGCAAATGATGGAGGAAGAAAGACTATTTAAATTGTCTATAATTCCTTGGAACCTCAGGGATGGAGGGTTGTTCTGTCCGATTTACATACATATAAATCCAGAATAATTGCTGCTGTCTTCGTGTTACACCGATGTGCAAGTAAAGCTGATGAAACTGGGGCTGATACTGTTTTGTCCCTTGAAAAAAAGAATAATTAGATCGCTTTTAATCTCTTTTTATAGTCACTCATTATGTTGTTTTGGTGGGGATCCAAAAGAAACTTCACCAATTTTTTTCTTGTAATAGTGGGACAATAACATGTCTTATAAGGAAAGAAGATCCTTCCATATAGAGGAGGGGGGAAAAAAAAAAAGGACTTGGTAAAAATGACAGGTTTATGTGTTTTGTATGTTTGCAAAGCAGTAAAATAATAAACTAGCTTTTTTTTTTTTCCATCTGTACATAATTAATTGCCTTTTGGGGGATACTTAACTTAAAATATTTTAGTTATATTAGAAACTAAAAATGCGCTTACCTGTTCTATCTGAAGTGTTTTAAAATTTTCTCAAGATGAATGGTGTCACAGCAGTTTAAAACACTGTTATCGCTACCCTATGTGATTCCATTGTGTCCCTTCAGCTCTGTCAGTCTTCCCCTTTCTTCTTCCCATTCTTTCTCCCAGTAAAAATGTCTACATGTGTTTTTGCTTCCGTGGTGTTACTTAGCAATTTATTTCCTACAAGTAACACATCTGTACGTACCTAATCCAAAAGCAAGTGAAGATGAGGGAATGTTTTTCCATTCAGATCAGTGGATTTCAGATGCGACCCTCAACAGATGATTATCAGCTGCTCAAATTCCCATCTGAATAAAGGGGGCTACGCATGTATGCATGCAGAAATACTTTCTTTAGCCTAAGAGACAGCAGTCAATACAGAAAGTGAGATGAAAACTGTATTTTTTGCAGAATGGAGATTTCATTTTAACTATTTTTCCCCTTTATTATTCTCCTCTCTGAAAAAATGTTAAACACGTTGAGTCAGGGAGACGTTCCTGTGCGGCATTAGAATAGCCATCAACGTCAGGCGAGACCATTTGGATCATGTCACTTGTCCTAAAGTGTGTAGCTGTTTTTAAAGAAAGAACATGTCATGTTCTGTACAGGGATCTTTAATGCATGAAACTTGTTTCAAGCAATAATAAATCAAGTCCTTGCTGCTAAACCCAGTGTCTGATTTTCCCTCATGACAATCTCTGTCTTTCCGTGTGTAAAAACTGAGACAATAGCGAGAACAACCCTGCACCCAGAAGTATTGGAAATAATTTTGATCACAACTAACTAAATACATAAATCTAGCAAAATAAAGAATTGAGATATAAATGTCCTACGCGTTTGTCACAATGTTTAACAATGTACTCTTTCTACAACCATTGTTATAGGAGGTTGCGAGCTGTGTAGAGATATTTTCATTGTTCATGCTCTATTGAGTAGGCAGTTCTGCAGACATTTTTCTCACCTCTCCTAAAAAAGTGGAATAATTAAGACCAAGTAGAGTGTTTGAGACTTATTTGCCTATCATTTTCCTCTCTTTTACGTAAGAGTTCTATTAGATTCAAACCCGTTACTGGTGATGTAAAGAAAAATCAGGCTTTTGCATTTTTACTCTTTATTAATTACTCCTTTTGACTGTGCGTAGCCATAACTAATACAAGTAAAGGAAATGTAAATGCAAATCCATTTAAATTAATCTGAAGTAGTTTAGAATTGCAGGCTATTTTAGCAGCATGACTTAGTTTCAAAAGCCCTGTGAGAAGATGACAGAAATCTCAGTCCTGGCAAATGTTATTACTGTCTACAATGTATAGTAGTGTAATTATAATTACAAATGGCTGATTCTGAGATCCCCATTTGGGCTTCAATTGGGGTTGAAGTTTAATCAGACAAAGGATTCGAGGGTCTGGTTCTTTGTCACCTTGTAAAATGCCTTGCTCTTTTCTCCACTACAGATTCACTGGTTTTGGATTTGGGCAATAAGTTATGAATAAGAACATGTGTATTTATTTTTTTTTTCTTTCATGTATAGAAAGAAAAAAAAAACAACCCAAACCTCAAAGCAAGTTGATGAAGGGGGAATCAGTGGAACCAATAAGGGCTGGAGCTCCTGTAATATGGGCGGACCGTGTCCAGAAGCAGAGCCCAGCCAGGGCACCTCCCGAACCAGGCGAGCTGTCCCAAGGGTGTTCAGGGAACGCCGTGTTGATGCCCACTCACTCCTCCGCTGAGAACATCAATGAAGGTGCCATGCAGCACCAGCTGAAATTGTTTGCTTTTTAAATATCTGTGGACTCCAGTCCACTAGGGACTGCAGAGAGACCAGAAGTGCATTTTGCATAGGCTAGGATTTGAACAACAGATTGTAATGACTTTGAGTTACATCAAGAGCAAACTGACTTCAGCCAGTGACCTTGAGCTGAAAAGCATTAGCCCTTTATCAGCACCCCGAACCATGAAGTTGCTTTGTATGGTTTTGAATGTTTTTGCTTATGTAGATTGATTTGTTTATTTTTTTAATCTGGTGCAGCATAGTAGAGGTAACCATCAGTTTGTTATAAAACTTGAGTTCTCTGTTGACCTTTCTTCTCCCAGTCCGAGTGCAGTAGAAACCTGAGGTAGCCATCACTTGTTTGTTGTTCCACTCCTGGGGCTACTCAAGAACTTCCAGTTTCCAACAGCTCAGCTCTGAGGAGCAAGCTTGAACGTGGAGGCACAACATGGGAAGTGTTGTGATTTGTTGCCATGATGACAGTGTCAACTTAACTACAGCTGACAAACAGTTTTTAAATAGAACATTTCAATTCATTATAGTATTCTCCATCTGTTTTTTTTCACTGTCTGCATACATGCGAAACATCTGAGAAATGCTACCACAATGGTTTAGTTTACTTATCTAGCCACTATCATTAATTAGTTGTTGAGAGTAGTAGTTTAGGGAGCAAGTAAAATGATGAAATTCCCCCCTCAGTAAAGGAAACTATTCAACAAAAGGTGCCCGGTAGACCTGCTTCCACGTTTAGTTTTTCAAATTGATTTTTTTTGAGCATAGGTTCTAGATCATTGGAGAGGCTTTTTACTACTTTGTTACCTCTTGCTTTTGCCACATTTTGCTTCCTTCTCAAAAGCATCTGTCACTGCTATTTCCAGTGTGGAACTGGTAACAGAAGGGGAGCATCATTTTGTAATTAAATCAGTCTGCTGGGGTCGAATTTAGAGGGTTTTATTCATGGCTTTGCCACTGGCCCACTCTATGACCTTGAGCAAGTTGCACATTGCTGTATCTCAGTTTACCTATAGGTAAACTAATATTGACTTCCCTTGAGGGGATATCATGAGGCTTAATTAAGCCTCTGCAAAGATCTGCGAGATAGAGGACCCAAAGCTGCCATAGACATACAAATGACGACAACGATGATGATGATTTGTGCCCAATTGCACCACTTCCCAGAGAACTGCCACCATAGCTTCTGTGCGGATTAGTTGTCAGGTGAACTATGAATCCATCAATTCATCCATCATTCTCTCCCTTGTAGATTGAGCCCAGCTGCCTAGCTTTGCTTATTAGTAGCTTTTAATAAATCAAATCATATTTGCCGGTTTAATTGTATCTTAAAGGGTAGCGTGGCTCTTTGCTTTTAAATTAAAAACAGTGTGACAACGTAAACATTAGAAGCTGTGCTGCTGCTCTTGTACTCTGCTGCTCTCAAACTGTTGACGTGAAACTGGGTTAACAATAAATGTTTAAGGAACCTCATAATTTTAAAACCTGCAACTAGTAAATTCTGGCAGAGGACTTTCTCTGGGTGCCTCTTTTCCAAAGTTTGGGCATCCTTGTTCGTAAACACTCTCAGAGCGCTGACCCAGTAACCACATTTTGAAAATTATAATCTACTCGTCCACAGGCATCCAAGGTGAAAGTAGTTCAGGATTGCTGTTTGTTGACAGAAACAGCCATGTCTACATGGGGGGGAGCAGGGGGAAGCAAAAATGATGTAAAATCAGATTAATGAATTATTCAAGATATACTTTATTGTGATTTTTATTTTTAAATAACATTGGCCAAAAAAGCAATGGGAATAACAAACTGACATGTTTTATTTTTAATCTAGGGCCAAAACTGTATCTTACAAATCTCATTAAAATGGAGTATATCCACTAAAATATTGATAACATAATTTCTTTTAAATTTGGTTCTCAGTCATACGAAAAGCAAAGGGCCTACATGGAAATGGATACTCATAGAGGAATCCTACTCATTGCAATCAATGGAAGTAGCCCAGCTGGCTACTCTTGCCCATTACTAATTTATAGTAAATCAAGCAATACTTCCTTTTCTGCCATAACCTGCATGCCAAGTCATATAGGAATTCCTCACTAAGTGCAGAAAGGGGTTAGGGATAAAAACAGCAGGAGTTTCCCATCGATTTCAGGTAAGCTTTTGCCCAATGCCTCATTGTATTTTAGATTGTCAGCCTAGGAGTTTTGTGGAATTTACTTTGTCATTGTCTGCAAAATTTGATTCAAGGGTGCCTAGTAGGTAAAAGTGAAAAGGGGCAGTTGAGCTCTTCAGCCATCCAGACAGACTTCACCCTCTAACTTCACTGTTTCTAGAGGAATTGCGTAATGATGATAATTCATTCAAATGGCAAGCAGGAAAATCGACGCAGCATGCGCGGTCAATAATTTCTAACTCCTGAGAGGAGATCAAAGAGAAAGGCAGCAGGGAGGAGGAGTAGCCTTCTGTAAACGTAAAGGAAAAACTCTCAGTAACTGAGATAGCGCTATGAGGAGATAACAGAACTCAAAAAGATTTATTAAAAAAGCAAACAAAGTAGTTAACTGGAGATTTCAACTACTGGAACATAAACTGAGCACACTAAGCAGAGCAGTAAGCTGAAGCAATATATTTTTGGACATGCTGGTCTTGTGTTTGACCCAAAGGCACCCTTTCACACCGTAAAAGGGTGTGAAAAGCACAGATGGATTTTAAACCTTTACCACCGTACACTGGCGATAAGAGGAAGGATCTCGTAGAGGGACGGGCTTGGAATACGTGCTGAAGCTGGGCTTCCCAGCAGGAAATTGCACAGATTGCTGGGGATCCTCCTATCCAGAGGATACTCTGCCTTTGCAGCTTGTAACTGCCCAGTGGTCCTCAGCGCCAGAGCAGGACGCCGGCAGGATAAAACCCGGGCACGCACGGGGTCCTCGCTGCCTGCTGCCACGTGTAGGTCCTGATGAATGTTGCGGATGAAAGGCAGCATAGCTATTAGAGCATCCACTAGTCCTGTGGTGACGTGCACAGCTGAGCGATGCAGGTTTCTTTAGAAATAGCTTTGGCTGGTATTTTTCTCACCTAAGTTTTTTTATTTAAAAAAAAAAAAAAGGTACAGCAGCAATGAAAAAGTGATGTTGCAAATAAGAATAGCATCTCATGCAAAACGGTAATGTGCACAGAGCATACAGCCACGTTCAGTTTCTTTGAAATCAGTCAGAATTGGGTTTGAACACCTGTCAGAAAGGTTTAAGAAACGGGAAAGGTGAAATTCAGTGAGAAGGTCTACACAAGAGTTTAAGATAAGTATTGAGGTAGACTGGCAAAGGAGACATCAGTTTGGCTAAAGACACTTGTGTAAGGAGCTGATGAGGCAGACCGCTGAAGGTCATTTGAGCTAATGATGTACGCAAGCACAGGAAAGCCCAACTATAGCTTCGGCAGGGGCCAGACATTGAAAGAATTTAGGCAGAATTTCTTTACGGTGGAATAAACTACAAAGGTCAGGAATCAGAGCAAGAGAATAGTAGAAGTAAAACATTTTTGTCTGTGTATTAATGTAGTTCTTACACTTCCCTCCTAAAGACTACTAATCCTTTATTAAAAAAAAAAAAAAAATTAATAGTGTATCTAGGCATGTGCTGGTTTTCTACCATCAGCCTGTAAATTGGAGGGGAGTATTTTGTGTTGAAGTAGCTCTTGTCTTTTCCACTTACAGAAAGTTTTCTTCTTGCTCCCTCCCTGACCTCTTTATTTTATTATTTTTTTTGTTCTAAACCTGAACAGTTGTCTGAAGTGACTTCACTCCAGGATCCCACAGTTGGATAAAAAGAACAAAATACAGAAAGATAAGTTCTTAAAATCACTCTGGGCTTTCTTTAATGGTAATCATTAGCCCTGCTCTGAACTCTATTGACAAAATGCTGGAGTAGTCTTGAAAGCCGAGCTAGTGCTCTTTTAAAAGAAGTAGTGGTTAATTAGAAGATCTAATGCAAGTGACCTAATTCTGCAGCTCAGCACTAACTTTTCTAACACACAATAACATAAAGATTGGAAATGATATGTATTGATTCATGTAAGTCAACAAGTTGAAATCTTGATTGGAAAGTTAATTTCCCCATAGCTGTTTAAAATAATCACCTTCTTTCCAGACCAATACTAGGTATTTTTTGCCTGTGACTTGATAACCAGCATGGAGCTCGTGTATTAATGTGTACAGGGAGCCACAGACACACGGGGAAGATACTTATGGTCAAAGAATGAGGCAACTATGCCATTACTCATAAGTGGCACAGCTCTGAGTTACTAAGCTATCTCCTAGCAAGTTCTTGTTTTCTAAAAAATTAAATAGAAATTTACTTTTAATCACTTACATGGCTATTGTTGAGGATTGGAAGCTATTGCTAAGGGTATGTGAATGTTTTCACTGTAAATCAGAGCATGCGAAATGTCACTGCATTTTGGTATCTAAATATGCGCCTCTTCAAAAGAAACACTATTTTCTGTCTCCTCCCCTCAGCTTTAAGTAGCAAAGATGTGTAAAATAATTTTTCTGGTTGCAGATGGATATTTTAGACGTAAAATTTATTACTCACTATGCCTGGTAAGATTAATGCGTAATCTACCAGCATTGTTCTGGTTTCCTTTTTCTGTAGATGGGATGCTGGTAAATTGTGATTCCTGATAACGTGTTGCTGTGGTATCTCACCTGAACTTTGGGAACAGTTGTGCTTCGTGTGTTTATTATAAAGGCATGCTGCAAAGGAGGATCTTCACATCCAACTGTAGACATCCAATTAGGATGTGTCAATAACCTTCTGGAGGACCTCCCCACCATCCATTGACTGTGTTTGGATGTCTGGCTCCTGTCAATGGGGGCTCTGAATCACACCTAACCTAGGCATCTATGATATTGGGTCCAGAAGGCTTTCCTCTCCATAACGTTACTGCTGCAGAATTTATATATTATTCTTTTTTTAATTATTATTTTTGTGGGAGTTTTGTACAAGTAAGATGTACAGGATTTGTCCCAAAAGAGGACGTATGTCAGCTATAGTAGGGTACGCTGGTAGTGCATTTAGATACAGAAGTGCTAAGGTGGCAAAGGCTCCAAAGCGTTGATGTGTGAATGCTAAGAGGTCTGCAGATCTGGTGGCAGTAAGAATAATTCCAACTATTTTTATACTCAAAATTTCCTGTTTCAGAATAATCTATCCAAAGTTCTAGGACCAGTGAAGGTCCTAAAAAGTATTTCTAAATAAAGATACGAGGTTCTCTCAATCTGGCAGCCCGTCGGTATTTTATATTCAAATTTAATAGTGCTGTGGAGTATGTACACGCTCTTTGCTGGTGCCTGGAGAATTTGTGCCTTTAACTTCATTTGGTTTCCTGGAGGAGGCTTTTGGGGCACCAGGTCAGAGCTACTTGTTAGTCTCTTGTGACAATTAAGAATTAAGATTACTTGTTAGTCTCTTGTGACAATTAAGAATTAAGATTTTGGGGTCTTTTCATGAAAAATGTTGGAAATTTGGCTGTAGACTAGACTAGCTATTCTTTCAGGCTGACTTAACAGTTCCATAGTGCAAAGGACAAGCTATGAAAACAGTGACTGAGTAATGCAGAGAAACTGGGCATCCTAAGTAGTAGGAAAGTCTCATTTTTCTTTTCTTCTTTTCTTTCTTATCTTTTTTTTTTTTTTAAATTGGAGTCTTTGATATTGTTAAATAAATTAAGTGAGCCTGTTTCAAAGAGATTATTTGTGGGAATCATATGTATCAAAGAGAAGAGCTAGCTGAGAAAAGCAGCATTGAAAAACTCAAAATAAATGGCAAAAATTGTTTGATTCTGGTTTTCAGTCATAAGGAATTACTGTTATATTAATTCAAAGTAACTAATATTCAGTATTGCTATGTCATGACTGCTTTATAGCTCAGACACCAATGTAATGTAGTCTGTAGCGTATACTGATGGTGCAACTTGGGTTAAGTCATTCTATCTGCTCGATTCCTGGCTATAGTTTATTCTTGTTCTGTAAAGTATCAGTTATCTCTAAAAGAGAATAGCTTTTAGACTGAAACTGGAATAAGGTGGGGAACAAGTGGTGCACTGGTTTTTGATGAAAGATGGGACCAAATTCACACATGTGGATGTTCCTCCACTAGGAGAGATTCACACTACTTTTATTTTTAATAATTTAAGCGTATTGAGTTATAATAGCAAAAGCAATTGAACTAAAAAATCCAGCACGCTGATATCAATAGAGTGTAGTCTCTTGCACAATATGGCAGCATTTACCTCTAATCAGTTTTAATTCAGCTCCGGTTTGTAGTAATTGAATATGACTTCCAGCTGATGGAGGCTTAGGTAGATGCTTATGTGAAGACTTCAGTTGTATATAGATAATTCTTCCCTATGTGTTAAATTTTTCCCACCTAGTTGGTAGTTTCACAAGAGAAACTGGCATGAGTTCTCCTGTACCTTCTCACCTCTGCAAGGCTTTACTTCTAGAGAAGAGTTAAGCCCTGTTGATAACGCAAGGAAGCTGTTGCATGTCTGGTTTCTTGCTTTGTTTTTTATTGCTAAGAATGAGCTTTGGGAAAACTGGCAGATGCAAAATTATCTAGTCAAATCTAGATGAGGGACTGTAAGGAACTTCTGAAGGACTTAACTGGATGCATAATGATACATGAAATTCATTGATGATAAATGCAAAGTAATGACCACTGGGAAGGAAAAAAATCACTGATTGCTTGCTGAAAATGTTACTATTTATTGAACTGGACTATTAAATAACTATATCAACTCAGGAAAGAAACCCAGCCATCAATACTGGTGGTTACTTGAAGGCATCTGCTCAGAGCACAGCTTCATTCAAAAGACAGCTTTAGGTACATGAGAAAAGAATAAAGAGTAATATGGAAAATACAGTAATGCCATTATATAAATGGTGCCAGTTCGTCAAGCGGGTGACACAATCTCAAATAGGGTGTTACAGATTTTCCAGGAGTTCAGAGTGAGGCAAGAACGATCAGGTGATGGGAAAACTCTTATATGGGGAGAGATTGAAAAGACTGCGATTGCTACCTTCGAGAGGCGATGAATAAAAAAGAGCATGGTAAGACTCTAACGTTCATGATTTTGCTTAGAGAAGGCACTTTGGGAAAAGGTTTTCTCTCTATCTCATGTTACAAGAACAAGGGGAATGCTATAGAAAAGTGGCTGATAAATAATAATTTTTCACCTGATGTGCAATTAGGTAATGGACTACTTTGCTCTGGGAAGTTGCTAAGGAATTTAATGTGTTTTAGGAAAAGGTCTGGTGATTTATATGAATGAGAATATTCTGTGTTGTTATTATCTATTAAAAAAAAAAAAGACTACTAAACCAGATCTGAAATGATATCCTTTAAGTTTGCACTCTAATTGCTAGGAGACATTGCAAGGACTCTTTCTTGGGGGATGGGTTATCCCTGATCTGCCTAGTGCAGGGTTTTTTTGCATTTTCCGCTGACGCATCAGGTTTTGCTTATAGTTCTAGATGAAACTAGATTTGAGCCCATGTGGCAATTTCTGTGTTCCTGGTTGTTTCATTGTCAGGCTATTTCAACGGCTGTTGATGCTAGCTCAAATTTACAGCCATATTACATTGTGCAAGCTACTTGTGACAACAACTGTCCTTTTGTTTGGAACTTCTTCAGCATTTACAAGACAGTGGGTCATGGTCTATGAGCATGGTTATAGGCACAGTGGTAATACAAACAACAAATAGTAATTGTCCATGTGAACATTTAGAAAACATCCCCAACTACAAAAATAAATTACTACTGGTAGTAGCAGTTATGCATCATATATGGGAATTGTTTATTATTTCAATTGTTACACTTTTTTCTCTCTATGCGGAAATAGAGCTTATGGCAGGAGAGATGATGTTAGTGAGGAAACCAGTGTCCAACTCCACCTTGAGGTCCTCACTAAAAAAATGTTTGTTATTTTTGCCTGATCCCCAACCGGCAGGACTTTACATTGCAAAAGCATCACAAGACCCTCTTTACATTCTCGGCTCAGTATTTGAGTTAGTCAAGGAAAATGAACTACATTTGGCCTTCAGAGACTCTCGGGGCTATATCCTTCCCATGATGCATGTGTAGCAGTTAACCATGCTACTACAGCGTGCCCTAGAGAGGAGAATATAGTCCTTACTAAATTTGTTCCTTCAGTGTTCTTCTAGTGATTGCTCGATTACAGAAAAGCAACCTGTAGACTACGTGCGTACACACACAACCATAAGTACGTATAAGTTTGTGTGTATATACACGTATATATATGTACTCTAATACGTAGACAAATGTCTATATACACCTGAAAATTTTTTGAAGGAGGTGACCGCCTCCTGCTGTTGAAAATTTTTCAAGAGAACTTGGTGCACCAGTGTGCAGTCCCAAAATAAAGCACTGAAGATCTCGGCAATCCTATGAGGTTAATAAAGTTCACTGTTGCTTAAATTAGATCAGTGTAATTCACTGCATCTCTAGCGGAAATTAAATTTGTGTTTAAAACTAAAGAGCAAGCTAGCCAGGTTCAGGAGCACATTTGGGATGCAAAATACATTAGGCCTATTGCAAGTTGGTTATTGCTTTCGGTGTCTTGAACTCCTCAGATGAAAGTACTCTATGATATAAGTAGTTACTTGTGGCGTTATACATACCATTTATTATCTGAACTACTTTTTTTTTTTATGCTTTCCTCTAAACTTTTCCAAGAAAAAAGGAGGAGAAAAACCCGAGAATATTTGTTCAGTTTAGTCAATCCTTATGACAAACTAAAGAGATACTAACAATCAAGCCCCCTCCTTTGTGCAGATAGTTATCCGCACTGACAAGCAAGTTTGCTGCGCTGCTTTGATTCTTAAGCGTATACAGGAGAGAATCAAATGAGGTTGTTAACACAGCCCATAAGAAGCCATGAAACTTTCCATCTATCTGACATAGACCTGTATTTTTCTTGTTTTCTGCAAACAGTGTAAGACGTTTCTGCCACATTCTGGAAACAGATGCACAACACAGCCAAAGGATCGGTGTGTTTTGGGTTTTTTGTCTCCTTTGAAAATGAATATATGGAGCTTTCCGTAGATATTTAGCATGGAAGAGAAGCTGGAGTTTGTCATCACACTTCCTTATTAAAAATATAATAGCATTATGGGTTCTAAGTACCGGCAGGTTTTTTTGTTACGGTGCTACTCCCTAGTAGATTGCACTAGGAAGCTGGAGATGAAACTACTGTATGCAGACAAATCCATATTGTTGCTGTCTGCGTGCTCGCTGTGAAACTGCTCTATAGCTATACAGTTTGAAAGCAGAATCTCATGAAAGTAAAATCAGCATAAAAGTCAGGTTTAGACTTCTATATTCATATTTATGAATTTGAAAAACCTCCACCATGATCTTATCTGGAGCTGTGGTAGCAGTTGACAACAAATGTGCCCTTGAGAAAACTGTGTACGGTAATGCAATGGAATCGTGGCTATTCCTTCCTAGTACTTGTTTGCATTGATGTTGTTATTAATAACAAGAGTGATGTTTATTATTAGAAGCTTGGGTGCCACAGAAAGTTTCTTCTGGCCTGCAACTATTGCTCAGCCAACTGGCTTTGAGTTTGTAATAACTACTGTGCAATGGATTTACCTTTGTACTCTGGTCACAATGCGGGGCGACTTTCTTCTCCCAGACTGTTGCCTTTATGGGCTGCTGAAAATTCGAGGTAATTAAATTTGTTCTTCTGAAGTACTCAGTTTATTGCACTACTGCTGTTCAAGCTGCGCTAGTTTGTATTCATTTCTCAGAGTCCCCACTCTTTCCCACCGGGTTTTTCTGCAGATCCATGACAATTCTAAATAAAACTCAATCTTTTTTAATAAACTGCAAATTACAGTTTATCTTGCCCCTTTTCATTATTGGAATGAAAACGTTCTGGCTTTCTACAGTTGCTAAAACTCTTTTGAGGTTTTTGAGGTGGTCAGGTAGAGATGCCTTGGAGCATGCCGTGGTGTTTGGCAAAATCAGGCAAAAGAAGTTATTATTTTCTTTTCTCAGTTACTAATTTCTTCTGTTACCTGAAAAATGCCTTGATATAAAACTTGACACGGGAGGCTAATTGTGGACTAACAGGCAGAACGTGCCACAAAAGAAGATGTTCCTTAGCAAAATATGTAAATATAGCAGTGCAAAATTAAGAAAAGATGATAAATCTCACTCTGATTCAACCTATATACATATATATACCCCCGCCGCCCCCCCCCCCCCCATATCTATAAAATAGCCGTTTAAAAGATACAGCATTGTGGCTTATAGGGTGAGTCCTCCAGTCTTTGGACAGAAACCCATTAAATTCAGGGCCTGAAGACTGGACAGTTTAAAATATACCAAGACTAAGCAGAGATAGTTTTGGAGGGGTTGTAGTGACAAGGTAGTAGTCAGGAAGGAGTATCATTTCGTATAGTACTTATAAACAGTGTTGCTTATTATTGTAATTGGGACTCCTAGTGAACAGATTATGAAACTTTCTTTCCTAAGGGAATTTCATTCATTGAAGGTGTTCAACTGATTAAGTAAACTGCCCCGAGTGTCAATTAAAAGGGTAGACTTTACTTAAATTTTCCATATCTGCAGTACTCAGAAATCAAAGCCAGCCTGATCTGTATGGCCACCTCTGTTACAAAGTCCAAGTGTCTACGTTGTTTAAAGGGCTTGTATCTCATTGTTTAAATAGCCTTTTGATAAGTAACAATATAATAGTGTTGGTGATTGCCTTCAGATTAGCCTATCAGGATGGCCTTTTAGGCTGTAGTCCTGAGTGTTTCTTTTTGCTTTGTACCCATATTATTAATAAACAAAGCACACAGGTCTTTGAACTTCCAACCAGCACAAATGCCTGTGTATTTGTATGCGTGGGATCGCATGCTCGTGTCTGCGTGTGGTATTCTGGCTTGGGGTTGTCTTTCTTTTTAAATGGAAGCGGTTGCTGAATAGAGTATTTGGTCAAGGTTTTTTGAGTTGGAATTCTGTAATTCAGATTTAATTAAAATTACTGGTCAGGCAGAGAGGAAGCCGTAAAGGTAGAGAGAAAAAAGGACAGAGAAGAATGGATAGAGCGAAGTAGGGGGAATTGGTATGTGAATAAGGCAATGAGAAAAGAAACCCAGAGGAGGAAGAGCAAGAACTGAGAAAAGGAAGATGAGAGAAACTGGGAGGTGATTATTTGCAGAGCTTATTTTATTTGCAGAGTTACTAATCCCAGTGCTCTGAGTTGCTACTTGTTTGGCAGTTATAGTAACATTTTTGTTGAGAAGGAAGAGCGTGGCATAAGTTTTCCAGGATGGATGCAAGGATTTATTTTATTATCCAAATACAAATAAATGTGAAGCTCATGGAGATGAAGGAATTTTTTGTGTTGCTTCTGCTGGGACTTGTCCTTTGGTTCCTTGGTGTAGTTCCCACCTGAACAAGGTCTTCACGGATGTCTTTGTGTTGCTGAGAGAGGGGAATAACAGCATTGCCCTGCTGTTGGCTGCTCAGGTTTTCTACCAGCTTCAGTAGCAGGCCTGCTTCCTTCCATTTATACCTACCTGCTGG
Organism: Aramus guarauna; assembly: GCA_013400195.1. Lineage (NCBI taxonomy): Eukaryota > Metazoa > Chordata > Aves > Gruiformes > Aramidae > Aramus > Aramus guarauna. The sequence goes on from VXBL01007437.1 coordinate 2,091,291, forward strand.
GGAAGATGAGTCAGGGTCTGCGGTGGGAAAGGCAGTTGACGGGTGTGTGGGGTTAGTCTGTGTGACAGCATCCGTCATCCCAAAAAAGAAGGGAATAGACCTCGTTTCTGATCGGACTCTAAATAAGTGCTGAGTTGGGGAGCAGATCTGCGAGAGGGTTGTTGGTTGAGTTTGTTCTTACCAGAATAAATTTCATCTGACCTGGATTGGCCGTTGCAAGTAGGAAGTCTGCACTTGATAATTATGGCTTTGTTTTTACTGGCTCTTTCAATAATTGAGCTTTGAAACTGGGTACAAGTTCTCGATTATAAAGTAGAAAATATTAACCTAATATGTTGGTGCATTAGGAGAGGCACCTTCAAACAGTGACCTATTTTTTTTTTTTAATCTGTAAAGTATGGGGCACACCTGTAGCATGGTAAGCATAAAATACCGCTACAACAGTACTCACTCCACTTGTCTTGTTCACATATGGGACTATATAGGACAGGCACCACAACACATTTCTGTGAAAATATGGTTTGTAACATTGTATGACTTGTATAATCAGGAAATATTGAACATTATGGAGCATTTAGAGTTTGTGGTTAAATTGTTATAGACTTGAATACCTCTGATGCTCAGAAATAAATCTAATGAAGAAAAGAAGAAAAATGCTGGGATCGATGTTGGTGGCTGGTACTAAGAGTAAATAGAAGTACAAACATTTATTTAACTGTTTCTTATAATCCAAAGATATTCTATCAGCCACTTAGTTATGAACATGCTTCTTCCTCTTTTCATAAAAGTACTTTTTCTTAAAGGAACAATTAATTTTCTGGTAAAATATATTGGAGATTAGGTTTTGTAACTATACAGAGTTATAAGCCTCTTTGCCCAAAATTTTGGTGCAGAGAGCCATTAGCAGTTATTTTTTCTTCTTAGCAGTGCTTTGACAGTTGATCAGAATTTTACTTGGGAATCAAGATTATTTTTGAACACAAGAGGGGACGTATACCTGCCAACATTTCTCCTCTCTGAAAAACGATGTGTAGGAGATGCAGAAAGATACCACTTTTGCCTTGCACTGGAGAGCTTTCTGGAGGCGAGACAGGCTGGAAACATGTCAGTTAATTTTCCTCCAAAAAAGGAGGTTTTGAAATGTGGCTTGCATGTGGTGTTCCTTTTTTTTTTCTTTTTTTTTTTTTCCCTTTATTTCTTTTTTTTACCAACTTGAGAAGGTTCTGGGGAATAATAAGCCTGGCCAGTTTGGGATCTGAATGCAATCTCACTCACTCTCATGTTGTTTGGCACTTGAACAGGAGTGACAGGCTTTGGTTCCTTTATCAAATAACTCAGTGTATCTATTTTTGTAAGCCGTGTCATTGGCTGAAAAATGCAGGTCCCTCTACAATTATGGGGCATGACCGGGAGGAACAGAGGCTGCCGGGCTTCTCTTGGACTCCTACCAGTTAATTGAAATTCTACTCCAGCCAGTTGAGATGGGAAGTGATATGAAGATGTGGAAAAAACGGAGTTGAATTGATTTTTTTTTTCCCCTCCCTCTCTTTTTTTTTTCCTTTTTCTTTTTTTTTTTCTTTAAAGAGAAAAGAAAAAAGACAATTGTTTGTGTTTATTAGGGGAGTTTAATACAAGTGCTGAGGGATAGACCACAAAAGAGTGGGGCTCACACGTATCACTGGTTTTGTTTTCCTTTGCATTTTCTAAATGAAGAGAGTGAAAAATTTTTATGTGCTTTCACCGTATTGCCATGGATCTGTAGCTCAGCTTGCTAAACTAAACCAGGGACTATATTAATAAACTATATAAGCATTAGTATTGTGGCATTTTAGAAGATGTTTTTGGTATACCTGTCCACCATTGTTTGCCTGCCACAACTTTTGCTTACCTATAAGAATTTTCAGAATTGAATGCTAATCCTACTTGACTTTTTTTTATTCTTTCTTCTTGGTGAACAAATGCTCGAGATTCTTCCACCGTCAAAGTTTTTCTTCTCAGGGCTTAGGAGATGATACACTGGTAAGAGTAAGGCCAAAAAAATGCTTCAGGCTTTCCTAGAGCAGCAAAACTTTTTTCCACTCGCCCCCACTACGTGAGCACTTGCCTTCAGAGGTGTCTGCCCTGTTACTCAGACCCACTGATTCGGGCTACCACCAGTTCAAAAGAAACTTTTCTTCTTCTGACTTTGCAAGAGCATACATACGCATTTGTTCCAAATTCAGGACTTTGACATTCATGCTGGACTCGAGCAGGTTTAAAAGAAGTGAAAAGAGAGTTAAAATCTATTGTACACACGTACATCATAGATATTATCTCTGTATTTTCACAAATACACTTGTAAACACATGTTGTAATTTTCCTAAATATGTAAGCTGCCAAAATATGCCTACCCTTGTGTACCAGCTAAAGGTGTGGTAGCGCTGAAAAGCATATGGGATAAACTTGTTCTCGTTTTTCTCAAGGAGGAATATGGAATGAGGCACTTGGGGAAAAGCTATTATGAAATTTTCTTCAGCACTGGGTTTGGTTGTTAGTGGGGTTTTGTGTGGTGTTTGTTGTTTTTTTTTTTTTCTAATGACTGCTGCTGCTATAAATGTGATCCTATGAAGTGATGGTCAACATTTGCTTCCTTAAATGTTAATGAAAGTTTAAGGTGATTAATACTCTTTGGATTGGGCCTTTGCATAAAAGTCCTCAATTGTTATAAACCCATGTGCCATTATAGGCTTAATCCAGAATGAATGATTTTCCAGCACAATTAGGTAAATCTCCAAGTTATCAGTTCACCAGGCTGATTAAACTCATTGAAGTACCCTTGTGCACTAACTTGGAAATAGTTTGACTTTGCTAATAATGAAAAATAAGCATGAAATGGTATAAGCAATAAATAAATATGCCTTAGGCTTTGGCCACAATTTAAGGAGCAAAAATCTTTGGGAAAAGGCTGGAAGCATGATATTAACTGGGTTTGGTTTGATATTTGGACAAAGAAATCACTGCTCTGAGCTGAGCGGAGAGATAAGCGCCTTGACTTGCAATAGATTAAGAGCCCTGCATTGGTTAGAACAAACCATGTTTGAGACTCTCCCCAAGTGCCGCCACGTTTAGATTTAAGATTAACTGCAGCAGAATGGCGGAGCGGCTGTTTGTTTTATGAAACAATCACTAATGACATTAAACAGACGGTGCCCCTTCCAACACGATTGTTCATTTGCGATAAACTGAGAGAAGCCCACAAGAGATTGGAAAAGAAAACTCATAAGTGCTTCATTTTCAGGCTCTTACAATGTCCTATTGGAGGTGACAATTAGTGAAAGAGAAGACTCATCTAACTCCTAACGCATTTAATTTTTTTATTTTTTTATTTTTTTTAATAATTTGTAAATATTAGCTTTACTCTATCTTTATACCAAGAAGCTGCATGGTAATAATATAATGACGAGGTTTTCTGCGTGGATTTTTTCTAACTCTCTCCCTCCCCTTGCTCCTGTCTGTGTGAAGCCCCCACTAAGCATTAACAGTATTAAAAAGAGTGTTATCTATTAGTTCAATTAGACATCAGACATTTACTTTCCAATGTATTTGAAGACTGATTTGATTTGGGTCCAATCATTTAAAAATAAGAGAGCAGAGCTGTGTACAGAGCTGTGTACAGATATCTGTAGCTCTGAAGTCTTAATTGCAAATTCAGATAAGGATTAGAAGGGGCTGTATCTCTGTAGACCAAAGGTATTTGCTAATACCTGAGATATAAAAGTGGTTAAATTCAATATTTACTAATTTAGGATTTCCACTTTGGATTTTGATTAAGCTTTTTGGTTGAAAACCCCACGTTATTAAGCTGTGATGAGGGGAAAAAAAACCCAACCCTTTCATAAGCCTTACTTTAACGCTTTATTTCAAATAATTTATTTTGGACCTTCTAAAAGCTGCTGCAGTACTTCATTTAGAGAAAGAAAAACCCAACGAAACAAACAAAAACATTGTCAAAGGCCTGTTGTAGCATTAAGCTTTTGTTTTGTACACAAAGAAATATATTAATAAAAAGTGTTTTTAAGTGCTTATTACCGAGATGGTTTGTTTTGAAACACAGGCTTTTTCACAGCAGTTTTTACACTTCATTGTGTACTATGAAAGACACACTAAGTAGAGGTTGTCAGGTTCCCATCTGAAGTAGACTACTGCTGGGGAATGGAGCCATTTATGATGCCACTCAAGCAGGACTAATCTAGAGTAGATCTCTTATAAATAACCAGCCAACAAAAATACTAAATCATTCCCCGCTCCTGATTGAAGCGGGCAGAATTGCTGTTTTAAAGAGCAGGAGATGCTGCTTATGAAGACATACTGAAAGAATTAGCGAATCCCCGGAATATAGTTGCACATCAAACCTCAGCCTTGCTGGAGGAATCAAGGCATCGGTTTCATGCAGACTAGATTTTTTGAGAGTTATGCTTTGGTTTTCAGGCTATCACTTGATAGATAGGCGCTCTGCGGTTCTGTTTTTGCGTTATCGACTCTGGCTGTTGTAAATCTCCTGTTGTAAAACTTCCCACCGTACGTTGTAACTCGCTGTAAGCGGCCTCCCCACACGGTCTAAATGCTGATTTAGGAGCCCTGCCTTCTCCGGCCAGGGCTCCTGAGACTGCACGCTCCTAGCAAGGGCCAGGCTAAAATTGTCTTTTGCGCTTTAAGATGTGTTTTGGCAACATGGTGCTCAGTCTTCCAGCCCTTATTTACATGACTAGTCCCTCTTATGAATAATTGAACTTCTGTATATTGCTTATGGAAAAGAAAAAAGAAAAACCGCTTCAAAGTCGTGTCCTCCCATTAGGAAATAGGTTCCTGCTTAAAAGGAAGGATATTCATAATTTTTTGAGGCTGAAGCGGCCTTTCTGTGTTTATGCTTAGGCATGAGGAGAACATAATTATTTTAATATAATTCTTCATTATTGACATGAAGGACTTGGGAGGGTGAGTAGGAGAATACTTTTGGCTCTAAGGGTGCGCTCTGCAATTTGCTGATTAACTTGCCTCTTGTTTTGAAAACTAACTATTGCTTTAGGGATTCGTGAAATGGGAAATGCACTTACCGATTCAGTGCTGCAGGTCTCGCTGGTACAGAGAGCAGCCGGTGCTGGCGCCACGCGTCGGTAATGGCCCACCGTTGCGATGCAAACATCTACCTGCTTTGCTCCTTCTCTTCTCTTTTGGAGGAAAAATCCTTGGCAAGAATTAATTTCAGGATGAATAACTACTCCTCATCCCTGAAGGAGTAGGAGGGGTCGTGTTCACCTAGTTTTAAGGCTAGAGCGGTCTTGTTGAGTTTACTTCTGTTTCCATCATCGTGGATTTTTTTATTTCCAAATCTCCAATTGGCTATTAACATAATCCCTTTTATTAAAGACCCAGGACAGAGATCAAATAATTAGTTTTAGAAATTTTGAAAGGTGAATATGAAGAAAAGGCAAGAAACGTCATCTATAGTATTTCCTGCGATAACATTTAGTACCTATATCGCTGTATCTGGCTGTACTAGATTAAGTATCTGAATTTGCTCCACAAAGTCTAAAAGTTCTGTAAAAATCATTATGTGGGTGATATATATACACGTTTTCTAGGACTTTGGATGTTTTCTGGAAGTTGCTAGTGTCTAAGCAGTTGTGCATAACTGTAGTTTAGATATTTCCTAATGCATTTCCAAGCCATGTTGCGTATTGTTCCAGGCAGGTCAATAATAGAAGGAAAAGAATAAAAATGACCTTGCTGGAATCATTGTTCGATAAAGGTCCTTTCTTATTTCATTAGTCTCTAGATTAGTTTTGTGCTGGTATGAGTCCATTCTAACTCTATTGAAGTAAATCCTTTCGAGCCCAGATTTAGGGATGTACCTAGTAATAAAATTTGGCCCAGCGTAGTTATAAGTATCCATCAAATAAAACTTGTGGATTAGAAACCAGTAAATTCTAATACCTGTATTGAGATGGGATCTTGGAACACTTTGCGTACAGTGTTGTCTCACGTGGAGAATGACAAGAAAATCATGTTGAGACAGTGACTGAGATGACAGGGCAATCAGTATTTTGAAATAGTGGACAACATCTTGAGGAAAATCTAGAAATGGGGTCGAGTAGCAGAGACAAGTCATACTATGCGTCCTTCAAAATATTTGGAATCTACAGTTTTACGTATCCAGCAGTTCCGTGATAAACTTACTTTTTAAGAATGCTTGTGACTTGGGGGGAAAGAGGTCCGCTAAAGCCAGCATAGCTTCTGACCTCGGTAAGGGCTCCAAGCAATGACTGCAACAGAGCCAAATGTGACATACAGGGTGAGAGCAGGGGTAGCAGTCACTGCTGAGCTGCTGAAGGTGAGGCAAGGAAAGTTTATGATGCATGGACAAGTGAGAGAAACTTGCATTTTTATGCAATATTTTTTCTTTTTTTTTTTGTCTATGGGTTTAACGTTCGTATAGAACTTCTGTGATAAAACAGCAATGAATTGCTCAAAATAATTCTTTAAAATATAGCCCTGTCTTTATCCTATTTTGAAACTTTTCTTCTTTTTCAGATACTCTACATATGCATTATCTGCCCGTGTATTTCTATGCCTGATGGCCCACTGCAGTTTTATTGTATACAAAACTTCTTAGCAACTTTTAGCATAGAATAAGCCAGAATTTGTCTCTATGGCCAGAATATGCTTTTTATTGTGTTGGGTACCATCACAGATACTGTTTGTATCTGCTACTTCTCTCTCCAGATACTCAGTAAGACACAATTGAGTGCCATCGGTATGATAGCAATTAATATAATGTGCTGAATTGGAATGATAATCCCTCATAGAGTGGTTTATGTTTTACCTGTTAGTTTGCAACATCTCTTATGATTGTTTGAAAGAAATGGAGGAATATGCAAAGGCCCCCACAAAAAAATACAAAATGCAGAATGCTTGCATTAAGGTCATATTTAAAATTAAAAACAAAAGATGCAAAAAAAACCCCTGAAACCAAACAACACAAACCCCTTTGGAGTTTGGGAATAATCTTTTGACGTCAGAAAACTCCAGTGAGGGTTGGATGAATAGTGTGTAGGCTTTTGACCTTTTCGGTATAGTCAAACAAAGAATGTCTAACACTTGCATTGACTCTCTGGGATCTGCAGCCAAAAAGTCCTTAAAAGTTCCAGATTGGAAGATGAAAGCTCATTGTATTTCATACTGACTCAGGACAGAAATTTGAGTTATTTTCTCTAATTCTGTGTATCCTGCCTTCGTAGCGGAAGTAACTTGAGTCCAGCTTTCAGATTTAAGCCTGGCTGCTAACATAGCCTTAAAGCTGTATCGTTTGACTCAGACAACATGCTTATGTCATAAGAGCTGCTAGAGTTTGGCGTCTTTCTGTCCTTCTGAAATTGAGGAGTCGGAAAGTAAGACATACAATTCACGAAGACTTTGCTGTCTGCAGCGTGTATAGGACATATGTTTCATTTTTCATTTTAAATATGTGCTGAAATTACTGCACCAGAATATTAGTATTTGTTGTGTTTCTCCAGACAACAGTTATTCTGAATTAAAGCGTATTTACCAATTTTTCCCACTGCTAGCAACAATCCGTTAGTTGGTGTGTGGTATTTAAGTCTCTCTTGCCAAAGTTTCAATCTTCAAGGCTGAGAAATAAATCTGTTTCTTTGAATAGCAATGAGAGAGACTGGTAAACATTTAAAAAAGGTAGATGGTGATCAGCTACTAGCGGCTCTAACAAAGTTTTTAATCTTGTTGCGATTTATTCCAGGGAAAAAGACTGAATTGTTTTCTAAGTGGGTGGTTTAAATGCTTATAGAGAAAAGGTACTTTAAGGTGCCGAACCTTTCTAAAATACTTTGCAACTGCCTTTTATCGAAAGTACCACTGTCAGTAGCCGCATCTTTTCAGAGTGAAGTGAAACTGCTTAAAATGCTTTAGTGGTGTAAGATCCCCCGATAAGCCCATCTAACTTCGAGCTTTCAGGTGGTACCTGCTGATGTTTGTGGCCAATCTTTCTATATTAGCTTGCTGGGAACGCAGGTAACGCACGTGTTAAGCATCCTTTGGCTTCTGCATTTGTCAGTGGAATTGCTTTACCTTGAACTACTGTACAGCGCTACAGGTAAACAGAGAGGAATGTGGTGAGAAAGTACACAGAAGAGGGATTTGTATGAGGAAAAGTTGCGTCTGCTTTGTTCAACGAACAAAAGAAAATAACACTTTGAAAGGCTGCAAGTATTAGCGTGTTATTATCACATCCTACTTTCTGCAGGCAAAAAAAAAAGAAGGAAGTTTAAAGGACAAAAAGAACTTCTCTGAGAGACAGAAATCCTCTCTCTACTATCTACGTATTTAGCATAGATGATGTGGTTTGCGTGCTACAAGTACCACCGCTATTTTGTCTGTCTGGCGCGTGATGCGTTTGCCAGATTAGAAGCATTAGTGCCCTCTATTGTTCATCAGAGAACTGCAAATATTTTTACAGATTATGGTCCTTATTATCACTCTTGGTATCAAACAGATTTTAATGAAACCTATGCGCATTGTAAAAGCGTATTTCTATAAACTGAACTGCTTCATCAAGAAGAGTACTTATGTTTTTTCACTACGTCAACATTCTACTACAACTTTTTTTGCTTTATGAAATGCAATAGAAGAAAGTATAAGCCCCATAAGGAGAAAATGTCCTGAAATACCTACAGAAATAGATATTCTTTTTGCTCACATATTTGCTGGCAAGTTGACTACTTCTGTCTGTGTGTAATTTTTTTAGTAGCAAAGATATTTTTAAACATACCATTCTCAAGTGCCTGAAAGGAAAGTGTTGTGAAATAAATACTTGATCCTTTGCCTCTTTTTTTTTTTTTTTTACTCTCGAATTCATGCTCTATTTTGAGAAATCAGACTTTTATTATTTTGATAGGCTAGCAGAAATATAAGAGCGCAACTTTTCAGAAGAACAATAGAAAAATAGCATGACCCAGCTGTGGGTTGAGGGTTGTTTTTTTTTTTTTTTTCCCCTACTACATTAAAGTGAACTGCAAGAATGACAACTTCATTCAAGCAGATCATTTGGAATTACATTAAACAGCTGCTATTAAACAGCTGACAACAAAGGAGACCATTTTGATCTCGACAGCAGAGAGATTCTAGCAGCATGCTCCCTCAGTGATGTTATGAAGAACACATTGTGCTCTTGTATACCAACACACAGTGTACTCCCCACTGTGCTTGTTGCCAAACACCGTTTTTTCAAATCACTTTGTATTCAGTCAGGGATCCGGGAAGTCCAAATCCAGCCAGACAAATGCAGAACAGCTTAGTTGAAGCAGCTTTAACAGGTGCCATCAGCACAGACTTGTCGAACCAGAGACAACGCAAACAGCTATGGAGTGGTGGTCACCAGAGTGTGGATTTGCCCTGTTGCACAGGATGGCACTGGGTACTAAATAGCTTTATTTATTTTTTTTTTTGCCACGGAGGCTGGTGAGTGGCACTTTCGTAAAGGGGACGGGATGCAACAAGGAAAATTGGTGATAGCTCCTTACAGACGGAATCTGCTAGACTTTTATGCTCACATTAATTTGTTCTTCTCGGTCGTGCCAGACGCTGAGTGGACCAGAATAAAATGAGCCTACCTGTAAAGGGATAAATGGAATGAACGTAGGATTGATTTAGGAGGGTGCTTCCCGTGCTTGAGGTAGTTGACTGAAGGATGAGGAATAAAACAGGAGTAGAGATAATTGGATGGGTCATTGTCTCGTGGTGTCCTTGGCTTTCAGGGTATGAGAGGCATCCCTTCATTATATCACTGTAATCTGCTGGTGCTCATAACGTGCCACGTGGGTTGCCCACTAAGTTGTGTTCCCATTCCCAGGGTGTAGTTATCCTGCACTTTTTCTGCCTTTTCAGCCATAACCTTGACCCGCTCCATGCTGCTGACCACCTTCTGTAGGCATGGATTTTCTTTTTTTTTTCAGGTGGTGTAATAGGGACAAAAAAATAGGTTACAGTATTTAAAGCAATTGTATATTCTACTATTTAAGTGAGGACTTTGTGTAGTGGTCTCTGAATAACATGAAGGTATATAGTGGACAAGAGGGTTGGGATGTATTTTATTGCCTTCTAGCCAAAGAGGGAAATTCCAGCAAATGGTTTGTCTAAATGATTTGACTTTCAACTTGTAATTTCATATTTACTGCATTGGAGAAATATGAAACTTTACTTCCCTGAGAAATTTTGCAAGGTGATAAAGTAAATTTTCATGTTATGCCTTTATTTTTATGTTTGTATTTACGTGAATAGTCCTTTTGACTTCCACAGAAATGATGGGAAAGAAGATGTGAGAAGCTGTAGGATGGGGTTCTGCCAATCACAGAACCATTTTGCAGGCTTGGTTTAAAGAATGCATAGTATTGGTAAAGAAAAAGAGTTTAAACTATGCATGACATTATGCCTATCTGGGCCAGAAACTGGAGACTTGTCTGTTCTACTGGAAGAAAAATTCTAGCTTTATTATTGTTGTCACACTAATGATGAGTAAAACCAGGAAGGTGGCCTGGACAGAAGTGTTAGAAATTAATGATTATAAAGGGTGTCCGTCCTCTTTTCTTTACCGCATCAAGTAAAAAGTAGTGAATTGTGTTGATGTTGGATGTGTACAATTCCAACGTAGAAGTTTGTCAAGTTTGAGCTTAAACGAGACTGTAGCAATTTTCAGGATTGACTGTATGTCAGAAGTAAAAAAAAAAAAAAAAACTTAGTATGGAAAATTCTGAGCTTGGCTTTATGAAAACAATTTAAGCTGTATCATATATTGTAAAAAGCAGTAGTGTAAGGAAAACATTAAGTGATCCAGAATCTGCTACAACCCATAGGTACCTCAATGGTCAATTCACCCCCTTTTTCATCATATCTCTAAACTGCGTTTGTCTAAAGAACTGTCTGGCCTGAAAACCTTTGTCATATGTGCGTTTTGTGAATTTTCATCGAGTCAACTGTCTGTCTTGGCTCAGCTAGGGTCCTGCGATACTTTGCTAAGCTAGATTCTCAGGGCAGTGAAGTTATACCTAGTACTCTGCTGTTTACAGGGATGTTTCATCTTATTTGAAATGCTAGAATAAGAACTATATTCGAAGGAGAGGGGGGAAAAAAAAAAGGCAAACCAAAACAAATCTGACTGCAATTCTAAAGCAATAGCTGCAATTGCAATTGAGCGCTTAATGCTGCAGTTGCTTTTAATGCCTGTATTGTGTTGAAGTATTGTACGTATGGGGAAGTTTCTCTCGGGTGAGACGGTGAATTAAACCAGTTTTCCAGGATATGAACGTGTCTTGCCGTTCGTGGTATGTTTGTGTAATTGAGTGTTGTCTTTAAAAACAATGGGTCTTGGCTGGTAGCGGGTAGGCGGGTGTCTGGTGCTCAGCCCCGGGGGAGGATGTGTCCCCTCCCTGCTGGAGAGAGTGGAGGGCATGGCTGGGGCTTTGCTCTCAGCCGTTGCAGAAAGACAGCTAGGTGTTTCGGATTTAGTTTTGACTTCCGTCCCGCTGAGTCCAAGACATTTCTTTTTCAGAGCTGGATTATGTTTACTGAAACACAAGTCCGCATTGATGTGAAAAGGAAGCACTTGCTAAAGTCAAGCATTAGGCATTCACTTTCGCAGAGGTCTGCGTGCGTGTTAGTTATGCCTGGCATCGTGCAATGGCTTGTACGCTGATTTTTAGTCAGTAAGGAAAAATGTTGTAGAGATGACATAAAAACTCAGCTGATGAGCATATAAAAGGGAAAATAATCTAGAAAGAGATCAGAGTGAGGCTGAAAAAGTCTAACTTTAAAGCAGCCTTGTTTCTTTATGTGCCCTTGTATTGGCTTAAAGTAGTTTGTCTTTAACTAATACACATTCTTCTCAACATAGAGCTTAATGTTAAGGAGCTGGACCTCAATGGCAAGCCACAAGAAGGTTGAAAACGCAATATCATGAATAGTGAACTCTGTCTTGGTTTTCTTGACACCTGCATAGTGCATACTGCCAACTATGATAAATGGAGCAGAAACGTAGACACTTACTAAAAAGATGGCGCAGAAGTTAAAGGCTGGAGCGAGAGACATAGAAAGATGTATGCTTGATCTCACTTGGAAAGAGAAACAAATGGGTAGGGGACCAAGTGAAGTTGAATGACATCTTGAAGACAGGAAAGGACTGAGGCTGAAGTGGCAGGAGGCCAGCAAGAAGAGCAGATGGGAGGTGGGACAAGTTTATTACCAAAGAGGCCATTGGATAGTAACCGTGCACATATTGCTAGAGAAACAGATGAGGTGAGCGGATCGTTTTTCTGAATTCTATCTGAATGTGTCTTCTATTCTGATTCTTCATTTCTTGATAGTCGGTATACTTTTTGGGAAAGTTGCCTGGCAGATGGAAGAAAACTGTGCCATGTGACACTCAGAAAAGCGATCATCAGAAAGACAGCAGAGTGGGATGGGGGATGAGCTGTGTTCCAGAATATTTGAAGTTGTGTTCCAGAATATCTTCTTAAATGGGAAATACTGTATTCATAATTCTAAACTGTTGCCTGTGGAAGAGCAAGGTAACATTAGAGAAGCATATTTTGATAAAGCCGAATCATCCCTTATTGTGGGAGACAAAATATTCCATGTTTTTTGGCTTGATAGTAGAGAAAACTGAATTCTACGTGGTCACTTACAAATCCTGTGTATGTTGACAGATGCATGAGTCTGACCTGATACTGGGGGGGGGAACCCCCAAAACAGCTGACCTTGTAAATGCCCCAAAGAGTAGAAGAAATGGTGTTTTGCCTGCAGGGCTCATTAATTAGTTGAATTTCTAGTCTAATCCTTCTGGGTCAGCTGTGTTGCTTACTCTACTCCAGAAGGGACAGGCTCGTAGAAGCCATCATGGTAGGTATCTTCAAGATGTGATGTGCTGGCATAAACTATGTATGCAGTCAGCAAAGTGTCATCTGCAACTTCTGTCCTTGCTTGTTTACAAGGGGGCATAGGTAAGGGGTTACTTTCATTTGGATAGCTACGTAAACCTATTAGATGACCTGACGTGAGATTTAAGCAGACCTTGGAACAGTCTGTGGAAAATGTTTTCCTTGGTTACTTTTCTTCTTAACTATCCAGCTACCGTAGCTCTCTTCCATCTGTACTAGTTTGTTTTTTTATTAAATCAACAGACACAAGTAGTTCCAACAGTGTAGTAGTATGTGACTCCTCATAATATCTCTAACGCTAAAGTCTAGAAAAATGTTTTAAAATATTGACCTGTTAGTAGCAATTATTTACTTTTGTTCTACGTTTTCTTTTTATCATAGCAAGTTTGAGGACTAAATTTTGTTCTGCACTACACTGTGCGCACACACACCTTGTATGAAGTTCGTTCATGTGCCTGCACGGTTGAGGGTAAGAAGTGATCTGTCACCTTGACAGTATTTGAGGGCTCTGCAATGCTTTAGGGAGGTATGATACCAGGACAATTGGTAGTTTCATACCTCCTCGGCAAGAAAGCCATTTTCAGCGCTAAGGATAATAAAAGTTGGCTGTTCGCCCACTAGCACTTGAAGAGGCAGTACGTACCCTCACCTCTTGCTCCAGCTCACGCAAAGGCAACAACAGACGGCAGCTTTTGAAGCGTCAGTGCTAGTAAAATTAAAAACAACGGGCTGCTTTAAGGAGCTTCGTGTTTCCTTTGAATCCAAGTAAGCGTTCTGCATTCCTCACTGTCTCTGTGCTTAACTGCCTTGTTTTTTGGCAATAATAATATCATTTTATGTTAACGTGATGATATTCATGCCTGTAAATCTTCAAAACTGTGTGAGTGAGAAAAAGATAGAGAATCACTACTCGTTGCAACCACCTCTGGGGAGAAATTCAGCATTTGTTCACCAGCAAAGAATAACCTTACCTGGAAGTTCAGGACAATTAAAGTATAAGCTGGCAATGTAAAATTCAGTATGCTACATAAATGTGTAGTATGCTTTAGGATATCCTAAGTAGGACAAAAAGACAGACACCCTCCCACTCCCGTCTCCGTGCTTGCTATCCGGATTGCTTCCGTACGTGCAAACAAACATGTGGATAACCCCCTCCACAACGAAGTTTCTTGAACTCCAGATTGTGCACACAAAGCCTATTTTGTTACCCTCAGCATTTGAGAGCGGGGGAGAGGGCCAAGATGACAGATAGGATGTGTACCTATATATATCTATCTCTCTATATCTATCTGTATATCATGGAAAGCCAGCCTAAAGCCCAAGTGTCTATAGAACTGTGTCGCTGTAATTTTTTTCTTGCTGTTTAAAGCCCTAGCCTGTATTATAACCGGCTTAAGTCCTGTCATAACACAAGTTTGATCTGGAAGTTTCAGCTTGTGCAGGTTTTTTTAGTGTCATTTCTAACTTTTAAATGAGAAGATATTAATTTTGAAGGAATTAGCCGGAAATTTCCTCATCCAGCAATGAAATGGCATGAGTTAGCCAGACTAGCTGCTAAAGGTTTTCTAATGAAAACGGGGGTGATATGAAATTTCCCTGATAAAAGGATCTCTAGATATCATCTGCTGTATTAAATACCAGCCTAAAAGGGACAGAGGGAGTCACAAACGGTTGGCTGGATATTATCTACATTTACATTCCAGGGACACTCCTTTACTTCTCTGTTACGGTCCAAACAAAGCCGGAAAATCTTGAGGGTTGGGACTGTTGTTTTCCTCGAAGCTGGCCAGCTCCTTAAAAGTCTCGATAGCTTTTTATTTTATTTTTTTTTATTATTATTTTTATTATTTTAACCGGTTCTTTTTTTGGATACCGTGTGAGGGTTTCAGGTTTTGGTGTGGACAGGTGTTTGTGTGACTGCATTCCCCACAGGGGTGTGTGTGTGGGGGGGCACCGGGAGGTGTTGAGCGCTGAATGTTAAGCTCGTTCCTTTGTATGGCTTAGAAATCTCTGTTGTCCAGAATTGTACAGATAAGGCAGACCCATTTGCTTCATTGTCAGGCAATGTAGCTGAATAGAAATGCAAATGTGACATAAGGGGACTGCGCTGGGGAGGCGTTTGCTGTTACCTACTGTAACAGTGCTCCTGGCTGTTGGAAAATTCCTGCAGAATCCAAGGGGTGGGTGTGCTTTCATTTTTTTTTTTTTGTTAATTTTCTATTTTTTTATAATTAGCTACAGGTTACAGGGAAGATTCTCCAAAAGAAAATGTATCTCTCTCGTAGATGCTTTTATTTTTATGCAGCGGAACGGCTTGGGTTTAACTCCCTTATCAAGAGCTGCATACACTGCCCAGACTAAATTGGGAGCATCTCCACACTGTTTGACAAATAGATTTTTTGTAAACTGATTTAGCCTTTTCATTGTTTGCATTTCATTATATAGCAGACTTCATGTCACAAAATCGGTATTCATTCAAAATAGAGAATTTAGAGATAGGACTGTAGCCAGATAAAAAAATATTGCACAGGTCAGGTCTATTAACCATAGAATAATAGCAAGTCAGTGATCCAAGGGGTAGTTCTTCTGCGGGGAAGGGCTAACATAACTGAGGTCAGGAGTCAGACCTCAGGACTTCAAATGTGGCTGTCGCCAGATTTACAAGTAAATCTACTGGGAAAACAGGGAAAATGAAGGGACCTTGCAGGATAAGGAAAAAGAAAGGCAGCCCAGCTCTTTCATCTTAAATCTCAGGCTTCTCAGTGGATGAAGAATAAAAGTCTGATTTGCTTAAGTGCTTCACTTTATTCAGAAACTCTGAGTTGCATCTTCCAAAGCATGATTCAAGGATCTAACTCAATCAGGTTTAGAGAATTTATTTAGAAAAATAACATTAAAAGAGAACTGATTCTTGTTTTGCTGCCAAATTCATTATTGAATAAAGACCGCTAGCATTCTGAAAATATGTGTACCAAATGCAAACAGTGCTAAAGAACATAGATATGGCCTTTAATAAGCCTGGAGCAGTTTATGTTAATGCCTCAGGAGCAGATAATCTGAAGTTGGAGTAAACAGGTCAGTAGGAAGACTGAGTTGCAACTTTTCCTTTTGATATTTTGATTCTAAAAGCCTTTCCAATGTTTTTAAAGCCTATTGTTTCCCTGACAGTATTAGAGAAATTCTTGCCTGTCCCTCTTAACAGTCACGCTGTCACGGTTGCATGCGGACATTGCTTTAGATTTTCTTCGTATAACAGCTCCCTGCCATCATCCTCGTGCCCATAAACTTCAGGTGTTTTGAACGTAGTCCTGGGCAGGTTCAAGGCAGGTAACAGCAAGGGTGTTCCCCTGGAACTCGCTAATCCATTGGGTAGTATTGTTTGAACTCGTGTTCAGATAAGTTGTGACTCTATTCTGCTGGGTTATCTGGTCGGTAACGACACTGTATTACGGTGTTGGTATGAGATCTGTTTTCCAGATGCACAAAAATAGACGTGCCCTCAGGAAGTAGTTAGGGATCTGTTCTACAGAGCTTTATGGAGGGGGGAGCGCTACGCAAGTTAATGTGCATTTGTCTGAGAAAGGACTGTAAAATCTAGTTCCCAGGTGAGAAGTAGTAAGGCACGTAACACGCCGTAACTTGGTGTGGTTTCAAATCACCTCATCCAGAAGCTCCTTAAGCAGAGACACAGGGACTTTGGAGGGACAAAATTAATGAAGTCGCTTCTAACTAGAATGAAAGATGGAGCCGTTCACTTCTGCATACGTGCATTGGCTCACCTTACTTTTTTGCTACATGTTTTTTGTGTGTAATTATATGTAGATAACCAAGAGTTGATAATACATACACACACACACACATCTACAGGAATTGAACCAAGTGTTTTGTGATACAAGTGTCTGAATTGCAGTAAGTCTGAAGGCTGTACTTTCTGGATCAATTCACACCTTGAGTGTTTTAGCAGGAAAGTATTGACTGACTCTGCTATTGGTTTATTCAGCATACTTGAATCAAACAATTTTTGCTTTTCCTTTCTATCTGTGAAAGACAGAAATTTATGTCATAGGCAAGTTAGACTAGATTTCTGGAAATGTAACACCTGAAATGGAGGCAGAACTGGTGGGAGAAAAGAACCCTACTATGAAAAACTTAGTTTTGCGTCTTTCTTAAAATGGAAATTAGAATATAAATCCAAATTTGCAAGCACATGAATTAAGCTGGAAGAGCATATACATAATGTTTTACACCTTAACTATTACACATGGAGCTAAATCTATTGATTTGAGATTGAATAATTGAATAGGGCTAACTGTCTGGTCAATAGGAATGAAGCTGCTATAGGACAGAAACAGGTGATAATAGAAGACTTCAGCTGCAGAAGGATGTCAGGACGATTATATTGTCTCATTCAATCATGTTTACTAATAGTCAGAAGAAATTTTCATTGTAATAATGTAACACAGGCATTTCTGTTAATGTGCGAATCTTATGTATTAAAGATGTTAATACGATCCCATTAAAGGTGAGTGCACAAGTCTACTAGAGATAGCAGGATTGTTGTGCTTGTAGTGGTATATACTGACAGATTTTTGACTGATATTCTAGACCTTCCACCCACCACTAAGCAGGATATGAAAAACGGAGTGGTGAACAGCCTCTCAGTGCAGCCTGATATGTTCTGTAAAGACTTCCTTCAAGACCATCAGATCTTTGACTTTCAGGTGGATGGAGCTGTAGGACCTGGGAAAAGAGCAACTGGTGGTGAACTCCATGCTTCTTTGGAACTGTACAGTTACCCACCTGGGAGCTGTGTATCCATGGAAACCTTTATTTCAAGTCTCTCTGTATTAATGACTGGGGGGGAAAAGTACAAGATGTGCTTAATATCTTCCTGTGCTTGGTTTATATGCATACTTGTGTGCCCAAGAAATCATTTGACCTGGAATCTGAATATACAAAGTTTACAATATTAAGGGCTAAGGCAGCTGATACATGCATTTAAAAGAAGGCATGTATACAGAAAGAAAAATGAGCAGTTACCACAGGGACAGATTTCAGTGGCCTTCTTTATGGAAGCCTCTACCTACTTTAGATCTGGGTGTCTCGAGATGAGTTCCGGGTAGCTTACTATAGAGTCACAGAATGGTTTGAGTTGGAAGGGACCTCAAAGATCATCTAGTTCCAACCCCCCTGCCATGGGCAGGGACACCCTCCACTAGACCAGGTTACCCAAAGCCCCATCCAACCTGGCCTTGAACACTTCCAGGGATGGGGCATCCACAGCTTCTCTGGGCAACCTGTTCCAGTGCCTCACCACCCTCACAGGGAAGAATTTCTTCCTAATAGCTAATCTAAATGTACGCTCCTTCAGCTTAAAGCCATTACCCCTTGTCCTATCACTACACTCCCTGATAAAGAGTCCCTCTCCAGCCTTCTTGCAGGCCCCATTTAGGTACTGGAAGGCTGCTGTAAGTTCTCCCCAGAGCCTTCTCTTCTCCAGGCTGAACAACCCCAATTCTCTCAGCCTGTCTTCACAGGAGAGGTGCTCCAGCCCTCTGGTCTCCTCTGGACTGGCTCCAACAGCTCCATGTCTTTCTTGTGCTGGGCACCCCAGAGCTGGATGCAGTACTCCAGGTGGGGTCTCATGAGAGCAGAGTAGAGGGGGAGAATCACTTCCCTCGACCTTATGGGGAGGAAGGATTTGTTTGCGCTTGAGCACGTGAACTCAACTTTTGTTACTAGTTTCTTCTGAGTGTTTCAGAGCTGTTAGTTTCCCACGGTGAAAGCGCTGATTCACCAGCACAGTCAGGTATTCCTGAGCTGAGGACATTTCATTAGTCTCATTTGTCTCCAGTATTAATTCCACGCCAAATTCTTGCTTCCCAGGTCAGTGAAATATTAGGAGATAGAGAATCTCACCTTGATCTTGGAGAGAACAGTTACATACTTCTATATTACATTGAATTCTTCCTTGATAGTTATGGATAACAAAAGTAGGACACCCATGTGGAAAGTCCCCGCTTGACAAGCAAATCATTTTTTTTGTTTTCCGGACTTAAAATAGATGCTTCCCTGCCTGTCGGTATTTATTGTAGCTAAACTGTTTATAATTTAGTGTTCCGTGCACCTTTAAAAAGTGCAACCCCTTTAATCTATTGTTTTAAAAAGCATGCATTAGATGTCAGGCAACATAAAGACAGCATGTAGAGATAACCCTGATGTAAGTGATGGTTCCAGTCATCTAGTGTATGGATAAAAGATTTCTGAGGCTATGTTACTTGGCAGTTCAACATGATCTGGCTGTTTGTTAATCAGAGAACAGGAGAAGAACAAAGGAGGGAGAATAAAAATGTTGAAAAAAGTGTTGTGTAGCTAGAAGATGTACGGTGGGACAACTAATGCAGTGATAGGATTGGATAAAGCAGAGTCATGGAAACGACGAGCCATAGGAGGGTAAAATTTGCTTCACTTTGTTTCTTGTGACTTGAGTTTGTTGGTAAAGGGGATAACATTTTGTATTCAGTCAGAGAGCATGTTCTGTAAATCTCTTCAGTTACCCGTTCCCTGGGTGTCGCAATAGATTAAGTCGCTGTGTGATGATATGACACCGCCATCACTCGTCTTCCTGGGATATTGCTGGAGGCAACAACAAACCTGTGTCTTTGGCACATGTGAAGGAATTTAGTGCTTGAGGGGTTAAATTACACAGGCTCCCCTGTGGATCAGCTTATGCTTGGACAGTAATAATAGCAATAACATTAATAATAAAAATGCCAGAGCAAAGGGAGTGGGGGGGGGAGCAGGGGGAGAAAAAGGAAGAAGAGTGATGGAAGATGGGCTGGGACAGTCACAGGGGGAAGAAAAGGCAGGCTGGAGAGAATGTGTTTTGTACAGCAGGTGTACTGGCTCCAAGTCAGATGTCGTAGGAGCCTCTGCGACATGCACATGCACAAATACACGTTACAGGAGCTTTGAGGATGGTTGGTGGCTCCGTGCGCGCGTGTGTGCACTCGCGCTACGAGCCATGATATCCTAGGGCAGTGTAACAAGCAATTCATGTCAGCTCACAGTAAAGATTATTGGTGTTTTCACTGGGGAAATATTTATGCTCCATCTTCTTCTTCTTCTTCTATTTTTAGCGCTTTGAGCTGGCAGTCAGGTAGAAGGGCTGGTGGGGGAGTGGGAAGAGACCCACTGAGGGACACGTCTCATCCCTCAATTAGATGGAGCTAAACCCCTAATCTTGCTTAGGAATAGCTGCTGATGCTAAGTTTTCTTCTTTCCCTTCTGGTTTGGTGGGATATTACATTTCACTGCAGTACAGGTGAGAGAATAGGCTGTCAACTGGAGGAATGTTTTGGTTCTAACAGAAAGCACAAGCACTTTTTAAGGAAGGTATTTTTACATAGGTGGGGCCTCCAAAAAACCCCAAAGGTAATGTAAGTGCAGAATAATGTGGATTTTTTTTTTTTTTTAAATTCTTGGATAGAAAAGCCATCACAGGAAGGGACAGGAATTTATTGCATTGGGGGGGGGGGGG
>VXBL01007437.1:2117003-2143138 GCA_013400195.1 Aramus guarauna
TGCCGCTGGGGCGACGGTTGGGAGCGGCCGGCCGCCGCGCTGCCCTGAGGTAACGGCTGCCCGGGGCGGGCAGCGTGAGCGACCGGGGAGGGTGTTCTGCACTTCGCGGGGGTCCGTGCCGCACGGCGTGGCCCTCTGCTCCCGCTTTTCCCTGCGAAATACTTTTTAACGAGCCGCAGTTCTTGGCTGGCACTTAGCAGCTACCTGGCGGAGCGTCTCCGGCGAAAAGCCTGGCGCTCAAACAAAACCGGGCGGTCTGGGGCTGACGAGTGGCTCCTGAACTTGATTTCAGCCCGCAGCCGGGATTAAATATTAGTATATCACGGGAGCTGTCACCGATTCATTTTTCTTTATGTCGAGCCACTTACGTAGCTGTGCCTCCGTGTTACGCTGAGGGTGACAGCAACACCGAAGAAAAAACCCAAGCTAATAGCCAGCATCGCCCTAGACGCAGCCTGTGGAAAGGCTGTATTGAGAGGTGACAGTGTATTATAGGTAGATGCCCACTAGCTGTCCTTACTGCCTGCGTATTGCATTGCTATTTGTAATTAAGCCAGCGATGAAAAGTGAATTGCGGTGATCGCGTATTGGTAGAAATAACACGGAAAGTAACAAATAGCCTGGCTCGCAGGAATGCGATTTGGGAAGGGGAAGCAGGGAAACCCACTGTAATGTTCTGGGGTAAATAAAAGAAAATAGACAGAGGTAGGATGCCCTCTCAGATGTGGTTTATAGGTCACTGCACTGGGAGCTGCTGTGTAGTGTAAGATAGCTTCATAAATGTAAGAATGCAATTTCCACAGCTTTTACTAACAGTGACACGTTTCTTCATAAAATACGTAAAAAGACGGTAAGTTTGTGGGTGGTTTTGTGGCTATTTCTCCCTCCCGCCCCCCCCCCCCCCCCCCCCCCCCCCCCCCCCCCCCTCCTTTTTTTTCCTAGTCTCTCTCCTTATTTGTCTNGAATTTACCTTCTTACAGCTAATTTGAATGATTAGTTTAGATAAGCCTCTTAGAATAGATGCATTTAAATGAAATCGGGGCACATGTCTTTTTGGCTCTGGTGCAAGATTCAAACTCATTTTTTCTTCCTCTTTGGCTCAATTAAAAGTCATCTTAAAACACTCCCAATATATTGTCTGAGCATAAGGTTTGAGGCATGTGTGGTTGAGTGGACACAGAAATAACTAACGTTCAGAAACGTATCTGTTTCTCTGTCTCAATAAGACCTAGAGTTTTACACATTATTAATATGCATAGTAATTGTATTTTGGCTATATATTGTCACGTGTGTATGCACATACGAGCATAAGGATGTACAAAATAAATATAGTAGTTTCTGTAGTTCTCATGTTATGGATGAGGGCAGAGAGGATTCGAGCTAAAAATTGTCCGAACATTTTGGGAGTGCACAGACATCTGTCTGACCGTCACTAGGTATGCTTTGATTTTAAGGCAGAGCATGTTAAAGAATGCAATAACTTAAAGCCAGCTGCAACGTTGGCTTTTTGCTTTTTCAGCAATAACAATAACACTAATAATTACTAATAGTTAATAAGCTAACAGATGCAATAAATATATCTGCTCATTTTGACATATGTGTCAGTTTAATCATTCTAAATGAATCACTGTGTTCATAACGTGAAATCTCCTTCAACCTCTGATTAAAATGTAACGTTGACTAAAGGATTATAGAGCGGACTTAATTTTACTGACTGTTTTAACAGTTGTCACAGCTGTTGGAAGAAGGAAAGGCAATTGAAACACTCCAAAAAAAAAAAAAAAGGGGGGGGGGGGGGCGGAAACGGGACTAGTTTGGTAAATTCAGACATGATCTCTGAATGCCAAACATAGAAAACTGAAGAGATTTGTAACTCCAGAAAGCTTCTATGCACTATATATGTTTGCCCTTTGTGGCTCACTCTATTTCATTAATTTGAACCCTCAGCAGTTTCCCTACTTCATCCATTTAAAAATGTGCAACAGCATTTAAACGTGAAACAAATTCAGCTGTTACAGCGTACATAGATTTTCATCTTACAGTGCAACACGTAAATTGCACAGATGACAAGAAATAAAGATTGTGTTGACTGGCTGTAACGTTTAAAAAGTGGACGTAGGCATCACATCGAGTGAACACTTCAGTGCAATGATGGTCGGTATACACATTTTATATTTTTTTAACCATTCTCATGTTGTGATGTGGGAACCGTCTGTGGAGTTGCCGTGCAAGTCTGTCTGGGTTGTGTTTGTGTACGGATGAATGTGTGTGTTTACTCACATGTATCAGCATGTAAATATATATATTTGTGTGTGCCAGTGCAGCGTGAGATGATTATATGCTAAACATAGAAGAGTTTACGTCAATTTCACTCTTCTTTAAAATATTTCAGTATAGCTGCTAATTCCCAAAGAATTTATTGTAGAAGTGCCTTTCATTTGTAAAGGGAGGAAAGAGGTGGACTGAAGAACGCTTCTTTGTGAAGTGGAAGCAGCACTTGATTCCACTCCACTGTTTCTCCAGGCTGTGGAGATCTTTAACCCCATGCATTTGTCTTATTAGATAGCTATTTAAAGTTGTTACTGAGAAATAAAGCCCCAAGTTAATATTAAATTCAGAAGTCTCCAGGCCTCGGTACGCGTACCCAGGGTGTAAGGTGGCACGCAGCTCTGTGTAGCGAAGGCAGCCCCCCAGTGTGGGTGAGCGAACAGACTCTGCCTGTGTTCTCCCCTTGGGCAGCAGGCAGGCCTTGGTCCCTTCTTTCCTCTCTCTTTCCCGGTCGTAGGTTTCTGCTTTTTTTGGTTTTGATAGACTGCTGGGAAGTTTTTAAATCCTGCAGAAAGTATAAAGGGTTTGTGCTGAAATGCCCGTCTGACAGCTTTTCATTTACTGGGGCTTGCCCCTCTTTTAGTGTTGGTTGCTCATTTTAATGTGTTTATGGTTGTGCTCTTTTATTTACTGAGCCTGGTGCGTTGCAGTGGTAATTAACCCGTGTTATTAGCAAAGCCCTTGTGGATATCCATTAATTCTCTTGAATGGTTGATCATTTTTTCCGTACTTTTCCCCCCTGTTTTTTCCTAAGGCACGCTGTCCTTTTTCTAACAGTCCTTAAGCTTTAACATTTCCTACAAATTTCTTTTTAAACTGAGGCAGGTAGAAGGGCATCATCCCCATAGTTCCATAATAAAGAATAACTATTGTCTTAGCAAACTGTTTTCAAAGATGCTAATGGCAAGCAAAACAACTGGGAGAATCTGTAGGGAACAATTTATTTAATTATTATTTTTCAAAACACATGCTTAATGATAAGAAAAGAGATAAGAATTTCCTTAGCCTTTTTTTATATTTTTTTTCATGTGTAGTTGCATTAGCTGTTGCGAATATTTTAGCGTTCATATTTTAATCAGATTTCAACTTAGTTAATAGCACTTTGGGCATTTAAAAAATATTGAGCCAGCAGAAAAATACTTGTGCTTGCACTGCTGAGAAAAGATAAGGGCCGCCTCATTAGCCAACCCTACTTTTGCAATTAATTTCAAATACATGGTGCTATTCATCAAATACAGAAGGTAACTTGTCTATGATAATATTTAACGATACTTGAAGCCTACTTTGCTTAGAGTAGCTAAAAAGTATGATATGTCTATTCTCACAGATATGTCAGTCCATATACTATCCTGCTATTTCTGTATGTTAGAGTGAAATTATGATAGAAGAATTATGGTATAAAATATGCATTATTTATAAGTGACATGATTATTCATTTTACGGAATGTTTTTAAAGGGCTGACCCTTGACCTGCAGGGAGGTTGCTTACACCCCTGTGGAAGTGTAAGTAGGAATAAAAACCCCACTTATTGGAACCTTTTGAGGAAGTATCTCAAATAATTATTTTTTGCTTAGGATAACTGAAATGCATAGGATAAATAGGAAAAAAAAATAGGGGAGGAACTCTTGCTCTTTTTGAAGCTTAAAGTAGCCTCTGTCTATAAGATAAGCTTTACTATGAATTCTTCTTCATAGCAAATTCATGGAGGGAAGAAACAATAAAATGTTGATCCGTTACAAGTGCATATGAGCCTCACGCTACCAAGCTCTCTAGAGGAAATCTGTGATTATGCTGGGCCAGTTTGTTCAGTTTTTATCTCTTTTACATCCACTGGCCTTGTATTAAATTGTCATTGTCCTAAAGCACATGAGAGAGAAATGAATTGCATTTCTCGACATGCTCTGACAGTGAAATATTTAGCCTCTCTGTCTCCAATCATACTCATATGTATGTTTGATAGTGCAGGGATGACACCAACAGTCGCTGCAGCTTGACATTCCACTTATTACATGTTCTCTTATATTTCGTGTATCCTCTTTTACTTTTAGGGTTGATTTAGGTGTTCATACATGCATACAGTCATATCTGTAGTAGCGTGTATATATGTGGTTTTATGTTTTATATATTTGCATTTTACGTGGAAACCCTCTGTCTATGTACAGCAAGTTTTGAGTTCAAATGCATATATATCTACGCGTGTGTGTGTTCCAGGTATGTAGTGTATTCCTTATGCAGTTTGTGCAATGTACATCTATTATTGTGTGTATGCACACAGGCATGTATACAGTGAGTATATGCAGACCTATATAACTTCCTTCTATGCAGCTGCTTGGCAAAAACCTGCTGCTTTTATGTGTTTATTTTTTTCCTTATCCTTGAGAAGAGAGCTGGTGAGCAATGTAGATAAAATATTTGCACCTGATTTTATATCAGATTCTCCATGTAATCTAGCATTTTCTGTATTTGTACTCACAGTTTTGCTTTCAAAAGATGCTGCATTTTTTTAGAAAAATTTCCTCTTCCAAGTAATTTACATGACTAATATTTATTCATATTCCTGTAAGTTTTGGCTCTCAATCGGAGAACTGCTTTTTCAGCTACATGTGTCCTTGGACACACAGTTATGTTTACACCTAAAGAATATAATTATTTTTAGAGGAGGAAGCCTCCTACATACGGTCGTTAAGATAAATCATGATGTCCTCAGACAAAAATATAAAATACACATTCCATTTCAATGGTCCTTAGCCCTAACCAAAAATCCTATGATTTTTTTTGTTACTATTTGCTTTTCCAGAAGTAAAAATACTATGAAACATTAAAGAAAAATATTAAACTGAATTATGTACTGCTATTTCAGATAGTATTATTTAATTGTTATTTTTAAAAGATTTTGTTTTGCCTTTTCAGTAGCACTTTGGAGAGTAACTTCGGTAGATACGGTAGAATGTTACCTTTTGACATGTATGTCTTGTGAAACAATTTATGTATTTGCTATGTTACAGAAGCTTTAAATCTCTTGGGTTTGTTTACATAATGCTTGTAATGTTTTTCAATTAATTTGTATTTCCTTCAAACAAAGAAGGGCTTTTCTCTTTGCTATTCCTTAATATAGTATGTTTGCGTTAAAGGGAATCTTGTATATATTCTAATTATCTTCCCCTTTTAAGGAGCGAAGCTTTTTAATCAGAGCATCATTTCCCACTTCTTTTAAAATTGAAATAATTTTGGGTGTGGTGGTAGGTTGGTTTTTTTTTTTTTTTTTTTCTTCAGCTTCCTAGACTTGCTGGGAAAAATCTCTGTTAACATCCTAATGAAAGTTAGAGTGCTTCTACAGAGTGTAAGACAAGCATATGCTTCTACAGGTACTTCTACAGAGTGTAAGACAAGCATATTCTCTTTTTCTTTACTGCTGAGTGTCTAATTCTTATCATGGGCCACCATTCTGAATTTGTATGAAATCTAGATGGAATTTTCTGATTTAGATCAAAATAATTTACAGGGTAAACAAAAAAATACTATTAGAAATATAGATTTCATATTTTTCATGACGCTAACACAGAACTTTAAGCATGAAATTGGAGAAGGGTCGCCATATACCGCAGAAAGTTAGTATGTTGGAGTGCATGAAATAGAGGTTGCTTTTCCTTGGTCTAAACAAGCCAGTTATAATATCCTTGTACAGAATTGTGTATGTTTGTTTATATGATAACCAACTGGCATATGATGAGTTACCTCTATGCACGTGAGAATAGTCTAAATATATCCTTTTATCATATATTGAAAATCATATTCCCTTTCCCTGAGTAAAACGTCTTTGCAGATTTGAGCTGCAGTCTTTATGTGGGAGGGCAAATTCTCTTAAAGGGTTGTGTTCTGAAAGCAAACTTTAAGATAAAGTGATTTGCGGTTTTTTAGGTTATTACTCTGTAGGTCAGCATGGATGTCTCTTACTCCTCTGTATCTTTTCATGTTGCTATAAGTGAAAAAACCTGCACATCTCCTTTTCATCATTTTGATTGGAACTACATACCATATGTAATGTGTTTTGGCAGCACTTACCTAGCCAAAGAAAACAAATTAATATTAGCTATGCTGAGGGGTGTCAGAAGTATCACAGATGTGTCGATTTAGCTTTGCTCCATCACACACTCTTTCCTTAAACAACTGGTCAAGCTGTCGCAAAATGTAGTGTTGGCTACAGTGAGATTCTAATAGGTGTGATCAGAGATTGATGGCTTTGGCAAGTTAGAATGAGAAGATGATGTGGAGTTGCTGTTGCTTGTTTTGAATGGCCTCAGAAAAGAACAAACAAACAAAAGCCAAAAAAAAAAAAAGGATATTTTTTTTTAAAGTAAAAACATAATGAAAAAAATGTAAGCCAGCTCCCCCCACCGACCAAGCCATCTAGATATTAAACAATTTAAAGTCCTGCAGATGTAGAGATACTGGTAAGTATAATGAAAAAGTCTATCTAAAATGTAGTGCTAACTGGTTCCTGAGCATTTCTGAAATTCCTTCCCATATAAAGGTGCCAGGACCAGTGGGGAGAGGAGGAGGTGGCTTGTTTTATTCAGTCTGTCCTTATCCATGATACTGCTGCTCTTTTCCCCTTTTCCCCTATTTCTGGGTTTGTTTCTAGAGCTATTTTTGGAAGAAACACTTTTTTTAATCTCACCATGAATATTTTAAAGAAAATACAAGATGGGAAAATCTAATAAAGAACAATAGTTAACAAAATGGTGAAATCATACTCCTTTATGTACTCTTAGCTGTGCTCTTAGATTAGCCACTTATTGGCAGTTTGTGTAATTCTCCATATATTGAAAATGCAACTGAGAGAAAAGATGAAGCAATTTTTTATGTATTCTTTATTTACTTCTGTCTTCAAATTGGCTGCAGGACTGGGTTTCTGTCTTTTCAGAGGATGAGTGCTGGTGTCCTTTTATGTTTAAGTTGGTATTTTCTTGCTCAGATGGACTGTGATATGCTCAAGTTGACAAGTATTAAAATAGTATTAAATAGTTTTCAGAGGAATTAATTTCAGAAAGTCTGTGAGGTTTTTCTTTAACACGATCATTTTACTCTTAAAAAAAAAATAAATTTAGTAAAAGCTAAAACTCATGTGTCATCTTAAACCCAAACAGATTTAGAGTGTGTTTCCGAAAGCAAAGGCACGTGGATTGCTAGCAAAATAATATTTGGAGAACGGTAAAATTCTTACAGCAAAAAGTGGATTTTTTTTTTTTTTCCACTGCAGTAGGTTAATGTTCCGTGAATGCAAGATTTCCTCTACTAAATTATATGCACTTTTCCAGCAGTGAAAGAATTCCCTGGCAATGTTCTGATAGCAGCCGTTAGCGTAGTGGGACAGATTAGATGTTTTGAAGTGGCACGAAATGCCATGTCTTTAACCAACTGTTCCCGTAAAGGGGTGAGAATCGGATTCCCAATAACTGAGTAACGCTCGCGGGCACCCCATCGTTCTTCTCACGGGAGCTGCTTGGGCCCAGTTGGTGCTGGGTGATATTTAAAGAGCTGAGCAGCCGCCGTTGGTGGCTGACATTAGTATGAATGACACCTGTCCCATCAATCACCAGGCCGCAGTGTCACAGATGGAGAAACAACAATCGGCTGAATTACCCGGCACTGCACACTTGGCTTAATTCAGCTCATTGTTCTCCTACAAATCTCGAGGATGGCTCGTTCTGCGCCGGGAGTCCAGACAGAAGCAGAAGATGGGCTCAGGTGGTGGCACGTGCCTGCCCTTTGCGGCTCCATCAGAGGTAGTCAGCGAAAGGCTGTCAGGGGTGGGGGCGGTGGGAAGGGGCACTACACGCGGGGACCGACGCTGCGGCTTCTAAAGGCGGCCGTAATTAATCAAGAGCTGAAACTCAGGATTTCTCCCGGCCTTCCAGAACTTTTCATTTAGCTAGCCGAAAGCACCCAACGCGCAGTCAGGTTAACGTTTAGCTCTTCAAATACTACCTTGTAGCTGTCGTTGTGAGAAGAACGAAGGGGAATCGGCATGTTTCCCATGGTGGTGCAGCAAGCAAAATCTTCAAAGCCGTGGCCCTTCTGAAGTAGTAAATCTTTTATTATTCCTCAGTAGTTAGCACTGGAAATTCAGTATCTGAGACACTGAATGAAAAGGAGAGTTGCTGAGAGGCTTTTTTGGAGGGGAGTGTTGCGGTTTTGGTTTTGCGGTGAGTCTTTTAATTCTAATACCGGATGAAGATTGGATCATGAAAAAATCCCAGTCTTGTTCGGACAAAAACAGTAAAGGTATTTAAATGCCTTCAGACACTGTAGCCATTTCCTTTTCTTTCTTTCTTTCTTTTTTCTCGCTCCTTGCAAATCAGAGACAATTCCTAGAGAACAGGAGAATAAAATAAACAAAAAAGCAAATACAAATTATTTCCCTGCTTTTAAGTCTTGTGTCAGATATGCTTTGAATGCATTTGAATCCTGCTGCTTCCATGCTCTTTTCCAAGTAGCACCAGGTAAATATCTGTGAAATACTGAGATGGAAGTGATCATTATTACTTCATAAAATTTTCCCTCCCCCCCCATCCCTTTTGTCTTACATGCTACAAGATTGGCTGTATTTTTGTTGTAAGCTAATTCACTGCTGTTGTTTTTATTACAGCTGATGTCAAGCAGAAAACCTGTAGCATGCCAGGAACAGGCTACAGTATATTGAAGACACAGCTTATGTTTGATTGTGTGTAAATACAGTTAGTTAGTTGGGTTTATCTGATAGCCTGGCAGAAAGAGAGAGGAGCAGTACAAACTGTTTTCAGTAACTGTGCTGTTCATACACCTGATAAGATTGAGAGTGCTTTCGAACTACTGATATGCTTTGAATAAGAAAAGAATAATCACATCCACTGGCACCGGCTTATCGGGAATGAAGTAAAATGCCAGCACTTTTACATTAGCAAAAGTAAATGTTTTAGACACTTTGGGCCTTTTTTCCATTTAAATTAAATAGCAGGGTGCTTTTGAGTGTGCTGTAATGAATGGAAGGATTTATTACCTTGACAAAATTACAGGTGAATATGTTGAGAGGAGTCCTCGGCAACAATAACAGCTCTTTTGATAAGTGGCTACATCTATTCATGCTTTTGGTACAGAAATTCAGTAATTTTATCCTCTCTTGCTCTATGAAGTGCAGTGGCTAACTTAAAATGTGTAGCTCTTCATAGTGTAACATACTTGTGCATTTTGTACTATCCTGGCAACATGTTTGAAATTCAGCACGTAACACGGCTGTTCATAAAATAATGCTTGATCATTTACTAGTATGTCCTCTGCCTTCGGTTGCTGTGTATTTTCGTGTTCGAAAAAGAATATGTCTCAGAGTCTTTGCTGGGAAGGCAAGGTATGATTCATCATTAAGTTACCCCAGCAGGCATGAAGCATGCTTGGATGCACTATTATCTTCTCAAAGTTTACTGATTTTTATTTCTGTACCTTTTTAAAAAATTATTATTTTCAGATTCTTTTTCTTTCACATGCTTACAATTAATTTCGGGATATTCAAATTTGATGAATGATAGTGCAAGAGCAGATTTGATTGATTTTGGATTATTATTGATTACTGTCAATGAGATCACTGTGACACTCTGAAATCAATGGTATGTGATTAAACTAAGGCACCACTGTTCTATACGTTAGGCAGCAGTGGGGAATTTAGGAACTGAATGTTCAGAAGCTATGAATTGAGAAAATGTTCAGATTTAAATAGCCCTTTGTTTGGCATTTACTCACCAAAATATGTTTCTTGGGAAAGTTAGTTTTCCCAAGTGCAGGCTTTCAGTAAAAGAAAGGTCATTGATTTAAGGTTTATTAAATTTTAGCTAAAAACAACTGGCTCCATTTGGGTGTAAAATAATTTAAGTACTTACTGCAGGCAACCTTCATGCTTTAGAGCTGTTGCTCAAAGGTTTCATTCTTCTATGAAGATGTCAACTGTAAATATAAAAATGCATCACTGAAAATGTAATGGTTTAAAGATTCAAACTGAAATAAAAATTCCTGCCTGGGGAAAGCACTATAATCAAAATAAAGTAGTCCTAACTTTTTTTTCTGTGGAGGCCATACTTAAAAAGAATGCTTGAAGGCAGCAGGTAGTGAGGTTGGTAGGGAATGCCAATTTTTTTGCATTTATTTATTTATTTGTTCTCCCTCACAGCTGATGCTAGCCTAGCTTTGGAATCAGCAATACACATCAGCCACTAATACTAGACAATACGTAAGCCGCTGCTGCTTCTGAAATGAGGTATCCTGGCATTTAAGTTGACTTTATAATCTGGCCAAAAAAACCCACCTGGCAATATTAAAATCCAGCTTCTGAAGCACTTTTGTACCTGAAATCTTTTTATGTCTTTTTATATCTTTTTAGCATATATTAAATTTCTTAGGCGCAGTGTCTTGGATGTACAGTTGATGGATGACTGGGGCGGGGCTTCTTTTTTTTCCCCCTTCTCCCTCCTAATTTTTTTATAGTGTGTAATACTTGCACATTAGGTAATACTGGAACAGGAATGCTGCAGATACAGCCAGATACTACAGACAAAATTACTGTGAGGCTTTTGTACCGTTGTTAGATAAGTTAGCAGAGATTTTCCGAGGTATGAAGGACAGCCTGCTGCCAAGCTCTTGCATCTATCTTAAGAAATCTTTTGCTTTTACTGGTAGTGGCCTGATTCAAAACTAAATGGAAAGAATGCCATTCATTTTAGTAGATTTTTGGATCGGTCTCTTTAATTGATGTAAAAAAATGAATGATTTGGTAGTATTTTAAAAGAAATCAGTAAAGCAACGGAGCCTGTATCCAAGGATTCACTGCCAGGATGTGACATTTGCACCAGTATAGAGTTGCCTAAGGGAGTGTGACCAGGAAATACTAAGATTACCCCATAATATTTTCTGTGTGAGCTTAAAAGCAGTGTTGGCATTATGCCAGTATTTTCAGTCTTGTGTTGACTAAAGAGGAGGTAGAAATCCTTCAGATGGAGATGGCAAGACAAAGTGAGATTGACCCCTTTTTTCCTTGGTTTTACATCTGAATTGCAAGAGAGGTTGAAATGCTGAATTTACATAAAGATTGATAGATCTTGGTTTTTTTTCTGCTGATGAATTTTGGATGAAAAGCAATAACGTGGATTACATATGTCTGATGCATATTATCTTCCTATCTAGGCAGAAACACCTTGGTGTTCCTATGTAGAATTAAAAAGTCACAAAGGATGGTCGTGGTCATTCAACACATCTTTCCCCATAAGATGCAAAAAAAAATAAATAGATGGAGAATTGCCTTGATTGGCCTCCAACCAACATTTTATTTATGAAAAGGGTCATATAGTGTTTAAGAGATATAGGAACTTGGCTTTTGGACAGAAAGCATTTTTCTGCTTTCTCTTTTGTGGAACAAAATAAGCCAAGATGGTGTAACAAGATAAAGGAGATAAAGAGAGTTCACTGTCCAAATGTTCTGATACTTCTTTATGTTATTCTAGTCATATAAAGAGTACCTAAAAGTAGGTGTGAAGGTAGTATGTCCTTCCCTCCGTTTTAGAGACTTTTCTGGTGCAACACTTTGTTGTTGATAACAGTGCCTACATCTGAGTCTTGGAGTCATTCAAGTTGCACGTGATTTCTGTCCCTGATCTCAATACATTATTTGCATCAACATGTTCACCAAACAAAGGGTTTCTATTGTAATGGATTGTCCTTTCCTTGATTTTCTTATTCTCTCTGGATATGAGCACTATGTAATTCCAGACCTATTCCTTCAATCACAGATCACCGTTTTGTCTCTGGTAAAGCATTCGATCTGTCCAAATGAAGCCATAGGTGTGTTTCACTGCCGGGGTCAATGGGAGGAAGATCTGACTTTATGGCCTTTTTTTGAAAAATGTTTAGATGTGTAGATCAGCATTGTGATTAAAAAAAAAAGCTGCTTTCTAGAACAGTAACATTTTAATTTCATGTGAAAATACATTACGGAAGTTTCTTGGAAAATCTGCAAAAACCTGTTTCTGTAAAGGTTCACAAATGGATACTTTTATCAACACTCAGTACTTCTGCTAGAGCAAAGCCTATTATTTTCTTAGGCACACGGGAAAAAGTGAGCTACGCAGCATATATTTATAAAAGTTGTGTCCATGACATCTGTCTCTAAGCTTTGCTATCTGGAGAAGAACTCCTGGAAAAGCTAGGCATGAGGACCAATATAAGCATGCGCTCTTAAAACTCCTGTTAAATTTTGAACAGTCGGGAGTAGCAGAGTAGTAAGGAAAATGAGGCATGCATGCCGGTCCTTCCCTTTTACAGTTTTTGCATAGCAGTTGGAGTTTTGTTTCCACTTTAGTGATTAGTTTTTTGTTGAAGCTGGTGAGGATTGTCTCAGGGCAGCACAAACCACAACCCATCAGCAGACTGCTAGTCAGCAGCAGGTGTGAACAACATAAAACAGGATTAACACTGAACCAGAGTGTGCACTAAAAACAGAACCCCTGCCTTGGTTTTACAAGGGCAGTAAGATAGAAGCACTTTTGTCGTGTTTACTAAACAGTGTTCAGTGGACTATGTAAATGGCTCTGCTCAGCTGCAGAGAAGTAAGTGCAAGAATTATTATGTATTTGAGATTTTTAAAGACGTTTATTCCTCCTTTAAGAGTAGAGCTCTGTTAGTGTTAAACTAGACGCATAGAGGCAAATGTCAAGGTATTCAAAGTTAGTGCTTCAGGTTTTGTGGCAGAGGAAGGGGAGAACGGAGTGTCAGCATTCAGTGTTCAGGTTTTTTTGGTCGTTGACATAGGGGAGCAGGTAGATTGTACGTTTTGAAATTACACCTTTATGATTTAGGTTTTAATGTCTGTGTGTTTCTTCTGTACACATTTCCTTTAAAAAGGCAGCTTTTCCATTCCTTGGCATTTCAATATTTAGGAGCTTTTAAAGCCATATATTTATTATATACATTACATTCAGCATCAAATTCTGCCCTCGCTTATGCTCTGTATTAAAAGTTAGGCCGATACATTGGCAGTGGAAACAGAATTTACTTGTTGTACATACTAGGATTGTTTATAAGGTACTCCTATTTCCTTGCCTCTATCAGTATATGACCTGAACAGAGAAATTGTCATGTTTTAGGTAAAGATGTATTTAAGGTGATGTAGTTTTTCATAAATATTGTGTGTAATTCTATAACATGAGGGTTTGTTTTCTGTTTGGTTTGGGTTGTTTGTTTTTTTTTCCCCTTCTTTCCTGTTATTCCTGGACCAGACTTTGAAAAGAAGTTAGTATCTATCAGGCTGCATTTGTACAATATATATAGTTTGATTGGAAAAAAACCCACCACCTACAAAGCCCCCAAACACAATAAAAAAAGCACCACCCCCCCAACCAACCCCAAAACCCCAGCCCACAAAAAACAACGTGTTTTTCCTGAAGCATTTTCAGAAGTCTTACAACCTCAGCCCTAGGAAAACTCATCAGATCTTGTGTTTGCAGACCTCTAATGAAAATTTGATCCTTTTGAAAATCAACGTCATGGTATTTATATGAAGTCCAGTTTAAGTATAATTACGTCTTCTTCCCTATGATGCTCTCATGGGATTGGGATTGACAATTACGTTCCTCATAGAACAGAATGAAGGAGTTTTTATCATTCATTGTTCTCTCATCAGCGGTACCTCCTTGCAAATCGTCATATTACAGATACATATTTAGGCATGCAAATTTTTTTGCTGAAATGCCTTTATGAACAATAGCTGCTTTTATAGGTTCCAAAGCCTGTCGTGACAGACACCTGTGCAACTCAACTCTTTTTGCAGTCACGATACACTTTCTTTAGAGGTACAGGTCTGACTTTTAGGAGAATACCTCAGGCTTCAGATGATGAGGGCTTTGCTTATGCATGCTGTCCCCAAAGCAATGGCAAGCATTATACAAGCAGGAAGATTGCATTCAAAGTTTAAATTTGAAAGGAAAAGTTAGTCAAGAATTAATATATTTTCTAAAATACCTTGAATAGTCACATCACTTCATTAATTAGTGAATTTAATAAATCCATTAAAAGCAATTATTTTAAAATAATACCTAAACTGTCAAAGTATATCCAAACCAGAAAGAACTTGTCAGTCTTGTTGCTTTACAATATGAATTATTTAATTCTTTCTTCCCCTAATTTTTTCTCCACATACAGTGTCAACGCTAAAAATATACAGGACTACATTCACCCATGAGTTTTGCAAATGAAAACAGAAGGCTTGAGAATTCTTAATTTTGCATTGTATTAACTTTTATATCAGTAGTATTAACTTTTTATCAGTAGTGAAACAACCTTACCAATATAATACACTTTTTGAATCCAAGTTCAGTTCTATGATTGCTGCTTCAATAGTGTGTGTGTTCCTGTTGTGACAACCTGGCAGTGGCTCAGAGGTTTATTTTTAAAGAGGGTCTTCCTGCATGTTCAGAGTTTTGTTCGTATATTGTTGTTGAGAAAACAGTTTATATCATCATAGTGAAATTATGACTTGTGTGATGGCATTTGTAAACTGACTGTAAAGTGCACCACTTTTATTGACTCTTTTGTGAACTAGTTACTAGAACTTGCAAAGCTTTTCTGAAGCTGATAGTGCATAGTTCACCATTTCTATAAGTTGCTTGTACTTTTTTTTTTTTCGCATATTTTTGTTAATTTGCATGTATGATCCCTGAATTCTTTGCCTTTTTTTTTTTTTGTTTTTTTTAGAGGTGGCAATATAAAACCTTAAAGTTCAGAATTTTCAGTTAGGATACATAAGCATGCAGAAGTTGTGCTGCTTATCCAAAGTTTATCCAAAGTGCTTAACCTCTTTGGCCTCCAAATCAGTCTTGGGCATCCCATGAAAGCAGTCTGTCCCTTGAGGTTTTCTGTAATTCCTGGCTTCTGCCAGGTCAGAAATAAACAAGAATAAACTTTTTGGTAATACTGCTATGTCTTCTTCCTGGGCCAGATGAAACTAGATGCTAAATTATTATGTTTATTATTATTAGGGTCCCTCCTGAGTATATTAAATCTCTGAAGAGATAAGTTCCTGTTTGTTTCAGGCTTTAGTTGCCAGTTTGAACCAGTCCTCGTTTACCCATACAAGCTTATTTACAGTCAGTTCCTTTTTCCAGTTATACCGGTATGCTCAGAGGGAGCAGAATCTAACACAGAACATGTTTTGGATTACACTTTTTTTTTTTAACCTTCAACATCATGTAATTGCTTATTCTGATTAATGAAAAAGATATTTTGAGTCAGTAGTTGAGCGTAATTGCAAATCAATGCCATATGATTTACCCTGTTATTATTTAGTATTTCTGTTATGGTAGTATAGAGAGACCCCTGTCATGCTACTGTGGTGTGCGGTGTGTAAATATATAGGTAGTTCCTAATCAAGAGCTTTGATGACTACAAATACAAGCAATTCATGAAAGCTGCACAAAAGGGCACAACATACTTTTTAATATGGCAAGAGCAACCATGTATACATGCATATATAGTTGTGTAAAATTTGTGTGTGGTTTTGTATTTTTAATTTAAAATAAAAGTATTAACTTGAGGCTGACAAGGAAGTATGGATTGTTTTATTTTGGATCAGCAGAAATCTACCTGGCATTTTGGGGAGAGGTGGGTGGTTTCCTCTCTGTCGGTTCAGAGAAGGTACATTTAATGAAAAGGAGGTGGAGTGAAAAGCGCGGTCAGAAGGAGCCGGGCAGACCAGGGAGCAGCACAGGCGGCTGCTGTTGACATAGCACGAGGGGTAGGAGAAGAGGTTGGGGAGACAAATCCGGATGGTATAGGATTGCGTAGAGCGTCTAACTGACTGTGCTTACATTTAATACCTTTTTTTCAATGTGATCTTAAAAAAGTTGTCCTTGAAACAGTGATTTCAATTAATAACCTGAATCAGTTGCCTGCTGATTTGAAGAGAGTATGAAGTTAATCACTTGTGCTCTTTTGGACAGCAGTACATTTTGTATAGAAAGAGTAACTTCTGTGGTACAATGACATTGATACCAGTCAAACTCTGCCAGATGTGTCACCAGATTCATTTTGTTCTCAGTTTCATGTGTTCTTGCTCAAAACGCATATTATAGTTTTTTTTTCTTACTGTCATCTTCACCATGTTTTGCCCAGCGTTCCAGAGAGAAAAGCAACATATTAAAATGTTAATTTTTGCAGTCAAAGACTGACTTACTGCTTCAGCTTTTGTTTGTGCTTCTTTCCTAGAAGTACCAAATCTTTTATAGTAAACTATTAGTTTTGTATATCTCTTGAAATGGGAAGCAGAAGAAATTCAGTGGAGGAACATATTATACAGAAGGAAACTGAGCCTTTTCACTACATGTATATATATAGCTATTAAGATTTCATCTGAAAACTGTGACCACATACCAGAAGATACATAGATATATAAAAAAAATTACAATGTTTACCCAGGAAAGGGCAGAAGTATTTGGGAACTAAAGCTGAATCAAAATTTTTGTGAAGTCATTAGTTTAAGATCTTTGTAAGATTTCAGGCATATTTTGTGTTATGCTCACCACTCGGGGGCTTGCTGAAGACCGGAGATGGACTTTTCTCCTTTAAGGGAAGAGGGGAAATGCTTCTTACACACTTAAGTACATTGCATTTTGGTTTAAAAAAGCAAATAAGCATCTGGTCATTTATTGAACTAATTCGTATAGTGTTGTACGTAAAGGGTTTTTTCCCTCTGCGTACTGCTTTCTGCTACACTGCTGATAATGTACCTGGAAGGAACAGGCAGTCCAGGCTGAGGCAGCCAGCGTCAGACAGGGCGGTCTGCCATCTGTCCCACCTGCTGCATTCATGTGTCCATCTGGTTACTGCAATAGCTCATTGCAGGCTTCAACAGAAGAACATTCAGGCTGAAAAGAAGGCAGTGTGAATTATTTAGGTAGCTAGTGTAAATAAAGAGAGGGGGAGAGGAGCGAAGGAGGGGGGTTGTGAGAGGGAGAAAGCACTCTCTTACTCCTAGATGCTTTGGAATGTGTTAATGCATGAGAGCGTTTGATTTGCATATAGATTTAGATGTATAGATCATTGTGAAGATTACAAGCCAATGAGTTTTATCTAGATTTAGATAGCTCTCAGCCTGGTTTGCACATAAAATATAGCCAGTTTCAGGAGGAGAATCTTTGGGGACTTTAAACCTAAGTGAAACTGTTGAAATGTAATGCTTTTAGGTATTAATTTAGCAGAAATAAAATATTTCCTTTAAAGGCTTTCTGTGCCCTTTGTTAACCAAGAATTTATAACTACTTTGCATAGTTGGTGCTTTATACACACTGTGTGGTTTTGATTTGGTTATAGTTAGTTACGTTTGTAGTCATCTGTACTTTATTCTAAGAGGAAAAGCAGTTGACAAATGCTTTTCCCTTTCCTTTTCCTCTCATGTTTATCAGGTGAAAATTAAATCCAGTCATCAAACAAGTAAGTTTTCAGCTGTCAGTGTATACATTGTTACACAGAGAAATACATATACATATGCATTTCTGCCTACATGAACGTACATAGAACACTTAAATCTTTTTAGATATTTTTAATGGGGGTGAGCAAACAGAATTTCATATCGTTGCAGTGGCCTTGAAAAAAATAAATAGGTTTATTTTAAAGTCGCTTGCTTGAATTTCAGAATGACCACCACAAGGTTTAGACTATGGCAGATTATTTATTGCTAAAATTGAATTATTTTTAGAAAAGATAAAAATCATTAGTGCTAGATTTGAGCATAGGAAATTCATTTGCATCATTCTATTCTAAACATTTTAATAATACTGGTGTTGTGTCAGATTTTTTTTTTTTTAATGCATGAAACATTAGCCCAATGCTGTGTTTAAAAATAGTAAGAAATTGGCTTCATATTTTGATATGTTTCCTGATGTCAGATTCTCCTTGCTTTCAAATTTTAAACGTCAAACTTCCCTGGGCCAAAGAATAAAACCAGGATCATCTTAAGAGGAATCCTTGAAATTGTGGGAGGGTTTTGTGTCATTGTTTTGCCTGGGTTTAGATCTGCAGAAGAAAGGGACACAGCATCTTGAAATCCCAACAGCCTGGCTACTTCTCTAAGATTTGCATGAAATTCAGCTGCAGCCTTCAAAGGGATTTGAGTGGATTGGATTCTTTAAGGTTAGTCCATGTCAAACCTATTAAGTTCAATTCACATGCAAAACCCTTTTTACGTTTTTTTTAAGCCAATAAGGCTCTAGCTACTATTAAGGCAACATCGTGTACTTGCAGTAGACCGTCCATGGTAATGGATCACCCTACTGGCACGTGTAACTAACCAATAATCCACTTTGTCATCTTTTAAATTAAAAGGTGTTGTGTCCTGTACCTTCCTCAGATTGAGGAGGGTTTGTTTGCAAAAGTTGAGATCCTGGAGACTGTTTTAAAGTATCTGAGTCAGTGTGAATATCCATCTTCCATCTAAAACATGATCCCTGAAGTTACATGATCCCGAAGAGGTCAATCGATTAATTTAACCTTTGAAAGTAACTTAAACACTATGTTCTTAACTTTCCAGGTCTTAGAGTTCTCATTCTTCCTGTAGATTGACTCCACTGTTAAATGATTTTAGAGTACACTGTATGTTCTGTGGTGAACCAGGGAACAGCTACAGAGGAAAAAAATGATGAAAACATTTTATGGTGTAGAAAAGATTAGTGGCTACTTCAGAACTGCAAGGATGTGATTTTTCAAAAGAAGAGTTTCATTTTTAATTTAAAAGCCAATTGAAGGAAATCTGTGCATCTCAAATATTTAGGCCAAAGCATCTAATGCCACATGCAGAGTTTATGAAGTCCACCAGCAGGCTGTGAAAGGAGTACCAAATGAAGACGCTTCGCCTCAGCTAAATATTGTCAGAATAAATGGATGTTAGTAGGAATTTGGATTAAATAAGGAACACCCAATGTTCTGTGAGGTTGCTTCTCATCCTGGAGCTTTCTGCCTTATGTGAGGTCTCCACGATTTGCTCTTCATTCTGTGAATGGCTATGTGTTGTCATGCTTTGGTTTGAACATTGCATAAGTTGTTATAAAATTCTGGCCAGATCCGGTAACCAGGTGAGCTGAATCTTGAAAGCACTTGTGTGCTTACTGCATGGAATCGAAGTCATCCGCTTCTGGAGCGGCTGCACTGGCACCTGGGTCTTCAGTATCTAGCAGGATGCTGGATTCAAAGTTGTAATCTGGTGTCACTCAAACTCAGTGAATTTTGCTCAGTTTTAAATATGTCAGGAGAAAGTAGTAGCTTCTCCATGTACTTTTTCTCATCACAGTGATTCCACTTTACGCTTCATGCTAAAGGAAAGCACTGATTTCAGTTATGTTTAGATCAGAAATGGTGTGTACTGGTTGGGAACAGAGTATCTCCCATTGACTTAAGGTTCCAGCTGCACCAAGTCTGTTAAAAATAAACATTAATTAGAACAGGAAAAAATATTTATTGCCATTGTTTATGTTTCAAGGAAAGAAGCAAGCATCCCATGATATATACTTCATGTTTAGAATGCCCTATTTTCTATAGAAAGCTGAAGAAGCTGCTCCTTAAATGAAACACTAATTTTTGGGGCTTGGTCCTGCAAAGCTTGCATGCATGAGTCACTTGATACAGGTAGTAAATTTCCTGGCTAAGTACTTGGAGGGAAGAGGTCAATCGACAATAAACCCTTTCCAGTTGGCCTGGTTCACTTGCATCTTATACAACAAATACTTAGATTTTTCCCAATACAGAAAAGAATAAGATTTAGTAGTAGTATAATTAATTGTCTTGTGTTTGGCTTTTTTTTAATATGTTTTCAGCATCCATGTAAAGATCTGAAGTTGCTTTGACCTGTGGTCAGAATTCTTTGTTGTGTTTCGTGACCTCTGAGAATCGTTTTTTAAACAACTACCAAACCCAGGAATATTTTAGCAGGTAAAAGATACATGTAGGATATGGAATTTTGTATTTGTATGTAAACTCATAATTGTTCATCTAAACAGTCTTTATTGATAACTCTTAAGCCATTCAGGGCTCTGCAGAGCTTGCAGCTTTTAATACAGATGCCGTGTAGTATTAATATGGCTATTTACGGCATTATTAATTATATGGGCTAAGTAGCAAATACTAGCATTTATGTTGCTATTTGATAGCGTTCCATAAAGCACGCTGTTTTCCTGCTTGTAGGTTAGTGAATTGTGTTGTTATATGCCTTTTTGCATGTGCTAGTATTTGAGGAGGTAAAGTTAGTATTTTGCTGAGGGAGTAAAGGGGATGAAAAGGCTGTCTAGATGTGTGAATTCTCTTTTCCTTGGCACTCACAACTTTGTTGTGGAGAATATTGTAAATATCTCATTGAAGAGTATAGTCATGTTGCAAGAATTATGTGTCTGTCTTGTCTGGCAAAAGAGTGATTTGCTATCATATTTCTTTAGAGTGTTGGAATAAATACAAAAAGCCTGTATTGATACTACTAACTCCAAGTAAAAAAAATAACAAATCTGGCTAAAATTTTTTTTACTTTAACAACTTTAGGTTCTCGCGACATAAACAGAGGTAGTCCTTCTTGTTCTTGTTTATACTCGGTGTTGGCAGTCCCTGAATGGAAAGTAGAATGGGGGGAGCAGGGCAGAGGGAGAAAGGTTAAATGGCAGAGAGGTTAAATTGCTTCAGTGACAGATTCTCTCCAGAAAGGCGATGAGTTGTTTTAAGGATTAGTTTGGGAAAACTTGAATTGAACTTCTCTGCTCTTCATATTTTGCATTGCTAATGTTGCCGTTCTCTGTCATAAAAACAGAATTTACTTTCCAAACTGAGTAGAGGAGTGGGGAAATTTTAAAAAGCAAAGCAAAAAAACCAAAAGCATGATCAGCTGCAAAACTGTTTGGAGTTCTACCTGTG
This sequence comes from Aramus guarauna, assembly GCA_013400195.1. Taxonomy (NCBI): domain Eukaryota; kingdom Metazoa; phylum Chordata; class Aves; order Gruiformes; family Aramidae; genus Aramus; species Aramus guarauna. The sequence goes on from VXBL01007437.1 coordinate 2,138,290, forward strand.
TTATTTTATTGTGAGATTCTTAAAACATTAGAGCAGATTACTAAACAAATGCATATATTTGAGCCTTACGATTTTTGCAAAACAGCAGAGGAATGTTGCAGAAATAGTTACCAGTAATCTAAGGGGAGATGTAGTTCATCAGTTAAAGGCTATCCCAACTTCTAAATGAGTCTCTGTTCCTGAAAGAGGTCTGTCATTGCAGCAATGTAGTTCTTACAGTAAGAATCTTGCACGCTATCAGCCAGTCTTAAACATTTTCTTTTGAAAAAACCTCACCATACGAGCTGGGAGTCCAGGAGGATGCGTGCACAGTCCCTCTTCAGAAAAAATGCGCTCAATCTGTTTCAGACGAGTTCCCCGAAAGATGGGTTAAATCAACTGATTGAGCTGATTTTCTCTCTTGAGGTGATATTTTATTTATATGATAAAATGCTTGGAAAGTGATTAATTTGTCAGGGGAACATCTTGTTACTGTAAATTTGCCGAATGTGTAATAAAATTGCCATAACACAGATGGGAAAATGAAGATCTTTTTAAAATGAAATAACTGAGCAGTCTGCCTACATTTTCAGCACTTAAAATTAACTTAGTTAAATTTCTTTGTCATTTTTACCCCTGGAAGAATGCAGGCTGGGGAAGATTTGTGGCAAATGTGCTGTGGGTTTGTATGCGTGATGAGTGGAGGGGATGGGAATGGGCTGTGTAGTTTTCCGTCTGTATCAGAAAGGACCGATAGATTTATTAAATTTCTGTCAGGGTTCCTTGATTGAGTGAATTTTTAGAAATTAAAATATACAGGTCGGATACTCCTTCCCAGAAGCAGAGAATTTAAGAATAGGAGACCTCTGTGGGCAAGTACCTCAAGTCAGTAAGATGCACATGAAGTAGTGCTTTTGTGCTAGTTTGTGCAGGATTGCTCTCAAATGACAGCTAAATAGTGTAATACACTTCTTAGTCTTTATGGCAATCTCTTCTTGTATGGAATATAACTTAGGTTATGTAGGGGTATACTTGAAAAGTCAAGGGAAGGGAATACCTTACCTGTCTCTGAGTTGCAATGTGTAACAAATGAAAATGGCATTAGTGAAGGAACAGTGCCTTTTATTCATACATTTTACTACTGCCTGTCCATCTGTCCACTGGAATGAGCCACTTATCATGCTTCTGTGTTTTTCCCTTTCAACTTAAAGAATTATGAAAGGAAAATTCAATTTTTTGTGTCCTTTTATGACAGGTAGACTGGAGACTCTGGTCATTTGGATTAAAAACATATCTATCACCACAAGCTGACAGGTTATTATTATGTCTTCTTTGAATATATGAATTTTATCCCTTCATGTTGGAAGTCTAAGAATGGGAACTTTTTATATAAATAATTATCCTAGTAGTGATGTACTGCATACTGTTGCCATATTTTTTCACTTTTACAGCATTCTTGGCCTTATCACCCATGACATAAATCTTAAGCTCTCATATTTAATACAACCTGTAGGATAACCATGGCCGTATAATGTACAGTCAGCCAATCCCACCTCATCGTCGACTATCATTATTTGTTGTCCTATGACGGATGTTTCAGTTGATGGCCCGTTTTGGATTTGACAGTATGCTTGATGCAGCCATCCAGGGGTAGATGAGAGTGGCCTTCTTCTGGTGTTCATGCTGATCTCCGCAAACACCCTCAGTTTAATAAGCTTCCAACTATGGGCAGTTAAAGTTTTGAGTGTATCGGTGTTGTCTTGGTTGCTTATAATTTATTTTTTAGAACTCCAGGCTATTCATTCCCTGAAGCAGTGGTAATACAGAGACTCAGTTGCTGTCAGACCCTCTACTCTGTAAAGAACCAGTGAAGGAGTGGAGCTGATTTGATGTATATTCTAGGCAGATGCTTAATGAAGTGCAGGTGGATTTTTATTCCAGACCTTGGTCCTATCATGATATCAAATGTAAAGCCCAATCTGGTAAAATTATCATTTAATGCGCTCCTGTTAACTGACCAGGGCTGATAGTTTGCCAAGCAGCCTGAACTGGCGCTGAAACTAGCAAGGCACAAAACTTCTCAGGATCAAGTGTGTGCGTTACTTTGGTTTAATGATGGACTGCAGTGTTTTCTTCAGGCCAGTCTTTCTTTTATTGCTTAGCCAAGACCAGTGACTTAAGTAGAACATTTAGATGCACAAGAAATAAATATTTGATCTAGACTTTATCCTTTTGAAATAATTGAAGCAAGTCTGTCATTAAAATACAGCTGAAATTTACAGCGTGCAATATGGAGTAATTAATGCTGATCTGTTCGTGTGAAGCTTTTCTTGGGCAATTCTCTCAGTGACTTCTTACACAAGAGATGAACGCAGGTTCAGCATGTAATAACCGCAGCATATTGATACGATTGCTTTGTTATTGCAAATAGCAACATCCTTTTTCTGAATGTAATAATTGGGCCGATATACACATTTGTTACTTTAGATAATTTTTCCGGAATATGCTGAATTTCCTTTTTTTTTCCCCTGTGAATCCCACTAAAATAGAAGGCAAAAGAGCAGAAGCTGTATCAGGACTTCGTGAAAAGCTCATCCTGCAAACTTGCTGGAGTCATGCAAACATTTTAAAAGTGAAAGCCATTATTTCCTGACCTTTGCTGCTTATATCCAGAGGCAAATCTCTGACACGTAAACCCAGTGGCATAAATAGGTTTGAATTACACGTAGTAATATGTGAAGAACAAGGAACTGTGAAAAGCCAAAGGTTTGTTTGTTTATTTATTTGTAAAAAATCTGCAATCACACATTAAAATCAAAGACAGACTAGAAAAGACTTACGCTGCATAGGCTTTGCTTCTATAAATTCTTTGATTTATCTCAGCATGCAATGAATTCGGTCGTCAGTCCCATACCCAGGTAATGTACTCAAGTATTTGTTTTACCTATTTTTAATTTCCAGTGCTTCTAGAATCAAGATAGAGATAAAGAAAGAGTAAGAATTCAAAGGAAGAGGTTCTTTTTTCTTACAGTTTTCATTCACAAATGTGGAGGGACTTCATAGTGTAGAAATAGAAATGTGCATTAGCAGCCAGGGCTCATGTCACTCAAATGCTTTAGTGTAAAAACAAACAAATAAATAAATATAGACTGCTGTGCTTTCTGAGTCCTTTGATGTCAGTGTGGTTTTCCTTGGGTGCAGTAGGTCAGGGTAACCCACTTGCATCTTGCATATTGGAGTATCAGGACCTTAGACCTTCTGAAATCAGAGGTTGGGCTGGGGAGTAACACCATTAGCTAGTAGAAATTTGCAGAGCTTCAGAGTCGCTGGGTCTATTCCCCTGTACCCAAGGTTTTCACCCACAATGAATGGCAGATGTGCTGTATTTGGAACAAATTTGATTTGTTTTTTGTTTTTTTTTTTTTACCTACTCTGCCCATTAAAATAACAAACTCAACACTGTTTATAAAATTACCTGGATGATTTAAGCAATTTGTGAATTGAGCAGTGATATTGGAGGAGGAGACTTCTTCAGAATTCTGTTCATCTGTAGAACTGACATCTCCATTGATGGATGTTTCTCGGAAGTTACAAATTTGTAATCTTTTCTTTTGCCAGGAATTTGTTTATGTATGACTCTCTCATATAATGAAAACTAGCACTCCTTTTTACATTTTGTAGAATATTACTGTTCTGTCAAAGTATTTCCTCCCCCCCCGCCCCCCCCGGTATTGTCTGCCTCTTCTATTTCAAATCCTTGGAAAAAACCCCACCAAACCCATAAAAACCTTGGGCTATTCACAGCTACACATTGCTCACACATTACCCTTTGTGCTGGCTAAAGCTGTTCTTGCCATAGGCTTTACTTTTGGGAAGGCTACGGACAAAGAAATTGGGATTGCTTTAACAGAAAAATAAACATTTTAATGTAGGAATAAGAAGAGATTTAATTTACCTTAAAATTAAATTTCCCATTTAGGGAAAAAACTACATGTTTAAAAATAATGAAGATCTCATTTCTGAAGTTCAAGGAAAGTTCCCTTCTTAGAAATAAATGTTCAGACTTTTAAGGCATGTTTTCATCAAAGCCTTGGCAAAAAAAGAAATTAAGAAATAATGCAAAATATACTGGATAGGGATTCCCCAGCACCTTGATGCTGTTCCGTGACGTTGGCCTGCTGAGCAGCATTAGGCAGCTCCTCACCTTTCTGTGTCTTGTTTGTCCACCTGTAAGATGGAGATAATGATACTCCCTGGAAATGCAGTTTAAGATCCGTGTTAAAATCAGTAAGTACCAAATGAGCATTATTAATAAATAGTACCACAATAATATTAATAGTAATATTTGTCTAGGTACTTTTTTTTTTTTTTTTTCCTTTTTTATGTTGATTTCAAGAGGATCTGGTCAAGGAGCTCTGTGTGGGAACTGAGAAGCAAGCAAGCTGAGTCACCCCTCGAGCCGGTGGATGAGGCACTGCCTGTCTGGAAACACTTAGCCGCGGGAGAGGCCTGGTCCTTTACTTTGTCTCCAAGTCCCACAAAAGTGATTGGGGTTTTTTGTCATCATCACACAGCTAAGAGTAAGACCGTGGCATTTGGTGAAATGCTGGCACTCAGGAGACTGTTTCAGTTTTTGTCCCTGCCTTTTTGGTTTCTTATGGACATCTGCATCTCATAATTTGAAAGAAATATTTTCTCCCTCGTAGAATCTTACATATCACTCCTTTTAGTTTCCTTAGCAAAAATACAGTTTCAGGCTTTCGATATGAGACCGTGACGAAGTGATTTTATAGCCAGTACTGAAAGTGACTAAACTTGACAACAATTGTATTTTATGACAACCTCTGCTTTCATGTCCACAGCCTACTTT
>VXBL01007437.1:2143231-2282399 GCA_013400195.1 Aramus guarauna
CTCTCCCCTCCTCCCCCCATGACTTTTTTTCAGACGTGAGCAATTCTGTATCTCTGCACTGACTGGAAACAAATCCTTTTACCGGGAGTGCATTTTAATGGACAGCATGCTTCACTTAAGTCACCAGAACCTTAACTGTATAATATTCAATTTTTTACCAACCCAGAACCAAAGCTTTTTCTTGAGAGTGATGTTCATAAGAGTAGTGGAAGAATTAGTATTACAGAACTAAACCAGATTAGGAGGGAATGTGAATTAGATTTGGTAACAGATGGTGCCGTGGAAATTAAAGGTGCTTTGCGAATGGAAGCGACAGCAGCTTGCCTCTTTTCCTCTCCTGTCTCTCTCTTTCATGCGCTTGATAGACGGGTATAAATCACAACAATCCCGTCTTGACAGCCAATTTCGAGAATTTGATCTGGTTAAAGACATGGCTTTCCTGCTCCACTCACTGAAACTGGCTGCTATTTTATTTTTATACAGCACCTTGTCATTTTTAGGAAAGTGGAATCACCTGCCTCCCTTTAATGAAATTTTCTTTAATTACAGTTTTAGCTCTTTAGTGTTAATTACTTTTCCATTCAGCCTGAGTTCTGAGGCTGTCTCATAGGAATGTATTTCTCTCCCCCACCCCACCTCCCTGCACTATTCACGCATATGCTTTCATTTTTCTAAAGATGCTTTTCGTTGTTGGAAGTTGTTGTCAGATCCATTATAATTAGATCCTAATTATCAAAATCATCGTTATTGTGTAGGAAGAGGAAGCATTGTAAACAACTGTTAAAGTTATAGAATCTTGTTTGACAGAGGAGAAACCTTTCAGGATATACATGAATAATAAACAAGCAAACAAAAAACCCTACTAAAAACTCTGCTTGGGAAGCATATAAAGATCTGGATAGCAAGCGCTTTCCTTGGAAGGAAAATCCACCCAGGTTATCTCTCCAAACCTATTCCTCCAGTCTCTAATCCTACGTTTTTCGGCAAAGATCAGAATAAAATTCCCCTGCTTCAGTTTGCTTATGTAAATACTCATCGATGCACGTCTCATTCAGGTGTCCAGATATTAAAATCACTTTTCAGATGCGTGTAAGGATCGACTTTCAGTTGCCTTAATACAATTACTTTTTTGCGTTTAAGGTGGCAAGAATAAGTGAAGAGATTGCTGTGATGCATGGAGATTTGGAGATGCTTCTGCCATACACTAAAAGTCCGCAGAGTGAAAGAGAAAAATAATGGACTATATCTAAAAAAAAAAAAAAACAAAGTAAGAGAAGATCCTTAGAGCTGGCAACTAACAGTTGGTAGAAATAAAGCTTCCTACTGGCAGTCAAATCAAATGTAGTAACAACTCAACGGCTCCCTGCTGCTAGCTGACAGCATGGTGTAACACACTGGGACAAACATTCACTTAAACACTGATTGCAGGAAAACGTCATTTTCCAACTCACCAAGTAGCTTTTTGGTTGCTTGTGCGCGCGCGCGCCTGTGTGCAGGGGGGATTTAAAGCCGGTGGCGTGCGGCTGGGAGGACAGGGCACGCTCGGGAGCCAGCTGAGTGAGGGGGTGGGAGAAGGATCACTTGCTTTATGAGTTTTAGTCCTGAGTCTTTTAAGACGCTCACTCTCCGATACTATTTCTGGTATGTTCTTTCTAATCGCTTCTCCAATTTAACAGAGCTTGGTGCGGCAAATTATAATTCTTCTCTTATAAATCTGCAGAAAATCAGTGAGGGAGCTTGATGGGGAGACAGGTACGCGGTGTGCACACACCTACACTCTGCCTTTCAGCGTGGAAGGAAATTGCTGCTGGAAATTGTGAAAAATCTGATGATGCAAACTTTGACTCTCTCTTGAGGCTGAAGGCGTTTTTGTGTGTCGTCTTTTTCCTTTTGGAAAGTGATGAATGACAGCTATGTGTCTCTGATCTGTAGTACTGGCTTTCTGACTGGTGCAAGTAACTGCTTTTGATGCTGTGATCATTTCAAAATAATCCCTCTTTAGAAAGCTGGTTATGTTCTTGAATAAATCTTTACTTACTTTTGTAGTTTTGTATTTTTCTCCCTCGAAGTAGCTGAATGTAGCACTTCATTTTCTTTTGCTATTTCAGTTGATTTCTCGTAATAAAAAGAATCCTCACAATTAATAATTAGACGACTCCTTGACACTTTACCGTATTCTCTGGGGGCTAGAGACATCAGGTGGACTCCACCTGATACCACTGCACTACAGCCCCAAGTAAAACGATGTTGCATCACAGAAAAACACCTCGCTTCTTAACCAGAGATTTGCTGTCTTCCAGAATGTGATATGAATTAAAAGTGTTAGGCTGCAATTTGAAAATAGAGTAATAAAATCGTATGATGAAACTTGGCTGTCATTCTAGTAGTCACGTCACAGCCTTTCGGTTGAAACTCTTTGGGCATGGGAGGTCTCTCAGGGTGAGTCTGTGCAGCTCTCCAGGCGCTGAAGAGCTGACTCATTTGAGGCATGTTAAGTACTGTAGCAGGAAAAAATATGTAACATTAGGCTAGAAACCAGTAAATGAGAGAAGGTAAGTCTAAAATTTTCTAATGGTATGATTGTAACTCAAACACCAGCCATGTTCTAACTGTGTAAGTGTTAGAAACACCGGAGAAAGAGAAACTTACAAATTAAGTAGGAATATGAAGTATTTACTGAGGTTTAAGTTGTATCAGAACTGTAATATGTACACAAAATACAAAGTCATACATTTTTTTTTTTATTTATAACTTTCAGGCATTCCAGAATGATTAAAGTGCCATCTGCTCTTGTGTTGTCTTTTCTTCAGTATTTACCTTTTTTTTAAATATTTGAAAACTGAATCATCAAAGCATACCAAAAAAAAGTATCTTTTTCTCCTTGAAATACGTGAAATCTGTAGAAGTAGGCAAGTCTTTATTGCAGGAAACTTTCTGTGGTGATTGCCTACTACTAGTAGTGCATAATGTAGCTAATAGGATATTTCTTGCACACACGTGCACAAAAATAAAGGCCAGTTTTGTGATTTTTATATCAGCTCTGACCTTTTGGTTGGAGTTTTTTTTGTTTGTTTTTGTAAATGTGTTGCAGTGGCATATATCAGATGCATTGGACAACTGTGTTACCGAGGGCTGGTATGTCTTCCGATATCTAGTGTTTTGGTTCAAAGGTGCAAGGTCTTTGAGTATTCTTCCCTGTTTACTTTTTGTTCCTGAAAGAGTACCTGGTGTAAAGAATAACCATTTTGCAGTCTGAAAAGATTTAAATTCGGTTGGCTATAAGTGCTTCAGCTTTTAAATTTGGAAGAGTAATGTTATGGTCTGTCAAACCGTAGGATCTGTATGCTGCAGAGCTTGTGCATGTCTAAGGATACATTTAATTAAACCAGCATTAGTGCATCTATACAGACTTATTAAAACACTTAGTTTGTCTCAATAATATTGATTAAATAGCAGTAGTTTGTTTAATCTAAGTGTATTTTTGCTATTACTACATTACTTCCAAGTAATCAGGGTAATAGTCATCATCAGTGAAATATCACGTTAGTTATGAAGTAATGCTATAAGAATTGATTTAGACTTGGCAGGAAAGGAAGGCTTTCTGTCATATAGTGCCAAAGCCTGATTTGGATTATTAGAATGAGAGTTTTAAACATAATTTCTGTTCATATAAACAGGGTGTGTTTTATAGGCTTATAGGTTATTCCATACTCTGAGTATCCATTATATCAAGGAACACCTCAGACAGTTAATTATGCAAAACATCATGTAAGTAATTACACAGTATTATTATGCATTTAACAGTTTTATTGATTTGCCAGTTGCTCACTTACAGTATTTAGAGCTATAAACAAGAGATGCTCACCCTCAGTTGAAATAGGTCCAAGGAAATGAGCTAAAGATAAATGACACTAGTATGCATTGTTGCATCAGATGTAATCCTTAAATGTAGAAGCTGTCAACAGTGATAATTTGCAACACATTGGGGTATCTCAGGATCATTTCCTTCTTGTTAACAAAGTTTATCAACCAGGAAGCACAGGGAATCGGCATGAAATAGAAAGAGAAGTAATAATGAATATTTATATACTGGAGGGGAGGGAGGGGAGATGAAAATAATTCCCTCTCATTTTGGAGGGTCTGCAGTAGTTGCAAGTCAGCCACTTGAAAATTTTGCTTTTTAAAAGCAGCACAGAAAACAAAAGTGCAGCCTCTCAGATTTAGTTGCAAGTGTGAAGGGCCTCAGATAATGACTTATTTTTGGTAAACTAAAAATGACCACACGGTAGCGTGATCTTCCGCTGCCTCGTGTGTAGGAGGTGCTTTAGCAGAGTTTGGTAGATTGCATACAGAGCAATAATAACTGTTTGGGAAGCTGAATCCTCTGTCAGCAATCATCCGCTAACTCAGGCCACTGCTGGTAACAACATGATGGCTTCAAGCGTTGCTTCTTCTGTTCCAGCTGCTAGTGACTGTGACAGCTGCTCTGGAAGAACTCATTGGCTTGCTTTGCTTTCTCTTACCAAGGTGAAGTGGTGAAGGTTTCAAGGAAAACATAAAAGAAAGAAGAAATTGCAAAAAACAATGAAACATTCAACATTCTTTAATAAAAACCAAACAAAACCACAAAAAAAAACCCAAACCCACCATAGCCATTCTGTTTTGCACAGGGTACTCTTTACTACGTGGTTGTACATGTGTGTTCATTAATAAAGACCCAGTGCATAATAACAGTTTTGTTTGTGCAGGCATGGGACAAGATTAGCAATACTTTGCAATTAATGATCTCATCCACTAGGTTAACCAAGCAGGCCTTACGATATTTCTTATTAAAAGAAAAAATCCTTTCTTTTCCTTCCCCCAACTAAGCCAGTGCACCTTAATGCAATGATGATATGTTAGACCCAGCAGTTGTCAAAGCATCGTATTACTGTGATGCCATAATGACACCCTGTCTCTGTAAAGTAGTCATGTTTTCTCAAATCACACGTTGCACCGTTGATTTCTGACATGACACTTCATTCAGTCACTTTCCTTTTCTTCGGCATCTCCATTCTCTGACAATAGCAGCTGGTGCCCATTTTCCTACTAAGTGATTCACATTTTGCCACTTTACTAGAGTGCAATTAGCTGAAGCAGAAAAAAATGTTCAATGTAAAGCAGTTTCCCTGAAATTGTTACTCAGCTCTTTAACAGGACCCAGTGAAAGTCTTGAGGTGTTGTCGTGGGCGTCAGTGCAAGCAGCAACATTTTCATTTCTTTCCACACATTTTTTTCTTTTTTTTTTTTTTTTTCCCTCTCTTACATTCAGAGAAGCAGTGTATGGGAAATCACTGGGACTTGCTCACTGTTTTCTGTCTATTGATTTTGGTACGGACCTCTGAAATGATACTGAAAGTAAGCACAGTATTTGAGAGGAAATGTGGTCTTTATGGTCAAAGCAGGTAGCTGGCTTCCATTCCATAATCTCCTGCTACTCACTGTGTCACCTAGACCAAGAGTCTTTCATGCATTGGTTTTCATCATTAAAGTATGAGGATCACAAGTTAAGACCTTTTTAGTCAACATCCATGTGAGTTAGAGGAACGTATTGGAGGAAAATCAGGTGGGTTGCACTGTTAGCATAAAAAGTACCTAGGTGTGCATAACAACACCTGCCTTGCTGATGCTCCTGTGTAGTAGCTGTCATTAAAAATGTCAACTGATAACAACCTGTTCTGACATTTATGGAAATAGGGTAGTTCTCTCTTCAAGAAAAGAAAAACTTCATGTGTAGGTAAAAGTGGACTTTTGTGTTGGTCTATAATAAAGGTCTTTGCTCTAATTATTGTGAGTAATTATTACTCTTGCTGAAAGCACCAGTGCAGCTCTGAAGTAGCGAATGATGCTGTAAACAGAGCTTTTCTTACCTGAAAAGTAAGCAGGAAATGTGTTCAGGGATTGATTATGAAGTATTGGCACATTGTTTTGACCTCCTTTAGATATTGGTAATAAGGGAAAAGTAACTTTCTGAACCAATTGGATGGAAAATAAAGAGCTCCCAGTGGCTTGAATGGGAAGGCTTTCTTTTTTAAGGCTATATACTGTAATCAGATGCAGTTCATTTTTGCACTCCGCTTGTATATTGATACTGATTTAGCCAGTGTCAGCACTGTCAATATCATTAGTAATGTGGCAGGTAGATGGAAATATGAATGTGATTGCATTAATAAATTCTTAATATATTCAACCTTTCATAAGCACATGGCATTACAATTTATTTGCTATTGTTTAAGACTATTTTAAAGCAGGAGTTGCATTTTGAAGTGCTCTGTCATTGTACCTTTCTGCCAGCAGTGATTTGCTTCAGGTTTTACTTAAATGAAGAAGTTGTAAAGTAAATTTAGTAGAAATGGGAAGTCATGCTATATATTGCATATTACTGGAGGCTTGCAGCACCCTACGTAGTTTCTCCTGTATATGGACGTGGAGATGCTTCTAGAGTCAATTAGTTATTTCCCTATAGTTACTGAAAGGAAAGTTTACCGGAGAGCTACCAGTTATTAGAAAACTTACCTGAGAACAGCCCACCACAAACGGAGCTGCCATTTACTTGACTTAAAATCTAGTAAAGAAAAAAAACAACCCCACCAAGACTTTAAAATAAATACTGTACATTTTTATATGACACATGTTATTTCTATTCATAAACCTTAACTAAATTTAGATTTTTATTAATCCAATGTGACCTAAAAATTTTGCATTAACAGCACAATGTGGAATTGGGCTTATTCTCTTTGAATGCAGATAAAGCCATCATCTTGAAAATAGCTCTTTCTGACAAAAAGGTGTTCTTTTGAAATAAAGTCTTATTCACTACATTCCTCTTAGAGTTAATGTGAATTTTAGTGCCTCTAATTTTAGATTGAAGTGAGGTCTAGAATAAAACCCACCAGCTGACAATTGAATTTATAGATAGTTGTGAATATTTCAGGCTTGAATAATAGAGCTGTAGAATTTCAGACACAGAGAGGAAGAGAGAATTAAGCTCCAACTGTAGTTTTAGACTATAATGCAATGGTGTCTAGGAATTCTTCAGTGTAACGAGCTAAGTAGTAATTAGGAGGGAACTGAGGGAGGGATTTTACAGAGATCTAGCTTAGGCATTATTCCAAATGTTCAGCATGATAATTTGATGGTGGCCCCACCTGCCATCCATATAAGATGGCTCTTGAATTACTTTTGTTCAGATGTGGTACCGTAACGAAGGAGTGAAGGCAGTAGGTGTCTGTTGCCCACCCACAGCTACTACCGAGCCTTGTCTCCGGTTCACCTTCCTCAGGGGACTGACAAAGTTGTTCTCGGAGTCGGGCGCTGTTGGTTTTGCTTTTCCTTGGCGTGGTTAATGTTTTAACCGCGTTTGTGCTTTGCCAGCATGCACCAGGCCAGTCTGTACTGTTTAAGCTGTAGCCAAAAGCAGCTCTGTCTTGGTTAGTACCAGAAACTGCTACTCCAGAAGCATCGGTGGACTGACTTTTAGCCTAAGTGATCAGATTTTAATGCTTGCAGAACTGAGATTATATTTTGGTTTGGACTGCTTAGAGTGGGAGCTATCCACTTTGGCGCTGGCTAAGACAACATGCATTTGGACAACTAATTAATTGCAAATGGTTTTTCTGGGAAGGGAAAGGTGACATTTGAGCTCATTATTGCACAAATTAGAAAAAAAAATAAAATCAATAGTGGGAGTCTTAGACAAGAACATGCCATCAAGCTGGTTATGACAGACTGTAGGCAGTGACTCCTATTGCCGTATTTGGAGACTTTATGTGTGGAGTCTCAGCAGCAGGGAGATGAAAAGAAGACTTACTACCTGTTTAGTCAATAAAAGGACCTTGGTGTTAGTGTATAGAAAAATAATGTAAAAAATAAGTTGTTAGAATGTGAAAGTTAATTGATATTTTTAATTGTAGCTGTATAAAATTCAGTGTCAAAGAAAGGGAGAGAGACAGAGAGACACCGTGTTTTAGTACCCTAATAACTTCTAACTGTACTCTAAGATCATAATGCATGTGAGAGCGGTCCAGTAATTATAAGGTAATAAGTGGAGTGGTGGTGTAAGTGCTCTAAATTAAAAGGAATTCGCAGAGCTGCTGTAAGTCAGTGCCGACCCGCTTTCTTTCAGATGTTGACTTGAGAAAAGTGCTTAGCCCAGAGTGCAAGTAGAGAGACAAGAGAGAGCTATCTATTAATTACAGCACTCATTAACAGTGACGGCTACAAGGCAGCAGATGCAGAAGAAAAGGCGCATGCTACTGCAGGCTGGCAAGGGGATTTCCCCCCCTCCAGTTCTTGAGGAAAGGACAACACAAGCAGGTGGTCCAATGTAATAAGATATTTCACGGCTTTAACCTTCCCATTTCCTTGGTTTATTTGCTGACACCAGATAGCTTGCTCCTTCTACCTCCCCAAATAAGTACTGGTTCTAAGTTTGGAGGGTAACTTTTCTGCACATCAATCTGGCTCTTTTCCAAATTCAGGTATTGTTTGTTTTCAACAGAATTTTTCAGTAAAAATCACAACAATTGAGAGGTCCTAAATAAGATCCTTGGGCACAGATTTTAGGGTAAATCTCATCCTAAGCAGATGCCTTTAATGAAAGGTCAGCCTTTGATCTTGGTTCCCCTCATTGGAAAGGAGGCCAACTCTTTGAGTTTCTGTCTGTTTTCCATTGGTGAATTTGATTCCAGATAATTGAAGTAGAATTTTTTTTTTTAAACATGAAAAAGTGAAGACAAGATCTCAAAAATGACTTTAGAAAGTTAAGTCAGTCAAATTATCTGAACTTATGCATTTGCTTTGAAAACGTAAATCTATAGCGCCAGGTGGGTGGCCTTACAGGGTAGTTGCTTTTCTGCTGAAAATATGTGTAGAGAAACGCTCATAACTGTCATCTGTACTTTGGCAGCTTCTGAGAGTACTGTCAGGAAAATGCTGGGTAGGCCATTTACTACTGGGGTCTCAATCACAGCTGTGCAAAATGAAGATAGTAACTGATTCAGAGCTTTCTAATTATTCTTTTTGTCTCCTGAAATATGTTTAAAAATAATAAAAAACTTGAGGATGGAATAGACAAAGATTTTTTTTTTTTCCCCTGTCAAAAGCAATTATTTGTCAGATCAAATGTTACATGGTTTTATTTCAGATGCTTAATTCTGAAAATGTAAGAAGTGAGAAGACAGAATCTCACCTTCTGAAAGACAAAACTTCTAGCTAAATTTTCCTGTAATATATGTATTTTTTTTTAAATCCGGGAATGGAACACGTAAAATGTCAGATCCTATAGAGCAGCAGATATATGGGATAGTGGCATAGGTATTACTGGTTAGTCTGAGGATAATGGCTAGAAAGTAATTGGAGCCAGTAGCTGCAATCGTGTCACTTAGATTTTGTGAAAATGGAGTCCAGCCTTAATTATGTTAGAGTTCCCAGTTGGTGTGCTACTCTGTTACTAAATAGCTGTATGTATAATAAAGCGATATTAATTAAAAAAAAAAAAAAAAGACTCTGGAAGACTTGCTCTTTGATTCTAGGATCAGATCAATAGATGATGGATACGTGTTTTAGTCAAGTGTCTTGACAAATATTAATTACAGAGCAGAACATTTATGTGATCAAACTTGGAAATACTTGTTTCTGATAATGATGGAATTTACAGAAAGTACCAATGGAAAAAGGAAGACATTTAATAGCCAAGTCATCTAATAGGATTTTTAAAATTTGTTGACTTGCTAGATGGCAAGTTCAGAATTTGGAGTTGCTGTGAAGTTGACATGTAGCCTAGAGGGCAGGTGGAGGGGACAACAGACAGATTTGGTCTCTTTAAAGTTTTTGTTTACTGCCTGTCTGGAGCTTTGACAAAGCTCTGTCATGCCCTTATGCTGATTACCTCCATGTAGAACAAGAGATATTGACTAATGAATGAATGATGTGCAGTCCCTAACCCTTTCAGAGCAGCCTTAAAGAGCACTGTCTTTAATACACAGATTCTTCTTTCTCTCTCTCCCCACTACAGGCTTCTCTGCAGAATGTCAAGCAAAGATCGACACATTGATTCTAGCTGTTCGTCGTACATCAAGACGGAACCGTCGAGCCCTGCCTCTCTGACGGACAGCATCAACCACCACAGCCCTGGTGGCTCCTCAGACGCCAGCGGGAGCTACAGTTCCACCATGAATGGACATCAGAACGGGCTGGACTCACCTCCCCTCTACCCTTCGGCCACAGGGCTTGGGGGCAACGGGCCAGTCAGGAAACGGTATGACGACTGCTCCAGTACCATCGCTGAAGATTCACAGACCAAGTGTGAATATATGCTGAACTCGATGCCCAAAAGACTGTGTTTGGTGTGTGGTGACATTGCATCAGGGTACCACTATGGAGTGGCTTCCTGCGAGGCCTGCAAGGCTTTCTTCAAGAGGACAATTCAAGGTTGGTTATTCCTTAAACTACTTTTCTTTCTTTTGCTCAAAGTCAGATAGTGCAATCCTTGACTAAATCCTGTTAGGACTTCAGACTGTACCTTTTCATGCTTTGTAGTGTTTTGGTCCTACAGATGTTACTCATGAAAAAGTCCCTTTGGGCTTCTTTGGGAGTTCTGTCAGTCGTGTTAAGCCCACTGCCATGTTTATTTTGGTTATGAAAAACAGAAAAACACTGGAGCCATCTGGTGCATGCTCAGATTTGTGTTTTGTATGAGTTTCTCACGGGTTCCCATAAATGATTGTTGCAAAGAAAACTGTTTACGTTCTGAAGGTTGTCATGGATGCCTCTTGAACACACCTTGTGACTGGCAAACAGGGATTGTGCTGGGTTTTGCTCCTAGTTACGCCACTACCGTACTGAAATTGTTACAGAAATCCAGTTCATTTTTGTTAAAGTGCATTTAAAATTGGAACAAATTGCAATTGGTGTCGTGCTTTGTGCATATGAGTGTATTAATACCTGGTCTTTCACCCATATGATATACAGTGGCCTTAAACAGGTTCAACAAATATCTGTAAGATCACATTCTAAGGAGAGTAGGTTAGCAGCATTTGGTCTCTGCCCAGTACTTTGTACTGATCTGCTCTTGATACCTGTTACAAATATGCCACATATTTTGGCATAAATTAGTACAAATGGGATAATTTGCATGACCGCTTGTTCTAGCTTCAGAACCAATGGAGGCAAAATAACCTTCTACTTTGATTTAGATATCATCCTTTCAAGTAAAATTGAAGGTGCTTTATTTAAAGAACATGAGGCCAAGGTTGGCCTGTACAGGAATATAGTGTCACATTAAATTAAATTCAAACTTCAGAGACTAAAATTAGGTTGCTAAGTCCAAATTTAAGCTCCTCAATAAAACTTGCTTGATTTTCATAGATGTTGAGCACCTGGAATTCTCAGGAAAGACAATGCAATCTAGTGGTATACTTTTCTTAACAATGAATTATGATAAGGAGCGTAGGGTTAGTTTCAGCTCATAATTTCACGTAACCCAAAATTTGAAACATCCGCTTAAGATTTCCTAAATATATACATCCATATTGTAAAATTAATAAAGAAACATAATGAATGTTATTTTAATTTATCCATTACTAAGGTAATAGCCATTTTATTCTCCTCTCATCCATTTTACATTAGACTTCAGTTGTTTCTAAGGGAGCTGAGTGTTACAATGTTTGCAGCCAGTAAACAAACCAACCTGTGAAGATTCCTTGTGGGCTAGGTTCATATATAAGATGAGTGCATGTACAGAAACAATATGCTCATTTCAAGTCTTTGTTCTGGAAAAAGTAAAAAACCGAGGTAGGTGATTTCACTTGACCTTCAACAACATTTTCAGAAAAGTTCAAAAAAATGTTTCCACTGAAGCAATTTGTGTTTCGTGGTTGCTAAACTTCAAGCGCCAATTTC
This sequence comes from Aramus guarauna, assembly GCA_013400195.1. Lineage (NCBI taxonomy): Eukaryota > Metazoa > Chordata > Aves > Gruiformes > Aramidae > Aramus > Aramus guarauna. The sequence goes on from VXBL01007437.1 coordinate 2,155,172, forward strand.
AGCTAGCAACTCTGGTTTTATAAATGGTATTTAATTGCCATGTAATAGCTGTCCTACAGAACTGAATTGACGCGTGATTATTTTAGTTGTATTTTGAGCACGAAAAAATGCCACAGAAACATTAACTGATTAAAGCGTTGACTTCTGGCAGTAATAGGTACCCTGCAATTTTACACCGCACCACAGACAGCAAGTTTCTGGCCATGGAAGCACAAGACAGGGACGTCATTCTCCAGATTAGCAACCTGGACTTGGCCACACAGCTCAAGTTAGAACTGGCAGCTGTGCAAAAAGTCTCAGTATGGTTAGAGCTCTAGCTGCATCAGCAGGTGACAGGGCTGTGAAGACAAAAAAAAAAAAAATGCAGTAAGGCAAAACCAAGCATCGAATGGAAAGGCAATAATGAAGAAACTAAGAGTAGTAAGTATGTTACCATCATAATGTCATGGCAGCATCTTCAGTAATGGTGCTGACTACACTGACAAAACTACTAAGAATTTTCAGACACCAGCCAAAATAATGGAAGCTACTTGCTTTGGTGAATCAAACCATGGATTGTGGTAGGTGACAAGAAGTATATAAGGAAAAGGTACTGCTCATGTTTTGAATGGGTAAATTCTATCTCTAAGCTTGCATGAAGAATAATTCCCAAGTTATTTTTTGCTCTCAATGATAGAATTTTAGTCCCACTGTTCGTAGAGGCTGTTCTTCCTGGTACCATTTCGCTTCCTGGTTCACAACACATTTTTTCTCTGCTTGTTTTAAAAACAAGTTGATTACTGTGTAACTGCAAATAAGAAAATGGGAGAACAGAAAAAAACAAGGAATGTATAAATACAGAACAGCAAACCAGACTACCTGAAGAGTTCAAATACTGTAACTGTGCATATGTAAGCATAACATGTCTTGCCTCAAAGAATTCCTTATTTTAAATGCTAATAATTGTGATGGGTACATAATTAGAGATTCAGTGAAAAAGAATGTTTGACTTCCCAAACCTTTCTTGTTTATCATTCAAAGTTACTAAATTAGCTCAGACTTCTAGAACCTAAGTGCTACTACTCCTCTCGAAGTCATGGGCAAAACTACCCTGACTTCAGTGAGAGCAAGGCTGAGCTGATAAAGTTAGATCATGAAGCACATCTTGTGTTCACGTCAGGCCTCATGCCCTTTCCACTAAGTCAATGGGATTCTTTCCATTCTTTCCATTTCAAAGGAGTCTTTTGAAATCCCAGTAGGTGAAAGCCACAGGCAGCTGTTCAGAGAGGCAGCACAGTAGCTGTACACCACCAGCATCTTACACAAGACAGAAGTGAGTGCGTCACGGGATACCTAGTAGCCCCTTAACATTTCACGCTAATGTAGATTATCCACGTGGTTTTAAGGGTGATGGGGATTATCATCCCCTTTCAGATGACAGCAATTTAATCTAAAAAAATGCCCGTTCCTGGCTGACAGATTTCTGCTCTTCTTCCTGCCTCATACAATTCCTGCTAATTTTCTTAAAAGTAAAGAAATGAAATAAACCATGTCTTGAATTATAAGAAGGACTAACATTGTCTTTTTTTGAGTATATATTTTTAACATAGCTCAGAAATACATTTGGGGCTGTGGTAAAGAATCCATGGATTATGAATAAAATTAATAATATTAGAAAAAATCAGAAACAAGAAATTACCTGGGTAAAAAAGCAAAGCAAAATCCACCAAAAAATCAGCTTAATATACAAAATCGGTGTTGTCTTAGGTCATAGTAGAATCTAATGACGTTCTGCCCCCTTTTGTGACATATAAGGGATGGAAGAACTGGATGTTCTCTCTGCTCAGCCTAGTACTCACTCAGCTGCAGCTCTCGGTTTGCTCCTGGGATAATTTACGTGGTGGCTGATTGCAAATGTCTCACAGAAACACACACACAGCCAAATCTCCCCAAAATTGGCTTAACATCAGGGATAGTAGAAAATAGCAACATCTAAAAATAGTTACAGGTCCATTGATTTTTAGGGTCTCTCCACAGTTTTTGCTGTGCACTGTATTATCTTGCAAACTCTAAGCTTTCATTAAAAGAGAGAGAGAAAAAAAGATTTTTCAGTTGTCAGCTGGGTGCAAAGTCTTGTGTTCAGCACAGAGGTCTTGTACTTACTAGATATTTTGTAGTGAATATTTAGTGTAAATACATATCTCAATTTTTATTTGCTCAGTTATCATAAAGAGTAGTAAGTACACATTTTGCCTTAATAATATGTAATTACTCAGTGCCTGTAACTTAAATGTTTCTGTACCAAGTGGATTGGTACGGTATTCTTGCTTTCAGTGGAGTATGATAGGACTTAGAGATTCAAAGACAGTTTACTACTATGCTTTATTTTAGCCTTCATCTCTCTCTAAAATAATGGCCTGCACCAAGATAACTTTTTCCCTCCCTCCTTCCAAATCTTTAGGACTGTCATCTCTGGACTTTTTAAACTGGCATGAAAAGGCAGTGTGAAAGGCTAGGTATTAATAGGTTGCCTTCCTGGTAAGACTTGTTGCAAAAGTGTCAGAGCTTGCTTATTGTTTGCTTGGACAGTGTTTGAGTTTTCCCCACAAAAGCTAAAATATTTTGTATTCAATAGCCCTTGTAGTTTTTGGGCTTTGTGTTTTTGTGTTTATCTGTTTATTTTTTAAGGAAAAAACTGTTGCCTGAACAGTATTGAGACAGCAATCTTCTGTTTCTACACAGGGTGAGTAAAGCAATCGGTAGTAAGAAGCCCTCCAGTCATATCATCACTGTCTCATTTAAGAGCTTTATCCCTGAGAGTTGTTACCGGTCCATATCTCCTAACACAAACAAGAAATATTCCATCCTGGGAATACTTTTGTCTTTTTGGTCATTATGTGCACAAGACCAAGTCTGCCATCTCATTTTATGCTGATCACCTAACAGCTCTGCTGTTCTGCAGTAGTGAAGTTCCTATGGTCTTCAAAGCCTGCCCAGACTAGGAGCTTGATTAAGCTGCTTTGTACTTTGTTCACCTTTTTGGTTACTCATAGTTGCTTTTAATCCCTTTAGTGTTCAGGTTTTTCAACCCTCTTTATAGAATGTTTACCCATTACTGAGCCAATTTGATCTGTAAATGTACAAACACTTTACAGTAAATATATGTGTATATATATATTTTTTTTAATCAGGAAGTTTTAATCAGGAACGTTAGAACTGGCTGTGTAAATTCAGATAAGGTGACATTTAAAATGGTCAACATAAAGTTTGATTCGAAGTTGCACCTGACTGAAGTGGCTTCCAAAGGTTAATTTGCATCTCTCAAAGCTGACTCCTGTAATACTGCACATCATTTTTGTGGAGGAAATGAAAGCAAATTAAGTAAGATTTTATGGCTTTTCAGCATCTTTACTGGTAGCTAAGATGATAGTTTTTTATAGAAAGATAGGGTGGAGACTTGCATTCTGGTGCAATAGTCTCTGGACCTTGGCTCTGGTGCAAAGATGGCAGCCCTCCAGTGAACCTAAAACTAAATGTCACCTGAATCCATCATTACCTGATTAAATCATTCACCTTCCTTATATAAGTGAAAGTCTGTGCATCAGCATTTCTTTCAAAGAATATTTTAAGCAAGCAATGATAGATATCTTCCCTTTTCCCCTGATTTCTCTGTGCTTATGGGCCAACCAAACTAGTGAGCAAGTATTTTTAATTCCTTCCAACATATCTTTTAATCCTGTCACAATGTCATTGTGTAACTATGGCAGCCAAACAAGATGAGACAATAAAATATAAACACACTGAAATCTGAGAACCAGAGAGTAATTTAAAAGTATACAGGTGGTTCTAGCCTTTCTACTATCTCTGCTTTCCTTACAGCCTTTTAAGTTATACGCTGCATTTAGATTATTAGGGAATAAGAACGAGCATCCTGATTTGTGCATGGCTATTTCGAACCCATCAGAAATACTCAGAAAGAGATGTGGTTTACAAGTAGTTCAGGTACAGTGGTATGTATCAATGCTGTTATAATTAGTTATGGATCTCTATTTGTTATAAACATCTCTGAAAGCTTGCAGTGCACTTATGAAGCTCTGTCTAGTTTGAAACTAGAGACGTGAAGTTTCAGCTAGCAAGTGATTTAATGTTTCTATAACTTTTTAATGACTTTTTTTTTACTGCTGTGAAAGTCATTTGGTGTGCAGCTTTACAGACTGAGATGTTCTGTGTGCTTATACACAAACAATGACAATTTTCCATGCTACCTTGGTAGGATGTATCAAAATCAACCTAGATAAAATACCAGTAGGGACAATGTAGATGGTTCAGTCTTTCTGACTTGGACAACTCTTCAGTGACTCCCAAGCAGCAAGGGATGAGTTCTGTTTGTGTCTTCAAAGTGTCGATTCACTCTTAAGATGACCTAAATGTCATTAATTTCTGTTGAAGATAAAGAAGTTGACTCCAGTAGGAATCAGAAGTAGTTGGGCTCTTACAGGTGTCATTCAACACCCCCTAATATCAGCCTCCGATTGAAAATTATGGTGGTTTTTGTGATGCTGGAAACTCATCTACCTAAAGTTCGAGACTGATGCAAAGATGTCATGCAATCAGACCAACCAGCATCACCTTTACATTTTTGTTTTAAATCTGCATTTGTATTGCTTTCTAGGAATAAAAGAAAAAGAAATAAAAAATACATTTTAGACATTCTAAGTATATTATAGTTCAGTAACATAATACACTGGCTTCTTTTAAGCAACTCACCATAGTGGTTTCATGTAAAATGTGCTTTTAAGCTGGATGTGTCCCTCTGTCAAATACTATCTTACACTGTAGATTTATTTAAAAAAGCTAGCTGCTTCTCCTGAGTTTCTTACTGTAACAGAAAAGGCAACGCAAGCAACAGGGATATAAGCATAATCCTTCAGACATGGTCCTATCATCTTAAAAAAAAATTGAGACATTTAAGAACCAAATTTTTAAATGTTCTGTAACTCTGTGTGTGCAATATTGTTTCTGAAGTCATCTGGGTGAAAAATTGTGAATACAGTCAACTTTAGGCTTAATCAGCTCGAGATGACATGTAGCAGAAGTCATAGGTCTGTAATTCATAGAGCTATCTACATTATCAGGTGAATCCATCTAAGGATTTGTCAGCCAAAACTGGATTCAGGTAGGTTCAAATCCAACCTCATTCCAACCTGACCCCATTTCTGAAACTTTATTGATAAGAGTACTTTTATTTGTGAAAATGTTTACTCATACTTAAATTCAGTTGAGTTCTGACTGCAAAGTAGGGAACAGAGTCTGCGAGAACTGAAACTTCAACCTGAGAAAAATATTTTTACTTTCCTCAGTTCAGCTTTGCTAAGACCTATAAACATCAAATACTTTTTTAAGTCCATCTGGGACTTTATCCTTCTTTGCCTAAGTTAACCTGTCACTATTTCCAACAGCACCTATTTCTCCTCAGTTTCTCAGGAACTATTCTTTTCTGGTTGGATTACATACCAAGGTGTGACTTAACATACTGTAATTCACTCTCTGTGTTGGCTTAGATTCTCCTATCTCTCTTTCTAAGACTTCTCTTTTATTAATTCCCAGAAGACCTACAACTGTAATCCTGGCTACCTTTTGTATTCCAGAGTTTTCATGTGTGCCAGTCCACAAACAAGCAGGTGTATTGCTTCGGGTCTGTCACCCAGGAAAACAGATTATGAAGGTGGTACCTGGGGTAAACCTTAATGCAGAAAGACTTAAATCCAGTGATGCAGTAGCCTCTGTTAAGAATAATGAGAGCACTTGCTTTTTAAATGCAAGTTTTTGAAAAAAGGTATGAAGTTACAGAAGCTCAAAGAAAAAGTTTGGGACAAAAATGGGGCAATATTGAATATGAATAAAGAAATACTGAAATACAATTTCATGAGCTGATTATAGCATAAAATTATTACATTGAAGGAATAATTAATTCCCCTCTTGGTTTTCTTTTTTCTTTTCTTTTTTTCTTTTTTTTTTTCCTCTCTTTTTCTTTTTTTTCTTCTGGACCTCCATTCCCACATAGTAAAAGTTTCAATAGTGGTATCTTCAGCACTCTTCCTGCTTTTTTAAGTGGCTCATGGCTACTCTTTCCAAACACATTTTCACCCTATATTGCAGTCTTTCCTCATGTCTTTTACTTGTCCAGAGATTTTTCTGAGCATATTCCAAATAGTTCATAGCTTTTGCATCCTTTTACATCTTTAGTGTTATAACATCAAATGTTGCAGCATGAAAAGGGAAATAAAGCTTCTACTAAGAATCGCTGTCTGCAGCTTCTATTCTTGTCAGTATTTCTGGAAGACAGACCCTTGTTTCAGCCTGTCCCACAGCCTGGAGCCAGTTTCTAGAGCCAGCTTTGCACTCTTGATATCTGTGAGGTTCTAAAGTTGTAACTGTTGATGACAGTAACTTCATTGGGGATCAGATGCCAAGGCATAAAGCCCAGTGCTTTAAGTGGCCTCTTCTTTGTCGTGGTTCTCACTCCTCCTGTTACCTTGAGTGTTGCTGTCACTTCCACGCAAAAAATGGCCAAAATAGTCTCAAGAATCTTGGCTAAGTGCAGTTGATTGCCTGGCTTGTAAAGCCATCCAGTAAGTCCTCGTACCGTTAAGATTGTACTATGACTCCACATCTCATTCAGGTAACCTGCAGACCTCATCTGTGAGATGACAAAAATGGTATCTTGGCCCACTTATCCTTGAGCTGTGTGTAAAGATCTGACAGTCTGAAGCATCTAAAACCAGAGAGCTGGTTATACAACGGAAGTTTTAGCAGTTCACCTGCTATCTCAAGTCAAATGGCATCATATTTTTAGTGAGTCATTTGCTCTTGATAGGCACAGTGTGTTAGAAGTATTTTCTCATCTTTTGGCTGAGATAATAAAATTTAACAAATTAGTAGAAAAAAGGAACTGTTTTGAAATAAACATTCCTCAGTGCGTGAGAAGAGAAAGGGGACTCGGGCTGGCATAAATCCCATTGTATTATTATAGCACAGGGCAATGTGCTTGGGGAGTAAAGATTTGACGTATATTTTTATTTTCAAACGTCATAGTAATTTACATTACTCAGCCTTTTAACTGCCAAACTGTAAAAGTCCATTATGCTACTGAAAGGAATATACAAATTATCCCCTGGCACTTCAGGCAGGAGTTTTACATATACGCTGTTATTCTATCAGCCAGCTAGCTGCACGATTCTATTAAGGAGTAAGTGAGAAAATTATATTGCCTGCAAACTAATTGTACAAAAGACTCTGAAATAAGTAATCAGAGCCCAGTCCTTTCTGAAAACCAGCCAGGAGATATTATAAATTGCTCGATCATTCTTGTCAGCCCAGTTTAAAGACTCAGAGCTGCCATGTTGATTTTGTTCAGTGTGTAACACAGCTACCTCTCCAACCGTTGACAGGACTGGGCAAACTCAACTTAGACTCTTACTAGCTGCTCAGTTTCAGCCTCTAGCATCACGCAGTAGACAAGTCAATGGTAGAGCTTCCTTCTGAATCTTTCTCAGTGAAATAAAATGCAGATCTGAGCATCTTGAATGGATGTAGTGGACATATGAAATTGTACAGGTTCCCAAACACTTCTTAAAACAATTTCTGTTTCTTTACTTTTAGTGTATAGAAGTAAATAAGAAATTATGAGAGCTCTGGTGACCTGCAATGTGCATAAATTTAGTTTTTACCCAAAATATATCGACTGATACTTTGAGTGGTAGGTAAAACACATTTTGACTGTGATATATATCGAGGTATGTATCTGTTGCAAAATTCCATGAGGGCTGCTTTTTTTTTTTTAAGGAAATTAAGTCTATCCGTGGGGATATTTGATAAAATACTGCACTCATATGTGAAGTGGTGACAAAATGTTAGTTTCCTTGAACTCTTACCGCAGCCTAGCCATATTCTAAAATGTGGAAGCACTTTAGGGGAACCAGCTATGGCCATTGATAAGAAGTGGATCTTTGCTGCAGCAATAAATCCAGTTACTGTAACTCCACTGAGTTCATTGGAGGAATTCTTTCCAAGATCTTTCAAGTTTATTTTCTGACATCAGAAATTAAGATTGAACATCTGTTGTAAAATATAATTCATTAAAGCAAAGTAGCCTAAAGTGATAACTGACGATTCCCCCTCTAAGCTAAAGTACTGGAATCTAAGTGACTAGCATAATCGCTCGTTTTAGAGTTCTTTAGGTGGCAAGCATTTACTGGAAAAATAAGTTACATTGTCTGTGCATAATGTACTGCACGCTACAGACCCTTGCCATGTTTCAGAGAATTTTGCACAAAACTGAAATGTCAGGGTATGGATTAGAAGTGTCTACTTAAGGAAATAAGCGATCTTGCTTACATTTTTCTGATTTTGAATACTACTTTTTGATGTCGACATCTGTACCTTTGTCATTTGCGTCTTTGCACAAGGGCTCTGGCTATAGTGCGAGTACTCCACTTGCCTTGGTACGTTGCTTTGCAGCTTGAAATTCTGCCTTGTAATTTCAATCTTGTTTTTGATCAAGATCGTTTCTGACCTTGTGCAAAGATATCTTTCATCTTGTGCAAAGCATTTTTGCATCCCTGTTTCTTTTTTTTTAAGTAGGGATGGTAATACATTTATTACTATAATACGATGAAGTTAATAAGATACAATTTGTGAGAGGCTTGAAGGTCTCTGTGTAGTGTTGTGCCTCACTAAGAATGCCTCGTTAGAGCGTGAGAGGATAACATGAATCTTATTTTAAGTTTGCCCTTTCCATCCTTTCCTACATATCCCTCCAGAAGTATTATTTCCTAACTTCTCTAATGCATATCAGGAAGAAGCTTTGCAGGAACTGTTGTGCTGAATTTCCTACCCACCATATGCTTCAGTTTCTTAAATAGCTTTCTTCACTAAGGAAGGGGAATAGGACTAAACTGAAGTTTGAGTTTTGTCAACAAGAACCATTAGCATTCAGACATACCAAGATCTGTTTTACTCGCCAGAATTGCTAAGTCCATCATGCAGCAATGTTTGGAAGGAATAAAGCCTGCAAAAGCCTGAAAAGGTTGTGCAAATTATGCTGGTTGTATTGGCAGAATATACATTGCAGCATGCACACCTCCTTTATCATAAATACTTAACCAATTTTCAATAGATGTAAGTGGTTTAAGTATTACTTCCCGTTGAATTAGCAGTTGCTGAGCATTTGAGTCTTTGTGCAATCCTGCAATCCACTAATGTGATATTTAATGAGGAGACATCAGTCTGGAGAAAGGTAGTCAATATAAATCAGTGTTTACAAAGTGTGATTAACTCTGAAATATTTCATCAATGCTGTGGTCCCAGGCAGACTCTATGCTAATTATTAGAACCTGCGCATGTTTCAGGGGACTTTGACGGACCCTGAGTGCAGCAAACATGGAGCAGCAAAATTGCAATTATGCTCAGACTGTCTCTGATGACAATTTATGCATTTGGTGTGATGACCTCTTGCTTCCCAAGTGGGCAATAAACAGAATGCATTTTCATTAAGATACTAATGCACTTAATCACGGGGGGAAAGGGTTAGAAAGTAAAGAAATACCTTTAAAGCAAGATGTGACAGGCTGATGGGGAAGATACTTTATTTAAAAGTCAGTTTCCTGGTGAAACTTCTGACTGCTGCAAAGTCTGTCATACTGAATGTAGTCATGGGCAATAGGATGCATGGCTGGGCAGATGAATAAGCTGAGCTAAGCTGTTTTATGAACAGTGCAGCGGTACTAGGGCAAGGGAGAACAGACATTCTCCCATTTGGACTTGGATTCCCAAAGATGTGATTTAAAAAATGGAAAGAAAATTACTCATGTCTATTTTACTTCTTAATTTTCAGGCTTTTTTTTTCTTTCTTATTTTTGAGGAGAAATAATATGTACTGAGCAGTAACAGAAAGAAAAATGGGGACAGTGCTTTGCCCAGAAGGGCTCACATTTAATGATCTAGCTTATTCTAGGCCTTATGAGAGTTGGGAGAGGCAGAGGCAAGCATCTCCCCCGGTTTTTGTCATTCTGACAGCTTGCTAGGAATGATTCTATTTCCGATGCCTCTCAGTACAAGAACTCCATCTACAGTATAGAAGGAAGGGGAGATGTCCTGGCTGGGAGATCTGACCTGGCAGCTGTAGAACGTGCTCGATGTGGTGGTAGCAATGCGCGTGAGCCGTGCACGGTGCCTGCTGTTGTGGAAGGGTGAAGCTCTGTAGTACCTGTTACAGTTGATTGTGCAATAAAGCATGACAATCTCCTTTTCACGTTCTGTCCAAAGAAAGGCTGATGAAATCGGTGAACAAAGGAAACTGAGAGTACTGAGGTTGGGTCCATAAGCATGTGGCTTGGTACAGACAATCAATGACAAAATTTCCTCCTCCTCCCAGCAGGAATAATCTAGATGAAGGATTTTGCTAGGGACCATGTATGGGAGCCAGACACAGACTCACTTTAGTTGTGGTTTAGTATATAATTTTTTTCATATAACTGTCTAGATTTTTTAAAAAAAGTAAAAAATTTTATCCTTTCACTTAACTTTTTATTTTTACTTGAAAGGTGTTTCATTTCTTATAGCATTGTCTACTCTTGATATACTCAAAAGTTTAACGCAACAGCAATTGTACGAGTACTTTGTTTATTCATTGGTTGGTTAGTCAGTGATTCTGAGTACATCTCGTTTCGTGTACTTTCTCTTACAGGTAACATAGAATACAGCTGTCCAGCAACGAATGAATGTGAAATCACAAAGCGCAGACGCAAGTCCTGCCAAGCCTGCCGCTTCATGAAGTGTCTAAAAGTTGGCATGCTGAAAGAAGGTAAGACTGATCAAGTCAATATGTATCTCTCTGCAGACTCATGCAACAATTGTAGGGCAATCAGGAAAGAGGAGGGATCGGTGAGTGTTCTGATCAGTTATTGTAAAGGCAATTTTCATGTATACTTGCTCTTCCTGACAGTCTGTTTCTAAGATAAGGAATCAAGGTGTATCGATATAAAGTTCATATTCTGTGGAATACAGCAAAATGTACCCCAGGATTCAGTTTCCTTCAGTAGGTAACTAATAGAATAATGATTAATGATCAGAATACATCCTCTCATTTTCCTTAACACTTTAACATCATGAATTCTCAAAGGTTTCTTTCCTCCATTCCTTATCCACCTCTAGTCTGTCCCAGTTCTGGCAGAAATACACACTCTGCCTTCTTTTCCCTATTTTTGCTCACTCTGCGTTTCGTTAGGACAAACAAAAGGGTTACTTCTCAATTAAACAAGTATCAATCTTGAGTATATCTACTGAAGTTACTGTAACTACACTGGAGCAAATAATGGCATACAGAAGAGGAGAATCCACCCCTTTTTTTTAAAGTATGTGAGAACCACTGCCCCTCACTGTAAGTATACGCTGAGTGTTTTAATTCATCAGTTATATTTTGAAGTGATTAAATAACAGGTAAATATAAGAAAATGTTTCCGAGAAACAGTACCATCTAACCTGGAACTTGATTCATCAATGTCACAGAAAGAGGCAATTCCTTAAATCTTGGTTGCCTGCCACACACTTCTTTTGCTGTTAATCTATATGCAAAAATATACTTTTATGCGCATGTATTGTACACATTATTATTGTAGTGCACTGTTAGGACCAAGAAAGAATAACAGATGATGTCAGGGACTTCTGAGCTAGATAACCTTTTAAAATAAAATTTCTCTAATGTTTTGTAAATCTTGTCTCCAGTGGAGAGTACTTTGTGTTAAGCAACCACTTTAAGGTAGTCCCATACAATTTTGCTCTGTCAGTGCTTAGAAAGTCAGCTTTAGTAGATGGCTAATTTTTGCAAATCATTTGATGGTAATTTAAAGTAGGTTTAAGCATACAGCTATCAGGGTAAAATCCAAGAACAACATAGACCAGTGGAGAGATGATGGACAAATTAGGCCTATCACGCACCTACAGACATATTCTTATTGGATTATACTTACTAAGAATAAACCTTGTTCTGTGCAACTGCTTTGGCAGATGCTATGATCCTGTGAGCCAAATCCTGCTGTCCTTAGTCTTACTTGAGCAAAACTCCTGTCAGATTCAATGGGGGTTTTACCTCAGTAAGAACGGCAGGATTTGACCCTCTCTTCCAGCGGTGATAGGATGGTTCCTTCCTTGCCAAAATTCTCATATGACTGACCACTAGAAGCAGTTATTTAACGATTAAATTGTGATGCTTAGATAAACTGTAGAAAGAAAGGAATGTCTGAGTATGGCACCTTTTGAAAGGGACTGTGCTTCTTAACCTATTTTTTAGTGAGTGAAGACCCAATATCACTAGTAGTCTACTATGCAGATTTATTGAGCAACTTGCTTGGAAATGGAACATTGCCACCACAACTGCATACAGGTGAATTGGTTTATCCCTTTTCTTTACATTTTGGGGCACCATTGTGCATCCATCAACATACATAATTAAAAATCTAGTCTTTGTGCAGCTTCTGCGACTGTGTGAGGAAATCGACTCTTCTACAAATGAGTGAGTACCTCAGTTACCAAAATGGTGCGCAGATTTACTATGTTTCCGCACATGATTTTGGTTACAGGTAATTTAGTTAGACAATTCAGATGCACATTGTGAATCAGATTTTTTGCATGAATAATCATGGTTTATGGGTGCACGTCAATCCCACAAGTTTTCGTAGTCAGAATTTCATAAGTTGTCCACCCTAAAAGTACATATCTTTTTCTGAAAGTTCTACAATGACAAAGTAACTAATTCTTTTGAAAAAAAGGTTCCTTTGTTAGCCCCACCCCTGGGCACGTCATGGTTCTTCCACTCCTACTGTGTGAGTTTTTCTGTCAAAACACAGTAAGATTTCTACTTATTTTTAATTACTGAGTCTTTTTACTTAAGGAGAGTTAGCTTATCTTCTTTACAGGTATTGCTTACCTACCACCTAATAGGACAACCTAAAAGAACCTACAAGGGCGTGTTGTTTTAGTGGCCACTTTTACTTTTGAAACCATACTGATTCATAGTACACTTTTAGAACCATCCTTAAATAGAGAGGTTTTTTTTCTTTTGTTCTTGTTGGAAGGTTGTTTTGGAGACAGGTGTTGTTTTTACCTATGGGAAAGTCTGGAGATGAGCTTTTGGCTTTGGATTTGACCCCATCCTTTATGCACGGAATGGAGAAAGATGATATACTTAATTCTTTCATGTATAAAGTAGTGTAAATTTATTGATTAACATGGACTTAGAGCAGGAATTATTTTAACTCAGTGTATCTTAAATGCTTCTTTATATACAGACAAGGATTTCAGTCCCATGCAGCATGTCAGAGATCATGCTGCTGTAAATCTATTCAAATGTAAACCTGTTCAATTTAATTACCAGTTTATAATAAAATTTGCTGCTGCAGCCTCCACGTTTGTCACAGCAGTCTCTACATGCTGATGGCACAGCATGCCTGGAAATTGACAGCCTAAATCCATTTACAAAAAAAAATTTAGTTGCAGACCTGAAATAAAATCAAGTTTAAGCAGCTTTGAGAGGAGCATCATATTCCTTACAAGAACTTCTGCACATCTGCCAGTGTGCATCTTCTCCAGAAATCTTATCGTGTTAGTGGGGAGTTTTCTTCTAGAAATTTTCCTTAACAAACAGTTTTTAAATGTAATCTTAAGTGAATCAATTATCAGACATTGTGCTTCCCTTCACTTTTGGAAGGACTTCATTACATTGTCATTTTGTGAATTGTCATATAAAATTCACGATAGAAATCACAGTGCCTGGAAAAAAAATCTTTAGTTTTATTTTAGCTTTTAGGGCAAGGTCCGAAAACCACTTGCAGCAAATATATAGAGTGGCTTCTCTTATGACAGCTCAAGTTAAATCATTTATTGTGGGAAGATAATGATGCTTTTCATCCTTCTCTCAATGTTTCTGGGAAGACCTAGTATTAGAATTTTGGGGCTGTGTCTTGGGGTCAGGCCCTGGGAGAGAATTGGATTTCTGGTTGCACATAATACAAGGTGGAATGGGGAATTTCTGTACTATTCTCAGGGATGTTGACAGGGCATAGCCAGCAACACCTAGATCAAGATTCTTAACAATGTACAAGTCGTGGGCCAGAAGCTAGAGAAGGAAGGGTGAAGCAATGTCACAGTGGGCTGAGCTGGAGTGGGAGTGAAGTCCTGGCTCCTGTCTACATCTTCCCTTGAGTCACACAAAAAACTTACTGCAGGCTGATCCAGAGAAACACTTAATTTTGGTTTAGCCCGTTTGAGTATGTGTTGTGCTTTGTACTGAAGCATTCGGTAGATGCTGATGAGCTTTCAAGCAAATGACCAATATGAGGGTGTGATATTTTCATTTACGTTCCTAGGTAATGCTTATTAGCAGCACAGCAGAATACACTTTGCTCAAAGAAGAAATTTTACGTTTTTCTGTTTTCAGTTTTGTGTGTCAGTATTATGAAAAATCAAATTTTCAAGGATCACAATTGGTTCCTCTCCTGAAACAGTTTCTTTGACTGTGCTTATATTTTGGCAGGTTCTCACAGATTCCCAAGAACAGATGAAACAATATAAAGATTCTTGCATAGTCTAGGGAGAAACATATAAAATGTATCCCTAGTGGTTTCTTTAAATAATATTGCAATTGCTAAAAGAGGGCGAGGGACAACAATTTGCCCTTTGTAAAAATGAATGCTTTAAGACATTCTCTAGTTTTCAATTCTGTTGGTTTATAATCAGTCTTTTAAGTTTGACTTCTAAAACACTTTGGAAGCCAGTGATTAGTTTGCTTCAGGTGGTAGAGTTAAATCTATGTTCGTGTCCAAGATTGGGTGTTACAGCTATTTTCCTTTTTTTACAGCTAGTCAGAATGAGAAATGGGAGTTGACTTTTTTGTTTGTTTGTTTTTGTTTTCTAAAAGGAAAATTGTATGTAAAGCTGCATAAGTTGATATGAGAAATCATTGGTAGATATCTAACTTTTTTTGTATTGCTAGTTGCTCTGGTTGAATTCTACTTTTAGTCTTCCATTAGTACTATGTGCCTTTTAATACTATCTGTGGGACTAGTTACTAGCATGTCTGTGATAGAAGATATTATTCCAAGTCCATTATACTGCAGATCTTGCTCAGAATAGCTGCTCATAGGAAATAATTCCACTGGGGTAATTATTCCAAAATAAAATTACTTTTTGTTTCTGATGCAGCATTCATATAAGAGGTTATTCCATATGTTTCAGTTTTTCCTGTGGAGGCAAAGCCATAGCCTTGGTTTTATCTGTCCCTATATTGTAGCAAGGTTAAAAATTACAGTTCAGAGGGAATCCTGTTGAGTGGCACTAACGCAGCTTTTAGCCCATCTGAAATACTGTGTCCTGTCTTAGCTCTTACAGTTCTGAGCAGTGCGAGTTCATACTTCTTACAGGACTGTTGACACTAAAGCATCTCACATATATCTCTCATCTCTGATATGTGAATATTTTCAGAAATTTTTATGGGTTGTTTGCAGTGGCTGATCTACATTACTTGTTATTGCAGAAAGTGTAGTTCATGAGTGAGTCGCACATAAGGAAACAAATTTAAGTTTATTTGAAAAGTAAATTATACCATAATGAAATGGCAGAAAATGTGGGTTGCTTCATGTAAGTATGTTTGTATTTTGCTTATGAATGGATGACCTTTACAAATTATGATCAGCCCCTTTGTACCCAGTTAGAATAGACAGTGTGACAGAATTCCGGTTTAATTAGTTCAGCTATTAAAAATGGGAGGCCAGATCATTACATAGTATTAGTGGAAGCTGGTGAAGCTATGTTCGATTGCTGTTTGTTTGGCAGGTTTAGCAATCTGTGCTATGGGGAAATCAGCAATATACCTTTGCGTGTCTGTGAATCTTTACTGTTGCTAGTACATTAGCAATTACTGACAGCTTTTAAAATGCTTGAGCATTTTAGATGATCACAGTACTGTAATGAACCAGAAGATTATTATGCATTAGTTAAACTTTTTCTTAACATGCTAAAATTGGGGTTCTCTAAAGTGTTTTTGCTTTACGCTTTGAGAGATTTCATCAATTCAAATACAAGAATGCATTTTTTAAAGAGGTATGTGTATTTTAAAGCATAAATTACAGAGTTTATCATGCAAAGTTTACCATATGAACATCTTTGGCTTGTGTTAAGCAGCGGATCGGATTAAATTATCATATTGATCCTTTCTGGTTTTGACAATCTATGAAAATGAATCCGATACAGCAAGGAGAATAGGCAGCTTGAGTTTGCTCTTACGTAAAGAGAGGCATGGTAGGCACAGGAGCAGACTAATGGATTCTCGGTCAAAATAATGAGTAAAACTAAGCAATCCTCTTTATAACTAAAAATGTGTTATCACCTATGTTTTGAGGCTAACGAAAAAGCCTGCTTAATAGGATTCCTCCTAACAACATCTCCTTTGAAAAGACCTGTGCATAAGACATTGCCAAGGTAAATTTCTCTCACAAGTCTAATACCATTAGTCTGCCAAGAAGAAAGCAGAAATTATTGTGGAGGAAGTTTTAGTTTCTGCTGCCTTCAGAAATTAGAACAAAGGGAAGGAGAAAGCATTAATGGTATTCAAAGAAAATATTTCTGTACAGGATGACAGTTAATAGAGCAGCGTTGACCTCAGCGATATTTCTTATGCTCTCTATTGTAATATTACACTTAAGGAGCTCCTTCATTAATGCAGGATATTAAACAAAGCTCCTGTGTTATAACATCAAGAGATAACACAGCGTGTCTTCTGTTCAAGCCTCTTCTGAATATCAACCCTTTTGTATGTTTTAATGTGTTATGAGGGAGTTTGGTTTCTAGTGCATTTTTTGGAAATGTTTCTTTCCCCCTTTTCTTCCCACCTTCAATTTCTCCCTTCCTCTCCCTTTTATTTCCTCCTTCCCTCCCTTTTCTTTCCACCTTTCCTGTTTCTCTCCTTTTCCTTTTTTTTCATTCAATCTCTGCTTGGTTTAATAGATACTGGGACCTGTTAAATCTCCTTGGAAACAATAGAAACTAATCTCTAAGTGTTGTTGGTGTTCATAAGTAGGCCTCTTTCCTCCTAACCAAAATGTGACCTGATAGCCCAGTTCACACATTAGAACTGACAGCCCAATTTGTCTGCCCTAAAACACGGCTCATGACTATCCACTCTCTGTAACTGATGAGGAAGGACAAACTATTCAACTGCAGGTTAGTGTTTATCGTGAGCTCAAGCAACTAGCATTTCCATTCATCCATTAAAAAAAATACTCAAGAAAAAGCAAATATCGGAGATGTGGATATTCTTTCTGGGTTTAAAAATCGCACAGAAGTACCTACAGCGACGACCAGCTGTCGGCCCCCTGAGAAGTTCTCACGGTGCTTGTGTTGCAGTGTTGCGCCAGTCTGGTTTATGTTCTGCCTCTCGAGCATTTTTAGTCCCCATAATCTCATTGGGAATGAATCAGAGAAGTCCCAGCAATTTACTGGACTCAGTCTTTAAACAAAATTTCTCTCTTTCTAGATACAGTTTTCTTCTGCAGTTGTCGCTTTATACAAATGCTCCACTTTCATAAAAGAGGCAGTTTGAAGTGAATGCAGAGAAAGCAGTATGGTTTATATGTTTGTATTCGAGAACTATTTACATTTCTTGGCTTTCCACAGATTTTTGAATGTACTTTTTTTGATGTTAGCATCTGCAGATCTGGAGTTAAAGCTGTTTGCTGGCCCACTCATCTGCAGCTTCCTTGGGTTTAGATGTTGGGCTTGATTCTGCTCCCACAGTCGTCACTGGTGAGAATCCCAGTGGCTGCATTTGTTTACAGTCAGGCAAGCATCAGCGAAGAATGCATTCAGCCTATAGTTTCTTTGCAGTTTTGTTATTAAAAACAGTGAGTTTGAAAGGTTTTGAATGGGATTCAAATCTATGGTATTTTTCTTAGTGCACATACCTTACCTATTGCTTCCTCAGAATTGGGAGGAGTAGGTTCTGCAGATTCACAAGTCTACTTAGATTGGAATACAATTAAAAATTAATCACTTTCTTATGAGAAAATATTAGTACAGTCTGAGGTTGTTAACTGAACATCCTCATTTGTCATATTTCTTCTTTTGATCCTAAAATAAGGAAGCAGTATTTTTCTGATCTACTAGAAATTATTATTCCATTTTTTAAAAAAATATTCACTGGGTTTAACCCCTGTGAATATTTGTTTATGCACTGGAAGTACAGTGACAGCAATGTAAGTGATAAGGGAAGGTAGAGACAAGTCTGAAGGATGTAGAACCGTGTATGATATGGCATGTTTTCCCACGAGCTCCCAGACAAATAGCTGCCTTTCATTCTTGGTCTCTGCCATCCATAAACATGTACATCAATATGGCACTGCCATTTATTGCAGACTGCTTGAATTCTTATACATGGGTCCCTCTATTAAATAGGGATCATTTTGTAAAGAGTTATACGTTAATGTTATTTGTATTCTTCGCTTTTCTGTTTCTGCTGTGCAGATATTTGCACATCCCCTGCTTGAGGGGAGTAGGTTTAGCTTCTCAGGTAGAAGGTTCATTTAGTAGTGATGCATATCTCCAAAATGCCACTTCGGAGCCAACCCCTTTTTTGTATTTTACTTAGCCTTTACTTGAGCAGTACTCGCATCTCCTCTATAAGATTTTTGCTGTGTAAAATCTTAGTAGAAACAACTGGATGTATGGTAGGATTATTTGGGGTGCAGTGCTGATGTAGGTGCTGCTAAATAGAACCCACGCGGCAGATGTACAGGCAGACTTGCTGCTTGGGATGGATTGGCACCAAAAAGCTTGGAGGTTGAGAAACTCTCATGGCCTTTTCACTCAGCCAAAGCAATGAATGTGTTGAGAAGCACTAAAATTACCATCTGCAGTTGTTACCTCTGACCTCCTATAGTGCTATCCCTCAAATATTTCACACTTCTAAATCTCTGCTGTCCTACGAAAAAAAGTTTGAATCAACATGGTTTATTGGGACATTAATGTAACTAAGCCACAGTCTTCTCTCTGGTCAGTCATTGTCTGTTTTTAAGCTGGAGGCGTTTTTACCAGTGGTGAGTCTTTGTCACTTCTACTCACTGAGTCACTATGTGAGGCTGGAATATTATTTCATTTGAAGTCTGTAATGTGGCTTTTGTGGTTGAAAGTCAACAGCCTGAAATCTGAAATAAATGTCATCTTCATCAGTGAATTGTCATTATGTCACATTTTGCCATATTTACTAGCTATTCTAGTAATAGATCTCAGCTAACCAGCCTTTTCTTTTATCTTTTTTCTTTAGTTCTTTTTCTTTCTTTTTATTTTCTTTGGGTATTTATATGACAGAAAAGGGAAACTATGGGGGGAGTCTGTTTCCCTCATGATAGTGATTTAATATAGCTATTAATCTTTATAAATGAAAAACATAGCTTTACTTTAAGCCTCAATAGTCTTTTATTAGATTAATGATTCTGGAGAAAGTCAAACACAAGCTATGTTAAATATATTCACTTACTGAATAATATCAATATTTTCTTGTTTGCTCTGTATTGTTCCAACAAAGTTAATATGTTTGTCTGTTTTTCTCTTCTTAAGCATCTGGTTTTAGTTCTCAGGATCATCAGGTATAAGATCAGATGTCAATTTGATTTACAGTTTTAGTGCAGCAGATACAAAATCAAGACTCTGTATAGCTTGCGTATGATCTTATTGCTGTCCACGTTAAAACAGTTAATTATTAAAGTAGTTTATTTAGAAAAACTAAAATACTTTCTAAAAGACAGTCCACATGATACTGTTCTATAATCTGCTTAACTCCAGTCTGTGCCCTCAGTGGCAGAATTGTTGGTGTGCTGCAAATGTTTTGCTGCAAAACTACTTGACTAACAAGGGCAAATGTTGGTAACTTGCTGCTTGCTGAGCACATGCAGACCCTAGGAATCATCAGGTAATACATGACCATCATCCTTGTCTTTTGTATCCTTCTCTTTCCTTTTTCTAGTCAAGAGGTAGTCCATACAGCGGTGCTGTTCTTGTAATTTTTAGTCAGCCATATCAAAATAATTTATTGCATCACCATTGCCCTTTGTCTCTTTCTAATATTCCTTTTCAGTTCTGTGGGTGGCTGAGTGAAGAAAGGCTTTCCAGACGGGCCATGTCTTTCGTTCTGGATGTGAATCAATCAGCAGATCGGTTTTACATCATTTGTTAAACAGTTGTACAGGCACATGTTGCTTTTCATGACAGCCTGCCAGATTGGGCTTACAATGGTGTCCAGTGTCTACATTTCCTAAGTTCTATTTCATTTTTATATTTTCTGTAGTTCAATGAAAGCTTAAGAAATGGGCACCTTAGATTTCATTGCGTGACCAGTCCCAAGGGTTATCCACTGAAACATGAGAAGAGGAATGTATTTGTCATAAGTCTCCAGAACTACTGCATCTCTGGATGTAGTTTGTGGAAGCAGTTAAGATAAGATGTCCTAAGAGATGGCATAAATACACTTTGGGTCTAGATAGAGGGTACCTGCCCATGAGTGTTGAACGTTAGGAAAGGTCTTGCTCTGAACTGATTTTTAAGTTTTCAAGCCACTGGCTGGTTTCCCTGTCAAACTTCTAATGAGAGCTTTTTCCAATTTCAAGACAGATGAGACTGCTAAATATCAAAATAGGAAAATGAATATTTACCTTAAAAAGTAGAAAGCTGTTTTAAAATACCAGTCTTAATGTGTTGCTTTTGTGAATTCTTGCTCAAAGATGAACTAGAAGAGTTTCTGCTAATTTATACCTCAGGTGAAGGATCAGACTGAAAAGGGAAGCTCTAAGTGTAACGAACTTATAAAGGGACTGAATAGGCTCCTCTTTTTCAACAGCCCTCATGAGCATCACTCCAAAATACAAATCTCTGACCGTGTTCCAGACAAAAAGAGAAGTTGGAACGCCTTTGAGTCTGGTGTGTACGAGCGTAGTCTTTGCTGATGCTGTTCGTCTGATAGAGCATGCCACATGCCCCATTGCTTGGTCTTGTGTGAGATGCAAAGGAATGCAGTAATCAGAGAACAAAGCCACAGACTAGCTCAGATGACATAAGATTCTTCTTTCTTCTCTTTTTATCTTCTCTCATTTTCATGATTTTCTATTCTTTTTCCTCCTCATACCACAATTGTGTCAGACGAATGCTGATGAGAAAATAGTTGCTGCAAGCACATATCCTCCAGGCAGTCTTTTTCTGGCCAGGTGGGAGAGAGAATCATTAATTTCTTGAGGTTCTTGTTACCTGACCTGCACCATTTTGTGAGTACTAGTCAGACTGAATGACTGTATTTCCTCCTGGGCATCCTGGTATTGCTGGAGATATCCATACTGGCAAGATACTTCAGCTCATCTCTAATTAAAATACTTGTTGTGAAGTATTCTTAAACACGGCTGCTTAATGAAGTTAGAAAAGGCATTTGGATGCAGAGTGTGAAGGCTTCAAACGTTGGAGTTCCTCTCTAGGGAGATGCGTGCAATCAGAAAGCATTCTGAATGCGAGCAATCCATCCCATTTTGTTCCCATTTGTTTTCTCTAATTTCCTGCCTTTTCTAATGCTGGTTAGCTGAAATAAGTCCTCTTTCCCTCCTCTCCACAGTTCTCTCTCCCTTTATGGAATAGCCCATGACACGTGCCTGTAAAGTGGCTTCTTGGGAATTTGCAAGTCTTTGAATGTGTTATCTGATTAAAGGGATGTATGTGTCTTTAATTCTCATCTGCAGTTCCACCTTTGACCCCATCTGTTAAAGTGGAAAGGAGTTGAGAGTCAGCAAAGTCCCAGATTCAACCCAGATAACCTGCAGTGTGCACATTTGAATGCTTTAACTCTTTGGTTGCCCCTGAAAACTACATACTTAATTGACAGGTTTGATTGGAAAATGTGGCAGGTCTGGTATGAGGCAGGTGAATTGTTCATTTTGTTGATATGCTTAAGATAATTTAGTTCTGGTTTCACTTTTTTTATTAAAGAGTGAATGAACATATAGTTGTATGACACAAACAGGTATAATATCTTGTGTGTGGGTGATTTTTTTTTTTTTTTTTAATAGACCAGTTTCTTGCTTACAGAACAGGAGGGAAAGTTCAAACCCCCACATCTATTGCATATACTTCCTTTTTCAATAGGAAGCTGAATTACATGGTTGGAAATGATGTTGCAGTTTTGGATGGGATTTTTAGATACCTTTGAATAACACAGAAGAACTCGTTCCACTGAAAGATTAAAAAAGTATATGACATGAGTATAATTTTCATTGTAGTTTGCTAATATTATGCATTTTCTGCAGAACAATGTGATTGTGTCATTTCCTGTGCTTTGCAGACGCATAACAGAAGTGACTAGAATACCCCAATACATTTGGACCTGTGGATGTTTTCAGCTTGCCTCCGGTCATTTTCTTTCCTAGCTTTCAAACTCTCTTAAAACACTGAAAGGATTTGCAGTATCCCAGATCTATCCCTGTTCCCTGAAAGCTAGAGCCAAATTCTTCCCCCACTTACATCTGTTCAACTCTGGTGGTTTCATTTATGCTGCGTGGCTGTAACAATGCAGAATTTGTCCTAATCTGCCCTTTCTTTTTGATGGAGAATATGCACATGCAAAGCGAACATAAACACAGTAAGTTGAACTGCAAATAGAAAAAAAAATTATATATTGTGTGTGTGTGCGTATGCACAAATAGAGAGAGATAAATAGCACACAGATAGGTTTGATAATATATCTACTGTACATAATATTGTAAATGGTATCTTGCTGTGCTGAAATCTAGGCAATATGAGTTCAGTACTAAAGTGTTCAGGTTGCACCTGAGCTAGCTGGAGCCTGCCAGCCCCTGCAAGCCCACTGAGAGCATCTGTCTCGCCACCACCTTGCTCACGCTGTGTCCTCTGCAGGCTCTCCGATTCTTCCGACTATGAGCATAAATCATCCACCTGTCAGGAGCTCTAGCTGCCTGGATTATGCAATGCCTGCCTTCATTTGGAGATGGTGTGAGCAGAAGATTGCGGCAAATGGTTTGCATTCATTTTAATGCCGTTCCAGCATCTCTTCAGCTTTAATGAGGGTTCAGGGTGGTGACGACTCCCTGAGACAATGAAAGACCTGGGGACCCAAGCTTGCTTTGTACCTTTGTATGGCCGAGTTCAGATTTTGTGTGTGTGTGTTTTTCCTTTCTTTATATTTTTTTTTCCCCAAAATAAATGAATGGTTTGAAAATTGAGTCAGAGAACTGGTACTGCACAAAGCCAGCTGTCCACAGCTCTGTTTTTTGGCCTTGTAATACTTCCCTCCAGCTGAGCAATGAAGAATTTAAAAATCAGTCATGTTTAATGTTGATTGTCCATTTGTGCTGTCTAAAGCTGCATAATGCTTAGATGCCTTCACTTAACTGTTTAAAAATCTTGCCTTTGCAATTTGTTCAATTACAGGTATATTGGATTACACTATCAAGTGTGGAATACCATGTCGTATAACCCAAATTTAAAATGCAGTTCCTCTGTATAAAGTTCTCCTCTTATAAACAAACAAAAAAAAAGACTGTCAGTAAAATTGTCTTGTTTCAGCTTGTTAGACCTGAATTAATCAAATTCCTTACTCATAATTTTAATCATGAATTATAGGCCAAATAAATATGGATATTATATTTGTTCGTATGCGTAAATAGATGGAAAAAATAGAGATTGTAAGACAAAAGCAGTGCAGGTCCTTTGAAAGGCAAATGTTGAAGGCGATGAAGGTAAGTTGCACCTTCGCACCTGTAGTATCTGTCTGCCCCTAACCTCAAACAAATTCCCGCAGGTTCTTGCAGGTACAGCCTGTAGACTGGAGCCTCATACGACTGTCAACTTCATGCTTTTACTTGCCTGAAAACCACTACGTACTGCTAATGGTAAAATACTTGGGTTTGCTACTAGTCAGTAGTTAGCAGAGGAAATCCACGTTTGGTATCTTAATGCTACAGCTTCACTATTTTTCACAAATATTTAAGGAAACAGACTTGTTCAATAACTTGGAAAAAAATTGGGCTTGTGCAGCATGATTTTTCTGTAGTGAATGCATCATGAGCTTGTCAAAATTTTTTTTCAGACAATATTTGAAGTTTTAGAGCACTCCTGTGATGTGGGCAGTAATATTCCCATTTTACAGTATTTAACCTAAGACAGAGAGAACAAGAGTTGCTTAGAAAAAATCACATGTGGTGTTAGAGGCACAGCTGGAAGTGGAACTTCTGCTCCGAGGTTAATGTGTTATTCAGCCTGGGACTTCAAAGTCCAGCCGTTGCCACCCCTTTCTCACCCAATGAGTGAAAGAGAGTGCTTTATTGCTTGTTGCTTTGGGGTTTTATATTTCTCTTTATAACACTTCTCTTTATATGTGGATTCCTCAGTCAGCTACTGATGAAAAGAATCCTAAAAGGTGAAGTCAAATTAAGGCCGGTTTTTGTCAACAGGAAAAATACTGCACTCTGTTTCGATGCACCTGTATATTTCTTGTCGAAATTAATGGAAGATGCTTACACACACGCAAAGGAGTCCGTGTTGCCAAAATAGTTTCAGTTTTCCTCTCGGTGACAATTTCCACAGCTGACCGGTACCACGGGTGGCAGCTGAACGTGGAATACAGAGTGCTGCAGCCTGTACGACAGCCTCGAGTCGTAAGAATACTTGCGAGCTCTGCCTGTGTCTGTGTTCTCCCGCCTTGGTCTGAAAGCCAGAGATTTCATGCAACCTGGTCATACTTAACTAGGACCACACAGAGGAAGGGAGATTTTTTAATAGGCTGTTTGGGAAGAGTGAAGACCCTAACGAATGAAGTGTGTAGACTTTGAGATCTTTACTGTGAGCCTTATTTGCTTCTGATAACAAGCTAACCTCCCATGCCATTCCCTCCCCCCTCCAGTTTTAATTTGATGGAAAGCCAGCAGTACTGCAGTTTTATGCAAAGCCTCCAGTGAACTCAAAAAAGATTATTATTTCTCACTTTGTCTTTACAGATAACTTTAAAAATTTATGCATCAGAACGCAGGATTATCTGAAGACAGAAATGCAACACAACACTGACAAAATCAGATGAAAAATCTCACTCTTTTAGCTATGAAGAAATTAGATTTATCATCAGAAAAGCATTCTCTTTTCATTTTCTGAAAGGTGCTTTTTGACAGACCCTTTGCAGTGGACGTCATGCTCACAAAACATGCTGTCACAGGGCTATTTGAATATGGTGACAGGCTCATTATCATGTTGAAGACAACTGACAACACTGCAGACTAGAAATGGACAGGCTTGCCAATCAGCTGTTGAAAGGATTGCAGTTGAAATAGAGGTTTTTTTTGTTCTGAGAACAGTAGTACAAATTGACTACATTAATTCTTTTTATTATAGTTGCATACACTGTAGTTAAGGGTCCGTCACTGTTTCCATTATAAATCCCTGTTTTCAAGGGTTTATTAGTAGACCATAAAAAATGGTTCCTGTTGAAATTTTGCATTAAAAATATATATTACCCTAACAGAACAAAATTTCTGTGGTAACTGTGTGGAGGAGGGAGGGCAGAGAAGAGGGATTGGCTGGTTTTTAGCTGAAAATTGCATAAAGCTGAATGCATTATTATTTTTATAGCACCTTAGATGTCCAAGAGTTTTATAGACAGGTTTGTGCCTCAGGAGTTTACAATTTCAGGATGCGGTACTGCCAACACTTATTATGGGATGGGATTTTCCTGGTAGTTTCATTGGAATTAGTAAAACACCAAACATTATCTGCAGTAGTAGGTATTTGCAGATTCAGGTTCAATAGTCAAATAATCTTGAACAGCTTTTTTTCTTTTCCTGTAACTTAAAAAATGTCTAGGATTTTTTTTTTTTTTTTAAATATCAGTCTCAATTGTTAAATGATAACCTAAGATTAAGCAACTTTTGCATATACAAGCAGGGAATCAGCATGAAATCAGCAGGGAAGTTTGCATATATAACAATAACCAATTTGAAATTATGCTAGATTCCACCAAAATATTCTAGTTACGTGAATTGAGGAGTTAGGTGGAGTTTATCTGCTTTCATCCAAAGTGGCCATCCCAGGAAATCCTACTCATCTTCTAACAGTGGGGTTTCCTGATATACCCAAGTGTCACTGGAGTTTCTATAATGCCCTTAAAATTTCTGTAGCCATCTACAGTGACATCTGTCTGTGCAAACACAGTAATGTCTGTTTTGATGGGTCTGAACAGATTACTAGTTATCTTCTGATTAACTCTAGAACCAAAGATGTTCCTCTGCGTCCCCTGAGAGCTTGATCTGGAAGGTGTACTCAGAGCACACCTTCACACCTCAACAGATAATACAAAATATATCATTGTGCTGATTTTGGTTGGGGTAGAGTTAATGTTCTTCATAGTAGCTAGTATGGGGCTGTGTTTTGGATTTGTGCTGAAAACAGATAACACAGGGACGTTTCTGTTACTGCTGAGCAGTGCTTACACAGAGTCAAGGCCTTTTCTACTTCTCACACCACCCCACCAGCGAGTTTGCTGGAGAAGAGCATGGTGACCTGCCTTTCTGTAGGAACAGGAATGACGCTACAAATTCTGAATGGAGCAAGGCATTTCCAGGAAGCTGGGAAGGATAGATCTGAAAGTTCTGTATAAACTAGATGTAGGTGGCAGCAGCGTGTGTACATTGGCTCATTTATATTCTGCCCTGAGATGCCTAACTTCCTCCCTGCTCTATACAAGGAGCTTGGTTCTTTCAGTTTAAATTCCAGCTCTCTTAGATGGGTCAGATGGAAGAAGCTAATCACGATGGCATAGAATCACAGAATGGTTTGGGTTGGAAGGGACCTCAAAGATCATGTACTTCCAACCCCCCTGCCATGGTCTGGGACACCCTCCACTAGACCAGGTTGCCCAAAGCCCCATCCAGCCTGGCCTTGAACACTTCCAGGGAGGGGGCATCCACAGCTTCTCTGGGCAACCTGTTCCAGTGCCTCACCACCCTCACAGGGAAGAATTTCTTCCTAATATCTAATCTAAATGTATGCTCCTTCAGCTTAAGGCCATTACTCTGTGTCCTATCGCTACCTGCCCTTGTAAACAGTCCCTCTCCAGCTTTCTTGTAGGCCTTGTTTCTTGGTACATAGGATGTATATATTGTTTTGTTGGATTGTGTTATTAAGTATAAAGTGAGATACTGAAATAGAGAAAGACCACATATAGACTCCTCAGGTTTATCAATAAGTAAGTCTGAGTCTTTGATATATTCACTAAATATTTGTTGCAAGGCTGATCGGGAAAGAAGACGCAGCTTTGCCTAGTGTATTTTGCTGAGAGCTTTGCAAGGAAAAATAATTTTACTTGTAGTTCTGTGGCTTCAAACATTTGCAGGCTTAATTGATGCTCATTTGATTACTTGATTTCAAAGCACAATCAATTACCTTAATGCATATCACTGTTCTCACAACTACGGTGATTGCAAAATTGTGAATGTAAAAATGGAAGTCACTTCTGAAAATTAAGTCTGCACTCCTATTTGCAAAGTCAGAACTGTGACTCTCATGAATTACAGCACTACAGAGTAGAGGAGTGTATTGTCATATTGCCAGTGCTATTCTAATATATCAGGCCAATTGTATGCATACTTAAAATCTTTAAAACATTTGCTGCTTCTCTGGTGAAGTCAGTCATCTGTTTCTAGGATGAAACTTAGTGAAGATACATCAACTAATGCAGGATGTTGAACCTAAAAAAGTAGTGTTCCGTTGCAAATTATTAAGGAAGAGTTTTTGTCTGTCTCTTCATGAAATCATGGCTCCATTGAAGTTAGTGACAAAGCTGCTGTTGATCTTGGGGCAGCCAGGTTTTCATAGAGAGAGTGGTTCTAGTGGTTAAATCAGAGGACTGGAATCAACACCAATTTCTATTCCAGAACAAATCACTTCTACTTCGTGTGCCTCCAGCAAAAATATAATAGATAAAATAACATGGAGCTATCTCACCAGCATGTTGTGAGGCTTATTGAATTAATATTTATGGAACACTTCAAGATTCTTTGATAGAAAGTGCTGTATAGCTGCATACTATTACAATAAAATCCTGAAAAGCAAATCAGTCTGGAGCTAGTCTTATCTCATCCAGTTATAACAAACTACTGGAGCTATCATGTTAAAGAAAAAAAATCAAAACTAGAAACAAATGGTAAGTATTTACAAATCCCACCATTCTTTGGAAAACTCTGGGCTTAATATTTCAACTGACTTTTAGTTTTTATGGTGATAGGCCCTTATACTTTGCAAGCTAGATTCATAGTTGAAACCAAGCATAACGTAGTAACTTTACGTGGTTTGGGAGAGTAAATTAATATTTTCTTCTTGTGCTGTAAACTGCTTCACAGAACACACATCCTACATCTAGCCTACTGGACAAGTAAGTAGCATTGCCTTTGAATCAGGGGCTCCGATGATTCTTTGAACAGATATTATTGATTCATTGATGCAGGGATTTTTGTTGGCTAACTTTTTTCATATTTGCTTTTGAAAGAAAACAAATACTCTTACAATCAAAAGCCGCATTGATTTGAAATGAGCTACACATGAGGGAGGACTAATTACCTAATTTTTCCTCTCATCAATCAAACTCTCATTACATTAAACATACCTCTGAAAAGTTAGCAGGAGTCCTGAACAGCAGTCTTTAAAGAGAGTTTTATAAACAACGCTGCACAGGAAAAAAAACACCCAAAAATGTATATGTACTGAAGAGTCGTTGGTTGAATAAAGTTATTCATGTTGTGCAAAGAAAGCAGCTCATCAAGCGTGTAACTTAATTTTGCCTATCAACGAGTTCAGGAAGAAAACTGTGAAATCTAGGCTATGAAGCCTGGAGGATATCGATGTTTTAGCAAAACAGCACAGGCATGGAATATTCTTTTTCCCCAGGACTGACCTAGTAAATTGTGGAAGCACCAGGAGAAATTTTGCCACCTGTCCCTTATAATCAAGGCCTGTCCCTGACTTAGTCTCATTTCAGTGGTATAATTAAATGACACCATTTTCCCATTTATGTTGCATGAACATGCTGCCAGAATCCTATAGTCTTATCCAGGTACCCAGGAATGTGACTTAATTTGTTTCATCTAAAGCCAAAAAAATAATCATTTGAACATGGTCCCTTGCCCTAATAGCTAACCCAGCATGGTATATTAGAATACTATTGTTGCAGCATTCATTGCAAAAATCAATAATCCACTAGATGGAGCAGAATAGAAATGTAAAAACCGAGTTAAGTCTGGTGTTTTAAGAAACAGAATTGAGTTTCAGAGTGGTGGGACTCAGACAAAATGACAGAAAAATGCAATGGTAGTATTTTTGCAGTGCATAGTTGTAGAAAATCAACTAGCTTCACAGGCATTCGTAGATGAACATTACAGTCCTGCTTTGGTGGTCTCTGTTTTTCTGCAAGTGACAAAGTGAGGATTCATCTCTGCTCTTGAAAAGATGATGATGATGAGAAAGTTTTTTGGGAACAAAACTTCTTTTTTCTTGGGAAGAGAATTCCTTTTTTTCCTTCCCCAAAACAAAGCCAACTTTCCTGTGGAGAAACAAGATTAAATAATAAGACAATTAGAGAAAGGAGTCATACGATTTGGAATCAGGTAGATGAAAGAAGGGAAAAGAAGTTCTTCAAACATCCTGAAGTTCATGTCATTTGTTTTGAATCTGTTGAACCTCTAAAATAGGACTTGAAAGCCTGGTGCATATTGGAAAACAGTAAAATGAGTATTTCTAATTAAGCTATCACTTCCAGCCTGGTTATCAATACATGTCTTTTCATGAAAAAAGACAAATATCTAGAGCCATGGAAAATTCAGCATGGCATGCAAATAACGTTCTATAACAGTATGTAAAAATTCAGTCAGGTTTATTTTTTTTCTTTTATGGTTTGGGTTTGGTGGATATTGTGAAATGTGGATAGCAGTGCTTTGGGTTTTGGTTTTTTTGTGGGGGTGTTTTTGTTGTTTGTTTCTGCAAGATTCTAAAGTCATGATCCCTACAGAGCACAAACTGTTGATATAACTTGCTGTATTTTTTAATTACTGACATTCTTGTATCCCTATCTATCCATCTATAGCAAAGTCAAATTGTAAATTTTACTGAAACCTCCAGGTTGCATGCTGAAAAGAAAGGGATAGAATTCTAGTTTTAGACTTTGATGTCTCTTTGAATGTTTAGAAGGAAGAGGGAGAAGTAGTAAAGTAAAAGAAGGATAGGTCTAATTGATTGTCTTCTGAGTAAACAAGTCTACAAGGATAATGTTTTTAAAGTTGCGCACTATGTGAAAAGTCCAAGCGCTGCATGGGTATTAAGTTTAAGTGTGATTAACATTTTCCTTCAAGTGTTTGGTCAGCTGAGAGTCCCTTAAGTTTTAAGCTGTTTGAAACTGGTTTTGCCAGCAGCAAACATCTATGTATAGTGGTTATTTTCCAGAAGTTGTTACTCATTATTTCATGGGTAAGCTGAATTATCATGAACATGGAGATTTTGGGTGTAAAATCACAACCAGTTGCATATAAATAACCTTTACGTTAATATCCCGTCAAAAGATGTGCAGGTGACACGATGTTGATGACAATCCTATCAGCAAGTAGATTGATGAAGATGACAGAAAAGGCTCCAGTAGCACAGTTTCAGCCATTTTCTACAGCCGATGTAGCTTAGGCCTGACCTAAAGCTTGCTTATTCGGTCCTAGGTCTCTTATGAAAAGGGGTGGCCAGTTGGGCCAATAGGAAGTGGTTGGTTGATGGAGACATGTATGGGAAAGATTGCATGTAGTGCTGGAGTTATATATTTTGCAAACATAAGGAAAGTATTTCAGTATTTCAAGGAAACAGCTATCAAATTTGGTTTGCTGACATCTGTAAGTGTGCTGCTTGGTTGTCTGAGCAAGGCTTTGAACCCAGGTCTCCAGAGATGAAAGCCTCAGGCATTAACCAATTGCAGTATCTCACTCTCAGCTTTGTATTTAATAAAATGCTTTAGATAGATGCAGGTGATCTTTATTTGCTTAATATCGATTGGTTTGCCTTCTTTGGACAAAGAATTGTAGGAACTTTGATAAATTTAACTTAAGAGTTCTCCAGTTCCGTAGTATCTTCTGCATATTTCTACATTCTTCAAATTACAACAGATAGGCTTCCCACAGAATAAATGTGGAGATACATTTGGTGGAGGTTTTTTGCTTTGTTTTGATTTTTTAATGGGAACTTAATTAAATGCTTCCCATTCTCAGTTCTCTAACTGCTCCCCAACACTTTGGTGTATAATGGAAGTGCAATCTGAAGTTTTTTCTTTCTTTGCAAAGGATTCTTGCATGAAATTCTAATTTTGATGATGTAAAGTATTCCTGTTACTTCCCATCCTAAACTACTGCACAACATCACTATGAGCTGTCTGCTAGATTTCTCCCCATGCTTATTCTCTTTTTTCAAGATATGATTGATTCGTGAAATATTTTAGGATTTGCTGTTGCTACAAAAATAGCAGGTGTTAACATTTGTGTCATGCGCATACTTTGGGAAAAGAGTAGCTTGAACTTATTGCATTACAAGACGCCTTTTCTCTCTCCTCTTTTCCTTCTCTCTTTCCTCTTACAACACAATTATTAATTTTGTCCACCAACAGATGATTTTTTTTTATTTCTGTCAAGTGTTCCCATACACATTTAAATTAGTACAATGTGTGTAGAATGAATATCAGTTTTCCTTGAAATGTCAATTTTAGAATGGCTGATAATCATCAATTTTTATTAAAACTATAAAGCTGTTCTGCTTCAGTTTGTTTGAACTGATGCATCATTATGAGCCCATGGATTACAGTCCACAAAGGTCTTTGTGTAATACAGTCTTATGTTAGTCCTGCTCTCTTTCTTGTTCCCTGTTGACCAGACACCAAGAACTGTCAGAGGTCATGTTGAGACAGGATCTCCACATGAGCCATGAGCTGTGCTTTTAAAAATAAGTGTCATCTTGGTGCACACTGGTTGTCACATAGTCTATAAGTAATCTATCTCTATTCAACTAGTGTTTTCTCTTGTTCTTTATGTTATAAAAATTAGTATGTGAGCCTGAACTCTTTATAAATATTTCTCCTTCCCTTCTCTTTTTTCCCAAGGGCATCTGTACTAGGACACTGTTTATTTAGAACCCAATAATGCCCATGGACTGGTCTCATGTTGCTGAAATACAGAAGGTGTCCATGCTCAGCATGTCTGAAGGAAAGTAATTTTAATCTCAGTTTTATCCTTTCGCTTCTTTTTGTTCGACAGTGTCAATGCACACAGAGGGCTAGGATCCATGAGTGGAAAGTTCTGCTGGGTGTCACTGGGGCCAGGTTGAAGATAATTACGAAGAACACTGGCTGTAGCAGGCTTGGGTTCCCAGTAAACCACTGGTTTTGTGAAGGGGATAGAGTGTGGAAAGGGCATAAAATCCTCTCATCTCTCTTGTTTTCCTCTGTGTTGGGCAGGAAAGAAAAGATTTTTTTTCTGTATTGAGGGAAGATTAGAGAAATGAGAGAATTCTTTGTCTAAAGAACAACAGGGCAATAACCAGTTAGTCACTTTTATGTTATTAGTTTGAAGTGTTTATTGCTGAACCGGGGAGTTTTACCCATTGTCTACTGTGTGATAAAGTAGGTTGCAGATGGCTTTGTCACACCCAGGCTTGGGAAAGAGCAAATGAATTTCAGCAAGATTAATTTGTGTCTTGTCCTCAGTTTGCAGAACAAAGTTGCGAATTCAGTCACAACTGATGATATAAGGCAGATTCAGCTCTTTGCAAGTGTACGCGTTTGCTACAGTATGTAAAGGAAGACATGGAACCTTAAGCACATAATTCTACAATACTGGGGAATACGTTTTAATCTAGTGGCAAGGTATACACTGGAGTACAGAAGAGGCTCAGTCTGGTGTCCTTTGTTTACAAGTGCTCACAAAATCACTTTTGTTGAAGTTAGCAAGATATGAAGGTGAAAGGGGCTCGTTCGCCTTTTTACAGAGACTATCAGGAATGAACAAAGCAGTGACAGCCAAAAAAAAATGCTACATGTTGAAGCAATTTTGATTTGTAGGAATACAGGCCATGAACTTGTTTAGGATGTTTCCCTACATTTAATTAGAGAAATACTTCCTAAACATTTCTATTCAGTTCTTAGGAGAGATTTATTTTTTTTAAGTAGGTTAAAATGTTGTGAAAGAACAGTCTTAACCAATAGTTAAAAAACTTCAACAAAACCAAATAGGAACAATGTTAAGAAGAGGAAAAGAAAAAACTTGTGATTATGATGAGACTGAATGTTTTGATGGGATTGTCCTAACAAAATAGAAACTGCCTAATTTGGAAAGATGTAGACACTGAATTCCATAATATTGTTTTGTGGTTTTATGTGTGTAGTTGCATATGGTTTATTAGCTCTGAAGTGCTTGAAAGTCCTGCTCAGGATTATCTTCTTAGAAGAGAAAAGTTAGTTTTAAATTGCAAAACTAATAGACCCTGTAGAAGAAGTAAGTCTTGAATCAAAGCAGACTTTTTCTCAAAGGCACAGTCTGTGGTAAAAGAGAAGTGTTCAGAAGAAACATTTCCAGGTAAATATTTATTTGCATATTAATAGTTATGTGCAAGCAATGAAAGAGGAATTAAAAATCAAAGATATGTGGCAAATAAGCTACCCTGTGCAACATGGTTTAAGGTCCTGTGCTTAGAAAACTATTTTGCAGAAATAAATCTCCACATTTCTTAAGATGTTAAATTTTTCGTTACCATGAGTACTTCTATTCTATTGTCGATGTATGCTGATAAACAAAACCCCAAGGCTTGATTTCAATGATGTTTAATTTTAGTCCCACATTAAATGCAAACTCAGTTTTACTATACTACACATATTATACGATGGGTTAAATAGCAAGTGAACAGTGGTAGGTCTTTTTAAAATTAGTATTCTAATACTCTGACTTGGCCATCAAATGTTAATGGCTATTGTCCCTTGTACAACAATAACTGTATGCTTGAATTATTTTGTGGTGCAATACAATATGTACATTAATTTTTGCATCATGTTTTAACAATGTGAATTTTAGTATTAAAATCACAATAATAAATTATCAATGCCATTAACCAGCAGTATTGATTTACTATGCAAATTTAGTTATAAATTAGGCCTGATCCGTAATCCATTGAACACTTGCTAAAATCTTGAGACTTCTGTGGCTGACCTGGTAAATGAGAGACACATTTTCTCACATGTTTCTTTTGATCAATTTTAACTGCAATACAATTTTGTTTAAGTGTGTTTAGTGGCATTTTCACACAGAGCTGTGACATTTTTGAATATTTGTTTTGTTTGTTTTCATTGAGTTTAGCGTCAGAAAGCACAGGCTACCCCACCAACGTGAGAACTAGAAGTGAAATAGATGTGTCTTTATTCTTTCCACATCTAGAAGGAACAAGCAGTAAGCTAGCAGTATACTTGCTAAAATAAGTGACAAATACAGATGTTTTAGTAGGAGTAGAAAATGTTAGTTACACAACTGACAGAAAGAGCATTGTTTGCATTGAAAATACTTAAAAAGCAAACCTTTGTATTCTGATTGGACATTATCTCCTTAAATTCAATTTCCCCCTTTCACTCATCCTCATCACTTTTGATAATAGGGCTTCACCGTTCCCAGTGGAAGTTAAGAAACTGTTTTCTCCTCTCCGGAAATACTTCTGCAGTGATGTGCAAGGTACTCATTATGCCGCTGCTTATGACAGGCAGTCATACACTGGGCTGTAGAGGCATCGTTCAGCTGGGACCCAGGTGGGTTGCCCAAGCCATGCGTTTGTAGGCTGTTGCTAAAAACAATTTCGCTCCAAGACCATTGGACTTTTTACAGTCTAATTTTGGCCATATATGAGGGTTACTTAAATACAGAGATAACATTAATCTTTCAGTAGCAACAAGTGCTGGCTGTGGTTAAGACCAGGAGCTTAGCATTCCTGTAATCAAAATGTTGTTGCTGGACATGAGTAATACAGTATGTGATCATTTCTGAACATTAAATCTAACCCGGATTGGCTTCAGCTCTGCTACGCGATACCATGTTGCCTCACGTGGCACTGTGCTACCCTGTTGGTCCTTGAAGATATGGGACAGTAATTAGCAAGTACCTCACTTAATTGGCAGGAGTTCATATAATACCGATCTGTGCCCTCATGATGCTTGCGTAAATAAGTGTTTCTATTTCTGTAGACAGTAGGCATTTGGAATTTATTTTTTTAACAATATAACTGCCTGGGCTTAGTGTTACAAATCATGAAACATTTTGTTTATGCATTATAAATAGTGATACCTATTTATAAATCAAAGGCACTGTGTTCTCGTTCTATTCCTAGGAGGCCTTTGGTTGTGTTAGTGTTACCCACACACGTGCTTCCATTTTGTTGCCCGGGAAGCTAAATAGAAATATATGACTCTTAGCTGGCCTCATTAATGAAACAATAGATACGGGTTGGGTGCAGAATCTGAAGGAGTCACTGAAAACGATAATAAGCAGTGAGAGGGGGAAAAAAGCCCAACCCCAACAAACTGAACATTTTAATTATTAAAAAGTGTTATTCATGGGAAGCAGCGCAGAGTTTTATTTAGGGAGGTGAAAGGAAAACCCTGAGGTGGCAGAGGATTCCTAAAGGGTGAAGAACAGTTTATCTCTATCCCACATAGTCATGTGGGGACAATTTATTCTCATCTTGGAGGAACAGGAAATATTTTAAAGTTAATAATGTTTCTGCCACCTTTCTCTCCCCTCCTATCATGCTTACAGTCAAAGGTGAAAGCCTGCCCTACATCCCCTGTGACTGGTACAGAATCTACATCAGAAGCAGAGAGATGAGGGAAGGAAGAAGAGTGGAATGAGATCAGCTCTGTGGTTTGCGACAGCCTATAAAACTAGAAAAGCCTTTACAAAAACCGGAGCCAGATAGAACTCATAAAAAGCCAGTAATCTCCTCTAAACACGGGCCAGTTGGCAATCCTGCGCTGTAGTTGTTTGTCATTACAATGGGGTATCTTGCTGCAAATCAACAGATGACTTCTAATACAGTCGTATATACAAACAGTAGAGAAACATTGGTTGCTGTTTGTTTCAAGCCTTGTGGACTGGATTTATCACTGTGCGACTATTGCTGCCCCAGCGATCTTGCAGTTTGAAAGAAACTGCAGATTCTAGTGCAAAGAAATTACTGGAGTAACTGGTTTTTTGTGTTCCCCTCTCGCTGATAACCTGGGGTCTCTTCCACTCAAAGTACCTTCAGCTTTTACCTTGTTCATCTGGGTGCTGTGGTGTTAATCCTAATACTGGATTTGAAGTAGTTCCTCTCGATAGTTAATAGCAAGAAAAGTGGTGTAGTAAGCAGAAACACTGTTCTCGCTTTGTTTCATTATGGCTTTATTTCTGAGCTCACCGTTTTATAGAGGTTTTTCTACGTATCATATTATTTGCTGGCACGCTATAGTGTGCGCTGCCTTACCGAGAGCAGTGTACTATTGCCCAGCACAGCTGTAGGCGTAAGCTATTGCAGACGCCTCTGATGCGCTCCTGACATAATAGACCTGATGACCCTGGGGCCTTGCAGTGCTCTGTTTAGGGTGAAGTGCCGTTTTGCTGCCTATGTAAACTATATACGTGACTGGCTTTCCTCCCCCCGCCCCCGCCATGTCAGACGGCTGCAGAGACCCTGCCTTTAATAGGCAAGGTTAGAAGGATAGAGTGGGGCACATGGGCTGAGTCTTCCTTTTTATAAATCGGTAACAATAGGGTGTTGACAGGTCTTGAAGCCTAGACAGGCTACGAGGGTCATCACGATAAGGAAGGATTAGTGTATATAATTTGCCAAATATGGGGCCAACCACTAGCTGCGTTTTTCTGCACATGGCACATTATCTACAGTAGCTTCATGGCATGCACCTAGGCTGCCGGCTATATTTATTAGCAAATTTACTGCCGCTTCCAGTTTAAGAACTATATACTAAACAGGGAACATATGCAAATGTGATGAAAGAAGTATTGGTTTATATTTTGGCTGTAGAATAAAAATGGAGTGAGCAGTATGTGTATAAAGTATAAATACTTTTCAGTGTACCGTATCTGTTTTTCCCCAAAGATTTTCACTTGAGAGATTTTGTATGCATCTTCATTCTTTGTAAATAAAGCTGTTTCTAACTTAATTCCCTGGAGGGTATAGTTATCCAGCCCAAAGATCAATGGTCAACAGAAAATATAAAGAGCCCCTAGATCAGATCTTTGACTGCTTTGTGGTAGATAGCTAAACTGCCCACCTTAAAACGTTAAGAGAACGATAAATGCTATAAATTCTTGGCTGCGGTGAAGAAGAACTTGTTAACCCCAAAGTTACTGGAAATAGATATGGTCAAAATCTAACAACATTGTTCTGTTGTAAACCGTATTTATTCCATAAAGAAAAACAAGATAAACAAGTAGTTTAGTCAATCCTTGCAAGTATTCTCCAAATCAGATTTTCACTGACTGTGTTAATCTGCAATTTGGGGCAGAGTTCAGACTTTTGATCTTCTGAGTGATACTATGCCAATTTATGGCACTTTGTACAAATGCTTAAAAATTAATACACGTGCAGTTGCTTTTTTCTTGATCTTTACTTGGAGGTTTTATTTATTAGTGTGACAGTTTCTTTAAAGTAAGATGCCACAGTCTCTTTGTGCTTCCTTCTTCAGCACCTTGATAAGCTCACCCATTAAACAGTAGACCCAGTGTAAATCAAATTTTGCAAGTCATTTGAGGATGCAGCAAAAGACATAATTGACTTTTTAGTCCATTTTTAGAACAAACTCTCTCAAGGCCTTTTTTTTCCTCACAGGAACGCTTCCCACTGCACTGGAACTGACAAGACTGTATGCATTACTTTATTTTGATACTGACATTTAAACAATAAAATAAAGCCATTTAAAACAAATAGTGGTGCTTTAAGTGTCTGAGCTGTCAAGATATCAAATTATATAACTTGGAAAAATCAGAATTCATTGTTAATGGTATGCACTTAACACAAAGGGTCGCTGGAGTACTAACCAGATACATATTCAGCTACCATGTTGGAGCTAACAGGCTATATTCCTTTAGATAGAATTGACTATATTCGCTTAAATGGACTTGACTCTAGTACAATCACTGTATTCAAATGTCAAAAAAAAGAGAAAGAGGATGTCACGTAGGGTCACAAATTATGTTGGATTTTGACAGATTGTAGCCTTGCTTTACAAGAGCAGTAACATCTCATTTGTCACCGTTTGATCTGTAAGTGCGGGAATGAGAGCGGAAGGCCCTCCATCTCCACCGCAATTTAATCGCTCTGAGGCCGACAGTGGCAGCTAAAGCCACCTGCCCATGCACTGTACTGCTGATCTGTTTTAATTTAATCGTCCGTCAGCTGGGATGAAAGCATAAATCGTCTCCCTTTGATCTGCAAACGGTGTGGTTTTTTTGTAAAGCATGGTGCAGAATCAGGGAGACAGTTTTCACATTTAGTGCAACATAGACAACATGGGCTTGAAAAGCTTGTAAGTGTTATTTCACTGTAGTAGTAAAGCAAGAAGTTGCTCTTTTTGTAAATTGATATGAAGTAGCGTAAGTTGTTTTTTTAAAAAAAAATGAGTTGTAAGGGAGTTTATTGATTCATAATGTATTAATCGCTCAAGATTTAAAAGCCAACCTTTACCCTTCAGTAACTTAAACATCTTTAAAACTCTGAAGATCACCTTGTTTACAAAGGATGGGGATAAGAAAAATTATTTGATGGTAACACTGGATCATTCTGTGAACTGTTAGCTGTATATTGGGCATGTTGTTTAGTTATATTATTAAATGTAAATGAAAAAGGGCAGATCTTTAAAAAAAAACAAACAAAAAAACCCCAAAAAACCCTCCCTTCTCCAGGGAAAAAAATTTGCCTTTTCTGATGTTTTCTTGGAAGTTTTGTTTAAGGCCAAAAAATTAATGTTATTTGCATATCAAATATTGTTGGAAAGCCAGATCCTAAGTTTTGGATATCTATTGGAAATTTTATACCTTTCCACAGAAAAGACCAGGCTGAACACAATTGAAAGTAAAATGGTAACATTTGGGCAAAATCTTTCCCATTATTATGTTTTCATACAGAGTAGCTGGTGAGCAAAAAAATGCTGATTTCTACATCACACTTCTCCCTCTCAGCCCCTTCTCACAGCTTCCTTTTTCAGGCTTGTGCTTGCTTAGGTTTCTCACTTGGCCTCTCCCATGAGGTACGTCATTCATAATTTTGACGTTGTCCATTTGTGGTGAGAACCGCCTCCTTTAGCTCCTTGTCAACCCACACTGAGTCTTCCAATGCTTCAGTCTGTCAATCTTATGAAGAAACACAGCAGTGGAAGGCTCACCCCTCAACTGTGAGAATTTTGACCGACCTCATAAAACTTCAAAGGCACCCTCTTCTCTCTCTTATGACAGCTTTAAGGACTGTACTTCCAGTTCAAATTCTGGATTGCCAGTATGAAAATCAAAATATCTCTGTTCCAAAAGTTCATACAAACCTGAAGTGTTGCATATATTCTCTGCAATGTCATTTTTTTCTGACTGTGATTGGAGATACGACCTACCTGGTGAGATCTTTGAATGTCTTTCCATTAATCCTGAGACTAGACTCTGACTTCCCTATTGGGACAAGAGTTTTTTGTGGTCAGATGTCAAAACTGGGAAGTTGCCTTCCTGGTAACAAATGCAGTGTGTTTTCTTGACTTCTCAGAAAGCAGAGAATACAAACCAGCAGAGATTTTGGAACAACCCCTGCTTTTTGAGTGACTAAACATCCTTTATTTACCAAACAATCTTGCAACGTTTTATTTGAGAAGGTTTTCCATCTCTATTATTTGTAGCAGGAGTTTTTATTTGGCAAAGGATTCTGTCTTGGGGTAAAAAAATGTTTAAGCTTTGTCTTGTAAAATTCCATTCAACCTATGCTGGAAAACAAATAGTGAAAAATTGCCTTTGTCCTTCTTTTGCTTTCATTCCTCATGAAAATTTTGTCAGGCTGACAATATAATAAATAATTATAGAGTTGCTGTGGCCCTGGAGCGGGGAGGGAGAGAGAACCAGGCTGCTGTCTCCTAGTCCAGATTCAGCTGATGAACCAACCGGGCCCTGACCACTTTGAGAGCGCTGGTTTGTTCTAAAACCCACAAACGCGTTTTCTTGAGGAAAGGAGGAGAGAGAGAACAGATAAAAAAACTTATCCGCAAAATCGACTTCTGGAAGTGGCCTGGTGATCCCTGGGGCATGAGCTCACACAGCATGAGACCAAGGGAAGACAAATGGGCCAGACGTTTGTAGCCCTATAGCTGACCCTTGTCTTGTCTCTGAGTTTTCTGCTATGAGCTGGGGTGGTAGGGATCCTGGGGTAGCAATCAGCGGTGCTGTTCTGAAATTTAAGTGTTAAAAGCTTGCTAACAAAGCATGTGAGAGAGGAAGGCTTCTGTACTCACAAATATTACAAATTGCTTTATCTTTCTCAGTTTCAAAAATGCGTCTGGAATATTGTATAGGTACAGGCTAGTAATAACATATAGCAAAAGGATATTAGTTTGCAAAATGGAGCGTTATTTGCCTATTTTTCCGTATAAAGTCTGATGCAAGAGAAAGCAGAAATTAAGGTTGGATGAGCTATCATCAGTTCTGACGTTTTCTAACTTCTGACTTCATGCTGTTGCAGGCCAAATCTGGGAATGGCTATGCAACGTTTGTAACTGTAAGGGTTCTTAGATGGAATAATGAAGTGCGTAGACGCATGCACCCTGTGTAGCATAAATGATGGTGACAGTTATCTTTAGTCGTGTGTAGATAATGATAACACAAATAGCAATAAATGACATGCAGCCTTATACTGAACTATCATCTAATCAGTCCCAGGAAGGTTTATTGAAATGTATTTAAATAAAAGCAATCTAGACTAGCAAAAGATGACAAATTAATTTTCATACTAAATTTTTAGCTGAGATAAAATTATTTTGCAGGTTTGAATAACTTATTTTGCCTAAATATAAAAGATTTCTACCAAATTTTAGTCTTCGTGATGAAGCTTAATGTGAGCAATGGGGCATTGCTCCACTGAATTTATAATTGAACTGATAAATTAGCTCTTCATTTTTGAG
This sequence comes from Aramus guarauna, assembly GCA_013400195.1. Taxonomy (NCBI): domain Eukaryota; kingdom Metazoa; phylum Chordata; class Aves; order Gruiformes; family Aramidae; genus Aramus; species Aramus guarauna. The sequence goes on from VXBL01007437.1 coordinate 2,196,489, forward strand.
TACTGATAAACAAAAGGCACGTTTTCTAATCCCATTGCAGCAACTGGCAATGCTGTCACTGAGCTACTGGCTACAGGATGAACCTCTCAGCACTAAACCAAAACATCCTGAAAGATATTTCCAACAAGTCTGACTTTTTAATTCCAGCTTTATAAAAGATGATGTCAGTCTAGTTTTGTATCCCCTTCATACATCCAATCTTACGTTTTCCTTTTTACTATTTTGAGTATTTTTTTATTAGCTTTTCTATTGGAATTCTGAACTCCATTACAGTGCAGTCAGATAAGTACAAATATAAACCCCACCGTGCTGCTATCAATACAGTCCTCTCTTAAAACCCCAGAGCATACAACACGCACAGATAATTCCCTCCTGATAACGTCCTTGTATCTACTTAGACTAAGTAGTGTAATGAAAGTGAAGGCAAAGACACAAACGGTATACAACGTATGATAGGTTTGTGGAAAGTGCAGTAACAACTAATGAGTAGGGAGAAAAACCATTCAAGAGTGTTGCTAGTTATTTATAGGCTCTCACTAGTCCATTCATTTGCGTTGCATTTGTGATGTTTGCATTATTTTTGCCAGAGTGTGTTCTTGCATTCATTCATGCTCTCCATTCTTCTGTGTCAATGTCACTTTTGACAGCAGTCACCAGGAATCCCCTCTGTTGCAAAGAGCAGAAGCAATTATAGAAGGATATGGCTCTGATACCCAGATGGCAATATGGTGATAACGTATAGATGATAGTTAGCACTATGTTTCTTTATATATTTTGGTGTTTTGTTTACAGCTTGATTTGTATGGCTTGTATCCATTTACATAGTCGTCTGCAGTGTCGGTGCAGTTCAGTGTCCATGGTGAGTTATGGTGGCACCATTATGTACTGAATTCTGTATGTACACCTACACTGGTCAAACCACCTGCTGCCTGCTTGTGGTGCACTTACAGCTATAGCTTTTGATCTTTTAGGGCTGTGCTATGTAGTGTTGGAAAACCTGTTTTGTTTCCATGGTACGAGTTGGAGCAGAGAGTAGATACTCGGTGGACCCCCTTAAACCAGGTCTTTATTTCTGTGGTTGCTTACTGTTATGGAGGAGAGGATTCAATGACTCCAGTAGTTCAGTCCTATGTATAAAACATCGGTTGTTTTATAGCTGGAAAATTAGAGAAACTCTTACCTTCTTTACTAATAGTTTTCTTAATGGTTTGTAGAGTGGACACCCACTTTTGCATACATCTGTCTCAGACTAGTGTGAATTACACATTCAGGAGGTCTCCATGATCTAAATGGCAGTATTAAATATTTACCATAACTATATAGACCACGGCAGCCAGAAATTTATTATGGGTACAAATAATTTTTCAGCCTGTCTGTTCTTAAGACAAAAGCAATAAAGCAAGATATTATTTAAATTAATAAAAGATGCAAACACAGCTTCACTGGGTTTCTAGATTGATATTAAAAGAATAAATATTTCATCAGTGATGCTAATTGGTCAAAGATTTATCCATGTCTTGTACTGCAAATACTTACTGGACCTAATTAGGAAAAGTAACATTTGTAGTACTGCCCACTAGTTGAAAAAATAATTTTCTCTGAAGCCCACTTTACCAGATAATGATTGTTTTATTAGTCTTTGTGTAGTGAGGTGTTACCCAAGAATTCAAGAAGCTAGTTTCTGGTAGAAAAATCAGTAAGAATTCATTTTTTAAAAAGCACATCTTTACAATGGCAAATATTGTATCAGGGGAAAGCTGTTATAAAACTACCATTTTACTAATTAATTTCCATGTGGATAATGGATATACACCAAGGAATGGGAACAGATAAAGATCTCAATAGGACAGGCAAAAATGAAGTAAAGCCTAATGGTAATATCTTATGTCCTTTTTTATAATATCCGATAAAAAAACCCCACCAGAGCCTAGAAATATATTTTTGTAGTGACACTTTCTAAATTAGAAACCTGGGATTTCCCTTATTTGATCAAGTTGAAAATCTGTCATTCTGATACGTTGTTTCCATCAGAGACCTAATAACTGATTCTTTCAAGAGAAGCATTCAAGTAATTAACTTCGATATGCAGATAATATTTGGAGAGTGGGTGAATATTTTTTCCAAATGCTCTTTAATTCTCTGGCAAGTTGATAAGGCATATTCCACTGTTTTACTTACCTAGTCTTAATTCCAGTCCTTTCTTCTGCAAGTGGTCTAAATCTGCCAGGCTACTTGAATACAGGATTTGGCCCAAAAATACTGAGGTCAGGTAGTCATTTGGAAATAAGCTGCAAGTACCGTTTCTGTCTCCTTGTGTATGTGTCTGGAAACCTTTTGAATGTCCTGTTTTTCTTTCTCAGATGTAAGATTTTTTTTTATTTATATGAACTTTAATTGAATTTTTTATTTTAGAATCAAAATAGTAATTATAATGGCTGAAGATGTTTCTGGCTGTGAGAATGTGGTTTGTTTTCAGTATTTTTTATTATTCCACATTAGTAAAAATTCTTTAGCTTTAATAAGTGCAATACAGCCACACTCTGGTGGGTATATTAATGAAGAATTGGGGTTTGAAATTTTTTTCTTCAAGAGACTGAGACATAGATCAGTCCAGGAATTTATCTAAAAAGAAGTTACTCCTCTCTGTTACAGAGAAGAAGATTCAGAAGTTATGTAAAGCCTCTGCTTCTCTGAGTGGTTTATTCAGTGTATACTTACTTGATAGTGATTTCATTAATGAAAATACAGAATAACTGTTAGTTTAAACCTGTCTTTAGTGACCTACACAAACTAGGTACCTGTGTGCATTCTACATACAGTCTCTGTATCGCTTGCTTATTGTTACTTACCAGGTACATTAAGATTCACATTTAAATTTCAAATGAGCTAAATAAACCATTTCTTTCAGATAAATAGCTGATTTTTTTCCTCTCATGTTATATTAATATTAATATTATGGAGTCTTCTGTACCCTTGCTTTACTTCCTGACTATCTGATAATTGGGTTGGCAGGGTATACCTGGGGTCATCTTGTTTAGCTTATCTGCAGAAGAGAAAGAGTGGCAAATAATAAAGGAAAGCAGCAATAAAATAGTGAAAAAAATTGAAAGGAAGATTTAATCTTTGACCAATTTGAAACATATCCTAGAGAATCCATGGAGAAAAAGATAAAGTGTGACTATGAGTAAGTTAACTAAACACATTACGGTGTGTGAGGGCAAATGGAGTTAGTCCATTGTACATGTTTAATTTCCTATTAGTCTCTGGCGTTTACTACTCCGGTCTGAGTTGGGGCATCTGTAAATTCAGTTAAATACAGTGCATTGTCTAAACATATCACAGCTCCAATCAGTCACCCAGGCTGCTGATAAGAAGCCTCTTGTATTATTGAATCTACAATAGGGAGGCTCTGCAGGCACAAAGATAACAGCTAGGTATTTCACTTTAAGTATGAGAAAAAACAGTGACTCGCCTTTGCTGCTACAGCTCTGACATTTATTACTATGCCCTGATTTGTTTTATACTACTGATGTGAATTTGGTTTCAGGTGCTTTATATCTATTCTTATTCCTAACTTAAGACCTCTATCTGGAAAGCGTAAGGGAAAACAAGTAAACCAAAATCAACTTTCATAGTATTACATAGAGAGCAACAACTTGAGTACTTTCTAGTACTTTAAGAATATCTTACTGCTTTCATCTCTAAAGGATGAAACAGAGGCTTTTGTTTATCTTTCACCATTTTGTTCCTTTTGAATTTAAGGAATTTCAGTGATGTCGCTTCAGAAATGCAGCTATAGAGGAAGTGTGAATCTGGCCATAATCGTTTGGAGGGTTAGAATTTTCCAGTGTTTCAATAGATAAAAAATGAGGCATTTTTGTAATCTTTTCATAGAGCCTTTGAATTTGAAAGATAATAATCAAGTTCTGTCAGCAGGTATAAATGCGGGTGCGGCATAGAATCATAGAGTGGTTTGGGTTGGAAGGGACCTCAAAGACCATCTAGTTCCAACCCCTCTGCCATGGGCAGGGACACCCTCCACTAGACCAGGTTGCCCAAAGCCCCATCCAACCTGGCCTTGAACACTTCCAGGGAGGGGCATCCACAGCTTCTCTGGGCAGCCTGTTCCAGTGCCTCACCACCCTCACAGGGAAGAATTCCTTCCTAACATCTAATCTAAATCTACCCTCCTTCAGCTTAAGGCCATTACCCCTTCTTCTAGCACTATGTGCCCTTGTAACCAGTCCCTCACTGTCTTTCCTGTAGACCCCCTTTACATACTGGAAGGCTGCTGTAAGGTCTCCTTGGAGCCTTCTCTTCTCCAGGCTGAACAAGCCCAACTCTCTCAGCCTATGTTACATACAGAAAGACACAATGGCAAATATTGTATCAGGGGAAAGCTGTTATAAAACTACCATTTTACTAATTAATTTCCATGTGGATAATGGATATACACCAAGGAATGGGAACAGATAAAGAAAGGGATAGGTAGTGACCATCTTTCGGGGTCCTTTATGTTTCTTAATTTAACAATGTCTTTTTAGTCATAACATTTTGACAAATTTTAGGTGTTTAGGATAAAATTTCCTCTGTCCAAATATACTGCTCACGCTGATTTTTTTTTTTTTAAGTTTTGGATATTGTCAACAATACGGCTTAGTAAAAATGTTTTTAAAAAATTTGAATTTAAACCATTTTTAATAAAACATCGTGATTTAGTGCAAAGAGCTGGGATTATGGAGGGACTGGTGGTTGTCAAAGCATGTGCCTCTTGCTTTCCCCAGACAAATCAGCTCAACTTTGGCCAACACTGTTGGCCAATTTAATGTGATTTTGAATAAAAATATAGTTCAGTGAGTATGAATTTATATACTATATTTCCCACAGCATATACAGGATATATCACTATTAATACACTAAGGATATATACATATAATGAGTCTATATATAGTAGAAAGTATCTATGTCATATCATATATTATGTAACATTCATATATTTATTTCATATATATATAGTTTATTTACTTATAAGCTATATTATTTAAAATTTAGCAGTTTTGATCCTGAAATGTCATGGCAGATAGTGAAATAAGTATTTTATACTATAGTTAATATATTTGATGTTCTTAATTCATTGGTGATTTTATGGGGTTTATTTCTGGTTTGATACATTTCTGAGAGGCTATAGTTAATTGTTCAGTAACGTTGCAAGAGAAAGTTCATAGCTTATCAAACATTTATCATTTATTTCCTAAGGCTTCTTTTGTTGTACACATATGTTGTATTACAGCTGTATTTCTTGAAGTAGCTTACCTGAGTTTGTTTTGTCTGAGCCCTCAGTTACAACTAAGTTTTATTTCCGCTGACATCTGAGTGGTAACTGCATAAAGTTTAGTTTACTACTTCACACTACACAAATCAAATTCCTGAAGGAAATACCCCAAAGATCAAAATAACCCCAAGCCCCTCAGCAAGATCCCTAGTAACTGCAAAACCAAAACAACTGAAGAAGACGCTAAGATTCACCTCTGTCTTTTGAAACAAGGCATTGCAGTACATTATGCAGATGCAGAGTCTGAAGCAAGGTAATGCTCTGTTCTGCCGTGTGAAAAAGAGGTCTGATTAAGCATTCAGCATCTTGTCTCTTTGACTGCTTGTAGCAGAGTTCCTGGTAATAAATATATCGTGGCTCTCGGATGTAACTGAGATTCAGCAAAAATTCAGCAAATTTAAGGCTGTTTTTAACTTTCTGGATAAGCGTAAATCCTTTTTCTGTTCAACTGAATGCAATTAAAAGGCACTCTTGAATTGGTCTGTACGATTCAAGAATGTCAACTGATGGGCTTCTAAAGGAATACCACGTAGTCGTCCACTGTTGAGAGACAGTCACAGAAATACATATGCTGGAGGACAGAAGGGATATGAAGGACTCCTTTGTAGTAGGAAAAAAAAATGTAGAAAAGCCTTTTCCTGGGCATTTTAAAATTAAAGGTACGTGGTATTGCACCTTTTTTTCCCATTGCTTTAAAAGAAAATGCTTGCAATTGTTGCAAGATTTTTTTTGGTCTGTACCACAGATTATTTGCATAGCTGGTGTTCATTCGTGTTTGTGAGATCACAGTGCTGGGCTTTATTGTTTCTGATATAGTGAGCATCAAAGGTATGGCTAACATGGCAGGTTAGCACATCTGCTCGTAGCGTTAAAGGTACTCCTAATATAAGAGTGAAGCTTTATGCAGCCAAAGATAGACATAAGAAGAAGAAAGCAGCTAAAGGAGATGACAGGTAGGAAAACTGCAAAGGGGAAAGAGCTACCAGTGGATGATAAAAACAAAGTCAAAGGTGGCGATTAGGCTGCAAAAAACAATATGTGCATACATACTGGAATATAAAATTGTTCCCAGCAGACAAAAATTCAAGCTGTTGCCATGCCTTTAGAAAAAAAACTATTTATTTTATAGAAAAAAAAGTAAATCACTTCTATACATGGATATGGCTGCTAGTGCACACCTATAGTGATCAGCAGGGATCTCGATACTAGTGAGATCTGTGGGGACCAAGAAAAGATTGCATTTACTCTCATTGAAGGTTGAAATTACCAGGGAAAACCAAGGTGGATATTCGTTTCATGAGAATTAATGAAAGCCAACTTTCTGAATGGCTAGAATTCAGAGGGGTAAAAAACATCATGAATTGAGACATTGACCTGACATGAATATTGCAATCTAGCAAAGCCAGAGTTGATTAGAACGCTGTTTTATGCAAAACCACATTCATGTCCGACTTCTCGGTAAGGATTAGTAATACTGAAATATATTTTCCATCACAGTTTTCTTGGTATTTACGAAAGAGAGCTATGAGGACAATTCTAGAGTTTGCAGGAGAAATTCTTCAGTAAAATTTCATCAATGTAAATATTAAATTTGTAATGACTATGCTTGTTTCAGTGTATTTTCAGCTCAACTGTTGTTATTCCTTTAAGGCAGGTCTTTGTATTAGGAGGAACTAGTTGCATTCCGGGTTAATTTGGTGTTACATTAAGTCGAAACCTAGGTTCAGCAGTGGTTTATATAACGGAAATTAAATACTGCAGTTCTTGCCCAGCCCGTTTGAAGTCTATCCACATCACACCACACCAGCATCCAGATTGGCATAGCTTGACATACTGGCATCCTCTGTGCCAGGATTTCATTATCCAGCGTGTTACAGGTTGGTTACAAATGTATGTCAGGATTGTTTGGAAAGCTTGTAAAATGTCTGTCTGGACTGGGCTCCAGTTTCTCTCATCAGGTAACTCCTAAATTTTCAGAAACATCCATGTATTTGGCCTTGTTACGGGGGTTGTCCCTGGCTCAAAGCAATGGAATGGGACAGTCTGTTTCCTGAGGGTCAGAGAGACATCTAGGTCACATAGATACACACCGAGGCTTGATCCACAAAAAGCCCCGTACTGCTCTACTTATGTGGTTATTCCATATGGTTACAGAGATCGCTGTGAAACAACCTTGATGCAAGCGTTGAACCTTCAGTAAAATCAAACTGCTGAGCAGAAGCTTCTCTAGCATCTTCCTCGCCATGGCAAAGTGGAATAGTATCAGTCTCTGTGCTTTCGCCCAATTCCAAGATAATTGTTGTGTGTTACGATTTTTCATTGAACGTTTCATATGTCATCAGTAAATTTGTCATTAAAATACAAGGTTATTAATTTATCGATATAAAGGATGACTACTTTTTACTTGTTGGTAAGCACCATAAGCTGGAAAATTTGTATAATAATCATGGGTTTTAAAAGACATTTTTGTGAGAACAAAGTCAATTGTAGGGGTACAAGAAGGAAGGGGTACAGGAAGGAAAAATAAAACTTTGTTTTTCCTTTTGTAAGCAAATTAAGGGTCTAATGGTTTGGACCTCTCTTACAAGACAGGTCCAACAAGACAGATATGTGATGATCTGAATAACCAGGTTTTATTCATTTCATACAGCTGACCTTTTTTTTTTTTTTTTTGTAAGCTCAAGATCTTTCTCTTCCCTAGTAGACAGCCTGTAACTAGATATTAGCAGTTTTGGGAAGGTTAAATTGCTCTTTCATAGATTAGGATTTGTTAACAGATGTGGTTATTGGTACTATGTGCTTTCCTAATCCCTCTTCAGTATTGGTGCATCTCCAACCCTACCAGTTTAATTAACATTGAAATTCTCGTATTATTTTGGTGTGCTGATTACAGGCAAAGACTAAGTGGAAGTCAGTTTGGCATCCCAAGAGACTTCAGTGTTAACAATGCAGAAAGGTTTTTTTTTTTCCCCCTCTTTTCTCCTCCTTCATGAACTCCAGATAAGCAGTAGGCCCCAGTTAGATTTCATTACTATCACGCACTCTTCATGGTCATCTTTTAATATTTGAAAGGATCATTTGTTAACTGGAAATGGTCAATTTTTTTTCCTTTGGCTTTTGAAATATAATTTTCAATTTTTAATTTGATTCATTTAGATGAAATCATTAATCAGGGTTGAAACTGAGTTAATTTTCTGGAAAATAAATGAGGTTGTTAGAGTGAACGTTATTAAGTGGGCTCTTTGCAAGAAAGGGATAATAGCTGAAAATATGGAAGACTTTGAGAACTATAGCAGTTGAGGGATAAAAAACAGTTGTTTTTTTTTTTCTAGCTAAGTGCAGTAATTTTTTAAAGGAAGCTAGGCATAGGAGGGATATTTCAGAACCATCATTATTAAAGTAAGAGTTATAGAGTAAATACTCTTATTAAATATATATGACTTAAAATTCTATGTAGATAGTGATTTTTAAAAATGCCTTTATATTTTTACAAACACTGTGTTTCTCCCGAAGCTCAGTATTTGCTATTCCAAGCAATGCCCACTTGAATTTTGAGAGAGAGAAACATTTATTGCTAGTAATTCAGCAGAGGTACAGCCATCCAGGTAGAAAGCTTCAGTGGACAGGGAGTGCAGGCCACTAAACCATTTTTTTTTTTCAGTCTGACCCAAATTCAGCTACTGGCCTTGAGAGGGTTCTGTTTGCTTATTCTCTGGAGTTTACTGCATGATACAAAGTGATTAAGATAGCCAGCAAAAACTCTTATAAACACACACCAAAGAAAAAGGGATTGGACTAGACAGGCAACATCCTAGATTTACCATTCAAGTTTATTGCAGTTAACTAGAAAATTTGTTTTGCATTGTTTCCTAATGTCATCTACTTTCTGCTAATCTTCTATTTAAAACAGTGCTTTCTGCTCCGTCCCCCCTTCCCCCACAGAAGATAGGGCTGCCTGCTCTGTTCTGATAGGAAAGAATTTTTTCCCTTCAAGTGTTCCAGTCTTTGCTCACGAGTTATCATAACACTATGCACTTCATGGCCTTAGGTCAAAATTTTTGAATGGAGCACTACAACACTGTTTAGGTTTTCTTTAATGCCTGTGTGCTCATTAAGGACCATTTCAAAGTTCATTATTGTGAATGAATGGTAGAATTTGTAGGTGTCTTATCTAATAAGATATTTCCTTGTAGGTGTTTTTTAATTGACCTCTCCAACAAGATATTAAATACTCTCAACTACCTTTAGCTGCAGAGGGGAACAGGACTGTGTGCCATGTTAGAAAGAAGAATTCTCAAATGGAGAAAGGTGGAAAAGTTTCCGCGGTGAAACAGAAAGTCACATGGAAAGGGAAATTATTCCGGACAGTAGTTGTTCACCTTTTGTGATGTACCTTTCACGGTAAAAGAAGAGAGACATTCATAATCTAACTTGAGTTAAGCTTGAAATATTTTTCTTCTAAAAACTTAAATCTCAGGGAGCACGAGTTCAGTTTTTCTTTCCCTTTAAAAAGGTACAAACAGAAGCAACCAAATTTGAACCCTGGCAGACATGAAAGTTGAGTATTTCCTCACTGCTAACAATGTTAACTAAAGAGATTATAACTATAGGCTTTTAAATGTTCAAAATAGTATTTGAAAGATGGTTATTTTGAGACAGAGCAGTACAAATGTTGGTTTACAATTTCATTTTCAGCTACATCATCATTATGTAATGAATCACAGTGATGTAACGGCCTCAGGTGAATAGAGTATAGCATGTTAATCCAAAATGGCAGCTGCATGGTATAAATATTCTTGGGCAATGCTAACTGGTTTTGAGCTACATGAAGCAAGTATCTCTTCTAGGAGTGGAAAAAGTACCTCTCTTCTGGAATAAGAGAAGGTCCTGAAGTCCCTCCACATGATTAAGATCAGTCACTTGTCATCAATTAGTCAATTGCAATTAGTTACTACTAATGGTTTTTGTATCCAGCCCGCATTATAGGCCCTACATGCTAATAGGAACAGATTAATGGCTTGGCCAGGGAGGCCAGAGGCCCCGGTTCTTAATAATATAATTTATTATTAAGAATAGTAGGTTTATGGTAGTATTATGTAGATGCTATGAGTGTATGAAGGAGACCTGCTAAATTTCAGTAACGTAGTCCCGTGCCTTTGAGGTTAATAGGCTTTTAAAACTGCTGTAAGTAGCAGAAGCAAGATCAGACCAATGCTTTGCCATGAACTTGTTTTCAAATCTATCCTGCGTACACCCCTTTGGGCTTAATGGTATTGTTTGCGATATGCAGTGTATTTTGGTATGCAGAAGCTATTTCTCATAGGATATATTTATAGAACTTCATAAAATCACTCAAATTTTAAATTAAGTTTTAAATGTTCACATTGAGAAAACTTTTGTTGTTGTTTCTGCATGAGTTTTAATTTTGCTATTTGGTTTGGTTATAACAATGGCTGCTTTTCTCCCAGCTCTATGAAACTTTCAAAGAATCGTGGTCCCTCCCACAGTCAGAGCCACTTAAGACTCTTACACTCATAAGTGAGTAAGGTTCCTGAGAAGGTCTTACGTGTTTGCATGAAGTTATTTCCTAGCCAGGCTGTTTGCAGGACTCTGTGTTTGATACTCATGAATATCAAATAGCTTGTGGTGAGGAAACGCACCAGGGAGCATGAAGATGGGATCGAGGCAAAAGATGGCAAGGATTGCCTAGTTGGGTGTGGAGAGAAGGACCCACTTGTGAAGCTGAGCATGTATGGCAGGCATGGTTACTGAACAGCGCTTTGCTCCTTGCTGGAGGCAGTTTCTAACAGCTGGCTTGGCTACTGGCTGTGATTTCAGAAGTTGGTTCTTTGGAACCTAATCAAACCATCTCCCAAATCCCCCTTCCTGTTTACGGTGCAGGAAGCCCATCTCTGTCCAGCTTCCTTTTCATGTTTTCTTTGGTGTTTAGTCCTGGCCAGCTTCGTATTTTCTTGTAGTGTTTTGTAGTATCTTTGGACACAACAGTTTCTAATCCTTTCTTTCTCCAAGAAGTTTCTTAGAGGGAAGGTTACAACGTACTTTTCTTGTTTAAAAGTACATTAACAGAAGTTTCCTGTAATTTTGGCATGGAGATTCTGCCCTCTGATTGTCATTTGCAGTTTCTGGGGTAACCTTCAGTGTTTGTCTTACGGCAGTGTTAAAAAAGTCAAGACTTTATTACATACTTATTCACATTACAAGTCTTTCCAGTCAGGAAAGTCTGTTTTGTTTCCCTCTGCTATGTTACTTACTCTTTTTTCAAACTGTGCCATTAAAACTCTGCAACAACGGGGAATTTGCTCTATAGAACAGCCCAAAATGTACAATGTACAGCAGTGGACAGCAATATTGGGTCTCTGAAGATGATGAATCTTGAAATAGTAATAGCAATAGTAATAAGGTGGTAATAGTAGATTTCCAATGTCTTGAAGAATGACACCATGCAGAGAGCACCTTGAGGGAAACCTCCATGTCTAAAACTCCACAAAGATTTTTGCAATATGACCACTCCTTACTCCTATATATCTTTCCTTTCAACCTATGCTTCTGCTAAGTTTTAACTGCAGGCATCTGTATTAGTTGGGCCTTCATCTTGAGCTGAACGAGATGTTCTGCTTCTTTGGTACATTCCTGGTGTGGTCAGGTTAGTAGTATGGACCAGCAAATAATTTGTATTTGGGTGGATTTTGAACCAGGTGTTGCACTGTAGGAATACCTATGCTCGGGACCCATGCTCACTTGGTTCTCCACCTGGCCAACGACAGCTGATAAGTAGCTTCACTGATAAGCAAAGTATTTTAAGGGGTGGAAGGTTAATTTGCTTTGATCCTGAGGACGCATTTTATGTAAGCTTTTAAAAAAAAAAACCAACAAATTTTTGTAGCCACTAGATAGTAACTAACTAACTGGTGAAATAAATTTCAGTTATAAAATCTAACAGTAGGGGAAGTCTTTGTAAAAGTTTGGTTTTCTTTCATGTGTCCTTATTGCACAGCAAACAGTGCTAGGAATTGGATGCTCACACAATACTTAGGATGTCCCTGAGTGAAACATGTCAATTTAGGTTTGGCCCAAGTCATTCTGTACACAGATGCAAACATATGCCACTGATTGCAAAAAATTTTAATTTATTTGCTGTTTGGATAAGGAAGCTGAAGCTACAATTCACATGTTTCTGAACTGAGTGCACTGGGATGGGATAACCATCTGTCCTGTAAGTGATGCTCAGCTATGTGCGGCTATTGATAGTAACCTGGGTTACTGACTAGCAGTGTTATCTAAGCAGTCGCCAAAGGTTTAAGTGTACACAAATAAAAATGACTTAAAATGACCATTTTTAAGGGTCTTCTGAAGCTTTTAAAGAAAAAGCAGGGGTTGTGAGTGCAATAGTCCTGCTTCAAGTTTCTTATTTAAGCTAAGCATACCAGTTTAATTTTAATCCCTTTCAAACGCCTTGGTCATGCTTTGAAGATAGAAAACCGCCCCCTCATGCTCTGAAGCTGAGCAGTGGCCCTTTTTGTTTCCACAAGCCGAAAATAAAGTGTTCGCATGAGCTCATTTACAGAGAGTAGAGTTGGCAGCCTTATCAGGAGAGGAGAAAGGAGCTCTGAAGATGAAAAGCTATCGCTGTGACAGAAGTCTTTATTAGGTTGGGCAGTAATGGAACGTGTGTACACGGGATAAAGTGACGGCTACCTAGAGCATTTAGGGAAAACCAGAAGAGTGATAATGTTTTATGTTGTTCTCAGGCTGGCTTCTTTGGTGATCCCTGTGGCCCAGGGATGTTTGGGATGAAAAAGGGGGCTATGTAAACAACATACTGTCCCAATTTTACTTGGTGTTTGAGCCTCTGCTGGTCACAAAAAAGAATGAGTCAGAAAAAGGAAAAGCAAAGATGAGTCATTATGTAGTTTCATAATTACTCAGCATTCCCTGTTGTGCCATCCCTCTACTATAGAGCTTGCTAGGAGACAGACTTTGATTGAAAATCCCTTTATCCAGTTTCATACATATGTGAAATCTCATTTACAGCAAATACTTCTGTTGTTGAAATTCAACTTTCTCAGGATATTTTTTTTATCTAATAAAGATGCTAAATGTATAATTACAGTAAGATAATACCTTAGTTTTATGTATATATAATCGATATTAAATATAATTAGCATGAGACTAAAACATTTGATTTTTTTAAGCTTGTTCCAGTGAGTAATTTCTTTTGCATTCAAGATGAGGTGGCATTTTTCTGTCAGTTTGCACAAAAAAATCTCTATATTGTTGTTGCAAGTTTTGTTTCTAGTGGTTAAAAAGACTTTGTACAACAAATAACTGATCGCTCAAGCCCCTTGAAGCTAGTGGAATTTTTGCCATTTGCTTTTCTTCCTGTGGATTGGGACTGTAACATGTGATAGGTACTGTGTAGCCAGCAGATATGCCCTCTGATGCCTTCTTACCTTATACTGAGCAAGACTATGAATTTCCCAAAGCTCACCTCAAGTCTTTGTCACGGATGCGTGGAACATCCCGTGTAGCTTAGTGGGCAGTGGTACTGCATGGACCTGTATTCTACGAGTGTTATTTAGCCCACCTTGTGCCTCCTCTTCGCTCGGACTGAGAGGAGTAAAATGGAAGTTACGACTCTTGCCTGCAAAAACCACTGTATGTCTGGGAAACAGCTTGTTTCTTGGGTGTACATTCATAGCTGTATGTACATACATCTGTGAACAGAGGAAGGATTCCCTGAAAGCCACTTTGCTCAGCAACTGCTGATTGCAGTTTGGAAATACAGTCTATAACTGGGCTAGTATTCTTTTAAAATTTATTCCTTTGACTTGAAAATGCTGTGTTAATACCATTTCAAGGGCTTAAGGAGTTTTAACTGGTCTGGAGGTCTTTATTGGTTCTTTGTGTATTTATTTCACCCATGTGAACCAACTGATCTGAATTTGGCCCGATGGGCTTTTTCAATGCAGAGCTCTTTTTGTTCCAGCTGAATTCAGTGACAAAACTTCTGCTGCCTTTAATACAAATAGGACTGGAACTTACTGTCATCATAGAAACGATTAGATTTATATTGATAATAAACAGTATAATTCCACTAATCTTCCCCTTGTCATGGACGACCTATGTGGCTTTCTGTTGGTGGTTTTACTTCAGTATTTTTCCTGTTCATTGGTTAGATTCCCATCTTCACTAAGGATTCTGTCTTCTTGCTAGCCCAGGATTAAAGTCATGGCAACATTTTGTAGGTGACAATGTCTTCACAACCCAAACCCTTTATAATTAGAGGTACTTTAGCTAAAAGAACAAATGGATAGCTAATTGTTTCTGTGGTTCTTATAAATTTCACAGCTGCTATGAAATTCAAATAGAGACCTGCATTGCTTTTATAGGCATCTCTGCCCCTCAGTAAAAACAAAAAGGCTTTACTTCAAGTTTTGAATTGCCTTCTTTAATGCCTTTAAACAATAGAGCCATTTCTTCATTTAATTAAAACAGTAAAAGTTGTGCCTCAACCATACAGATTGACAGAGGACTGTAATTGATTTGGCTCATTTCTTTTTTTTATCACAATTAACAATAAAACACAGTGCATTTTGCTGAAGAAGTAACTGAGAAAAAAAAAACAATGAAAAAGAAAGATAAATGGCAGTAATACTGCTTACATTAATTAGGAGTGTATATTGAATATTATTCATGCTGGAAAAAGTCTGCAATTGGGATTTTAGTGGCATGGGAGTTTTAGCCGGACTTTTCTCTGAGTAAGGACTGCAGGCATTTGTTCATCAAGAAAACTGTATAAAATCACCTGATTTTAATAACAGATCTTTGTGCAGTGGAACATGCCACTGATCTTTAAGCATGTCCTCAGGTAAACTGCTCCTTAATAATGTGTGGTGAAAAACCTTCTCTTGAAAGATAGACTTGCCCATTTTTTTCATGGGCTGTGTTAAGATCCCATATTTGGGCGAAAAAAAGCACCAATTTTCATTGATCCTACATCCAAATTAAATTGTTAAAGTTTTGTTAACAGTTGTACGTCAAAACTGAGAGGGAGAGAGGACACGTCCACAAACCAACTGCCTTTAAGTTTTTTTCACCTTTACAATAGTTTTATTCATTTGGAATGCTTACTTTCTTGCAAAATAGTATTTAGTCTGGTTCCTCACGTGAATAATTTTAATTGAAACTAGCCCGGAATAATACACCCATTTTTTGTGATATCTGTTGATGAATGACTGAAAAGGGCATAAAGGAATTCTTTGTCTCTCCCTACCTGTTCTCAGTGGAGGAATTACTAGCCTAGCCATTGATACTTGCCATTGGCAGGATGGACTGTGTTGCAATGGCATGTAATAAGATATGTTTTGTGTTCTAATTTCTAAGCTGACTGAGTTTTACAATTCTTAAAATCAAATACTATACATTAACCAGTTTTGGTATTATACTTTTGGAATCACCATTCATTTTATGATCCATGACATGTAAGAGCTATCTAGAAAACATCTCCTTATGTCCCAGTTCAGTAGCAACAGTTTGAGATGAACAGGTAAAAGTCTATGCACTTCATCATGACTTGCATTGGTCCATGTAGCTGAAGTTGAACCCTTTTCTCTCTCTGCCAGTGCAGGCAAAATTTCTTTACTGATACTGCAGACCTTATGTACATAATAGTTAACCTGTGTTTTTGTTGTTGTTGTTGTTGTTTGTTTTTGGTTTTTTTTTTTAATGCTGTGAAGTATTTTCCTGATAGAAATTTTTATTTTCAATTTCCCTTTAAAGTTCAGCACATAGAGCCTTTCTTTCCCATGCATGTGCTGCCAAAGGAGGATTTTTGTTAGATAAATTATGCCCTCTCTTCCTTAAACAAGATCTAAGAGCTTCTCTGTTAAGTATAGTATCCAGCACTTGAAATCCCAGTCTGTTTAGTTTACTGTGACAGTTGCCAACTGCATGGAGTTTCGACAAGGATTGTATACCTTAGTGGTACGGTGTATTCCATGGCTTAAGAAATGTAAAGTATAGAGTGCATTTCTTTGTTTAGTACAAAGATTAAAGTGCATTCCTCAGAGTAGAAGCAATAGAATAGAATAGGACAAATTAAAAACAAGCGTATGAAAAGCTTTTTTGCTCTATCTTACATATTTATGTAACTAGGAGGAGAATTTCCCCATCTTTTGATTAGATCATTTTAAAAATCGAGAAGTCCATGTAGAGGATTTTAAGTGGTATTTTAGTGCTGTTCCATGGAAATGGCTTTGAATAAAAAATGGACCACACTGTTCTGGATGTAGGGGGAAGGTACCAATCAAAATCACAGAACTCTGGCTCTGAATTTATTTGAACTTTAGGAAGCGTTTGATGTGGAACCTGAGTAATCTGTGATCTGTAGAAGTTCTGCTAAACATCACTCTGAATGTGAAAAGTAGTGGACAAAGATAAGATTCTGAATTTAAATTTTGCAGTATGTTCTCATTTTTGCTTTTTTGCTCATAATCTTAATTTAAAGCTCCAATACCATTAAAACTCTGCTGGGTTGAGGTACTCTAGAATATCTGGCCAAGTTTCCTGTTGATCTGATCTAGTGCTTAACTGTAAGTCAACCTAGTTTCAAGTAATGTGTAAGTACTAAGAGAACAACAGACCCCCGACAAACTTGGCAAAAAGTAGAGAAGTTTACTACACTTCTGCTCTTCGTGGATAGTTTGAAAAGAAGATCACTGAGCAGTCTAAAAGGAAAGACCCAAGCTGGAGATAATAATAAAGAGGTATCAATCCACCATACCCCACCATCTCTGACACAGTGGCATGACAAGTGGAAAATAACTTAACTCTGTAAAATGGGGAAAAGGCAGTAAAAAATGAATTGTGTTACAGTTTCTAAAACCTGCCTCAATTCAAGAAACAAATGCTCCTGAGCATTGCCAAGGTGTACAATGCTGACATAAATCTCCCATGTCAGCAAAGGGGAAACATGTAAAACCTTAAGAAACAGTATCAGAAAATACCAGATTTGTTAAGACCATTGAGATCACTGATTAAAAAAGGTCCCGCATTCAATCCCAAAGGCCTTCCTCATCCTCAGTTTTGATTTTCTCCAATAAACGATATAACTGACTGTTCCCAGAAAACATACTGATGTTTCCTATAACTGACGCACAATTTTGCTGGATATAAACACACTTATAGGGATGTTCTTCAATGGTCAGTTCCTTTCTTTTCTGCACGTTAACTGGGTTAGGGCTTAGAGGAAAAACATTTGAATCAGTTTCCTTTGAAAATACAGGCAAGATGTTATTTCTACTATGTCATTACAGTAATGCAATAAGTAATACTCTCCTGTTCAGAATTCTCTGCATGTTTTTATACCATTCTTCTGAGTATATCTAGTCCAGATTAAAATTAGTAGAAAAAAACTTGAACATCTAAAAATGGATCCAAATTTGACCTCAGGATCAAAATACCTTCTTGGAACAAACAACGCACATTGCAGAGCGAGGTTCTTGTCCAAAGAGAACGTTGTAAGGTCAAAGAGAGGGAAAAGAGGAAGAAACAGGCTTGTTTTGCTTTAAGGTCAGTCCTAGGTATAATTTTGGGTCTTATGGGTGGGATGGGATGGGCAAAATCTAAAAGCTGAGAACAGAACCACACAGAGACTTTACTTGCCAACAGCTCTCAAGACCTTTACTTCTGTGTGTTCAGTTTCCTCTCTTTGTATGGAATGATTACCTGTGTCAGGCAGAAAAAAAGAATGATTAAGGAATTTTGACTCTTAGCTTTTATTAATCGTTAAGCAATGCGGTGTAATTTGTTCGAGTTACACTGTGATGTGCAAAGCACAGGCAGCCTTTGGTGACCGTTCTCTCAAGAGTTCCTGCTGGAGAAAGAGAAGGGTACTCACTGCAGCACATTAGGGATCGTGTCATCCCCTTTTCCTTTAAGCCTGCGTCGGTTTTCCTGATCACAAAGGTGACAGCAATTACATTTTTTCATTGGGAACTCACAGGACCTTGTCTGTATTCAGAAACAATTTGACTGCCCTTTGCGTCCAGTTAAGGAGTTAGAACTTAGATATATGTGCTTCTGTTTCTTCTGTGCTTGCTTTGGTCAGATCAAGAAGAATGGATTAGTAATAAAAACAAATTTACGTATCTTTCTTTTAGATACAGATTATAGTTTCTTCATCTGACTTTCAAAGGAACGAAAGAAGCCTTAAAACTAACTGGTGATTATGCTAAGAGCGTATCTGATACTCTTGGCAATAGTGTCAAGTAAATATTTTCATGTGTTTTATTTGCACTTTGCTTGAATATTTTAAGCTGTGATTGTCCTCTCTTGACCTAAGAGTTTTAATGTCTTTAATATCATAGCAAATATATATGTGTGTTTCAAGTAAAATCTTATGTGAACTAGCCTGTATACTTTGACTGTGTAGACAGGAAAAGTATAAAAAAAATCAGAATGTGTACTTAAAATTGCAAAATAATGTTAGGAAAATTTCTGTTGAAATGATTGCTTCTGAAGGCAAAATAACACTATTTTTAATAATTCAAAATTATTAATGTTTTAATTAAAAAAAAAAGAACAGCTAAAAGAATTCCCTGTTCAAATACAGCAGGAGGAACATATGCAGTAAGAGGTGAAAGGCACTACATGTTTTATTACAAGCGGATATTGGAAAAGGTGTTTCATAATATGTCCAGGGCTCTTTCTGCTTGAAATTTTGGGTGTCTGAAGAAGATGAAATGCAACTAAATTATTACTGGATTTTATTACTGCTGAACTAGTATGGTAAGTCTCTTACTATCATACTCTTAGTATTTTGATGAGATGAGACTTGAATGTTGCAGTGGATGTCACAAAAACAATTTTGGGTTGACTTGTATGTACACTTCATGGCTAAGTTGCTCAAAAACTGTCCTTGTGAGAGGATTATACACATTTGTTTGGTTTGTGGGTCATGGTTATAAATACCCTGAAATAATTCTCTAGGTTTCTGTTAGTGGGTTCGTTTAGTTAGGCTGTTTTGTTCATCATCTGTCATCTTTTTACTCAGTAAATTCTGCTCTTGTTTTTGCCTTTATGTCTTTTAAACTGGGTGTCACAGTCCAAGGGAATGAAATCCAGGTAGAAATGTATAGTTATATATTTATAATAAAAAAGAAAGAATGAATGAATCCAGTATATATGTTTTAGTGGGGGGAAGAGACCTTTGGGAGAGAAATAGCAGAGAAAGAAGAAAACTTTGAAAGGAACACAGTATTTGGAAAAAAAGCAAAGTCCACGGAAGTTAATTGTTTGGTCTTCCTGCCCTTAGAAGTAACTCTGGAGAAATGCAGACTTCAGTAGAATTATGTTAGATTTGCAGTGCACCAAGTGAGAAGACCTTGATCTCCTGTTTGGTAAATATTTTTTTATGGCCCTTAGAAAACTAAAATATGCGTGTGTGTAGCATTGCACACGGTGAATATTCCCATTGAGATCTGCATTCAGAAGGGTAAGCATGGGCCAATTTAAATAGACTGTGCTTGTCAGGAATTATTGACTTAAAACTAAATAATTATTTTTTTAAATTCTGCATCTGTTAAAGTTCTATATGAAAATAATTCCTGAGGGTAAGGAAATTTTCTGCTTTATTTCTTCTTTTAAATAATGTTTATGTAATTACGTCGCCCATTTACTTGTATTAACATACTCTCGTACACTTTGTAGGGTTTTTCCTCATAGCAGTTGCCGTTACACTTTAAACAAAAATATTCTCCTCAGATAAACATCTTTTATATAAAGACATTTTTAACAGGGAGGAGTTGTTTCTTGTGGAAAAGAATAATTTTCCTGACAATTGTTGACCTTTTTTCTCTTTTTGTTTTGTTTTGTTCATTTAGTCTGGCTAAAATTACATACATATTCATGTATTTTAATAAGAACAAAGCAGTACTCTTGGATATTTTCCATAAATTTGTTCTCATAAGCAATTTGATAGACATCTACTATAACTGTAATGGGGGAAGTTTGCAGTAAATCAGTCTGCCTAGTTGAGAAAACTAGAATTTATTAACCCATTTCCCAAAGGCCCAACATTACCTATGAGATTAGAAGAAAATTGTCACTGAAAATTTCTGTTTTAGAGCAGGGGCATTTTATAATAGAAGTATATTGTCTAATTGTTTCAAAATTTATTGTGTTTTATTAAAGCGAAATCAATTTGCCTCATAGTATTAATTGCGCGTAACATTATGGACAGTCAAAAAGACCGGAAAACACCGAGCACGTTGTAATTGTTTTCCAGCTGGGATTTTCTGCATTAACTCTGATCCACTCCTGGTGCTAACTACGAAAGAGTAGTCGATATGCAGGCTAACGGTTATGCTTTTGTATGGCAAGCCTCTAGCAGTAATATCGATAAAGAGGTATCGCTAATAAACTTTCCATTAATTGCTCAAGTATTATCTTGAGGTGAGCTGCAGGGGCCACAAACAGGATAACCTGTCACTCCAGCGTGCTAGGCAGTGTGTCAGATTATGAGGCTAGCAGGATATATGAGCTAATGTATAAATCAGTTACACTCTGGGCATGAATGAAATGTTAAATCTGTTCAGGAGAATATTTAAAATTCAAAATGAAGAGTTACTTAGATTTTTTCATTTATGTCCACAGAACTTTGCCTGTACCTGTTAACTCCTTGTGTTTCATTTTCTCTTCCATTGCTTTACCAAGATGAAAGGCAGAATATATACACTTGTTATAGGAACTGTAAAAATTTAATCTGGTGTTCTTTTCAAGCTTTAGCTGGTAAAGCCAGGTATTATCTTAGGATTTTTATAAATATGTATATATAGGAATACTCCAGTCCTATTTGTGTTAAGAGCAAAAAGTGAACAGCAGAAGATTCAAAAAATAGTATGCATTTTTTAATCTGAAGAGGTTCCACCAAATCTGATACTTTTATATACTCCACAGATCTGCCCATATAGTTTAACTGAAGAACTGGAGCCTTCTCTTATAAATTTAAATAATTTGAAAATATTATTTACTATTTTGATCCTCACTTAACCTTGGCATCAGAACATGATTTAATTCAGTTTGGGGTTTTTTTTCTGCTCAGTTTCACTTTCCAATTCTCATGTATGCACAATTCTTTGATACTGGTATTCATGGAATAACAGGGAAAGGTTATATAAAGACAAAGGAAAAGTGCATTTTTTAAAACATTTGTTTCAGTAACATTATGTAATTATATAAATATCTGTTTAAAAATGTAAAGGCTTTCATTGAGGTGACGGCATCCCTTCATCTAGATCTTCCAGTGATATCTGCAGTCTTCTCAATACTCTGGAAAAAGTTGGGAAAAAATATTTGTACACTCTAATACTTTGTATAAAATACAAATACTTCTGGAGAAGAGTTCTGTGGATGGGATTGTGAGCCTCAGTAATGACCATTTATAAAACTCTTTTCTGGCAAGGCTGTTTTGAGTGGACCACTCATGAGTGCGAAATCGGGTGATTTTTTAATCAAACACACGCTGGGGATTTAATGTAACAACATTTTGATTTTGTGCACCGATTGAGTCTGTGACTTTAAACACTTCTATATGTAAGAGTGTATGTGCAGGCACAAATACATTGGCACAATGAGGAGCTATGATAAAGCGCCATTCTCTTAGAAATACGCTACTCTAACACCTTAATTTCCCTCTGCTTTCAGAAACTTTGCAGAAACTGAGATTTTTAATTCTCTACTAAAAATTAGTTTGCTGTATTTAGCTTCTGAGTAAACATTTGAAATTGATATTAAGGATACAGCAATTACATTCCCTAATACCAGGGGTGGTAGCGACAGAAAAAATGGACAGATTAATTGTAGCACATTGTAGATGAAAATATTCTCTACTGATGTTCTTGCAGGACTTCCTGAAGCTGTTAATGTCATGACCAGAAATCATAGGACACTATTTGTAAAGGGTTTGTCAAATTAATTTATTTTTCTGTTGATTACTGAATACAATTTTCTGAGTAAATTATCAGGGTTTTTTACAGACTCCACCTTTATACTCATGATTAGATACGCTATTACCCAACTTTTTTTGAGAAAGAAACAAACACATTCTTCCTGAGTGCTTTTTTCCCAGAGTTCCTTAAGCTGCACACAGTGGAATGCTTTTACCTGCCACCTCCAGAAACCGTAATAGACGCAGAGAACATACCCCTCTTCTTTGTTTCCTCCTTTCAACACAATGCTTTAAAATACGAGATAACGCTAATAGGAAGCAATTCCACTGCCTTGACATGTTACATTTTTTTCTTTATTTTACTATGCTATGTCTTGATTTGACGCCCATCTAGCCACTTAGTTTTGAAGTTTTAGTTTTGTTGTTGAACGATCATCACTTTAACCCACTGCAAGCAGTGAAACAAAAAAAACGCTTAAATTTATTCTTCTGCATTAACTCTTGAGATTTTCAGGCAGGAGCAACACTGCGCAGGAAGGTGCTGTGATGTGGTATGTCAGTACTTCCAGTCTGAACATATTAACTTAGATCACTGGGTTTTCCTTACCTAAGTAGCAGATAAAGATTCCCTTTTTTAAAGTAAAGCAACTGTCAGAGAAGTCAGAAAAGGAGTAGAAACCAGGAATTTCAAATTTCTCGCAGTCATAAAAAGTTGCCATCTGTACTATGAACTCATATAAGCTTCTGTTGAACTTTACTCTTGTAGGAGGTAGAATTTTAAGAAATGGAAAGTTACAGTACGTGGAGAGGAAGAGCAAAGTACAGAAAAGCCATGTTATTTGCCAGACACCTGAAACCAGTAATATAAGATCTTCCTTTATCTTGAAGATAGAATTATCCTGTAATTTTATGTTGTTGTGGGTGCGATAAGAGAAAAGACATTGTCTAGATGGTGTTTCTGTAAATAGCCTTGGAGAAGTACAAAATTCTGTGAGAACACGTATTTTTACACTAAGGGCAATTTAGACTCAACTGGGCAATGTAAAGCCACCTTAACTGAAAAGGTAAGTCTGTCTTACTTTGCCAGATGAGTGCAAATTGGAAACTAAATTTTGCTCGTCTTACTCTTGTACAGTTCAGCACAGGCTGACTACTCCTTGAGGAAGACGAGAAAGATTTTGTCCCAAAGGGAAAAAAAAAAAGAGGATAACAAAACAGAAAAGAAAAAAATACCCAAACTTAAGCAACATGTTTGTTAGAGTAAAGAACTTTTAATATTTCAGTGAATTATACATCTGTTTTAAAGCTCTAGTAGAATGAGAGTGATCCATTAGTTTTATCTGGTTCTGTTCCAGCAAAATTAAATCACTTCCTCTAGGTAGAAATCCTAATTCTAAGCAAGCTATTTCTTGGTCCCAGTAGGACCGATATGATTTTATATAACTGTTTCAGCTCCCACTATTAAGAACTTTCCTGTGACTTCTGGATCTCCAATTAATTCCAGAATCCCACATCATCCAAGTCACTAACTGAAATATTGTGACACTGCACATTACTGTATCTGAAAAGGGTATTGAGATCTTGATTCATGCTACCGGTACTTCACAGTCCGATTATTATAACGCATTTCATTTTGATCTTCCCATCTCTCTTGAGAGTCGCCAGCAAATGGTCCAGAACTTCAGTTAGACTTCTTTTCTATTAGAGTTGTCACTAGCATAGCTCTTGAATTCTTTATAAGCTTTGGTGATGTGATCTAGAATAAAGGCCTGCTTTTGACCTTCAGGCATTGATACGGCCTGACTCAAACTTACTTTTTGACCTTCCCGTCTCCTGGCGTTCCATGCCCTCTCCTTCGATCATCAGCCAAGCTGACTTTCCCAGTGTCTGCTTGTCACCTTAAAGTAATGGTTACGAGTGTATTGATGCAGTAATGACTTTACAGCCCAGCAAGCTCCACTTCATTAAATTGGTTGTAATTTGAACTCGGAAACAAGATAGCATCTTGTGTAACTATATTTAAATGAATTAAGGTAAGAAATGTGGTATTTACTTAGTGATAGATTGCCTTTCTTTATTCTTATACCCTGTCCCAGGACATCATATGCATAATTAAAAAAAAAAAAAAAGGCATACGCTATTATATAGCATGGTTATGATATATAAGTGCATTGACATGAAATTTAATGGTGCAATTAGCAACAGTATTTTCTGTGTTACACATAAAAGCTTTTGCGGTATTTTACACTGCTTCCTAGTTATTAGTATATTAGTAATCCAGGTGATGTGGAGAGAAGGATTATATGATAGTAACTGTTTCATTTCAGACACATCAGTGCTTTACGTATTCACAGTCTCAGTTCTGCATCACTTTTCCTTCACAGTTTACAAATACGCACGTTTTGCTGCAACATAGGCTCTTCCTCACTTTGGAAAAGCAAAGGAAAAGAAGTGGAAGTTTTGTAGCCTGTATTTAGTGGCCTAATTTCAGTCTCTTTAAAATCAGCACGAGTCTAGCATAATTCTAATGAAATTCTGGTAGTATACTTTTCTTAAAAGATCAAATTCAGGCACTAGGAATTGAGTGCATAGAGTGTATCTCTTCTGGAAAAGATAGACTTTTTATAAGTTCTTATGTGAAGTGTGAAAGGTATTCTTTTGTAATATTTGAGAGCTACTAATGGGTATTGCATGTTTAATGCAACAGAGTAGCTGTCCTGTTTTTCTTTTCTTTTTTTTTTTTTTTCCTTTCTTTCTCCACATTCACCTCTTCTTGAACAGAAATAAAAGGTTCAAGGCTTGTCAGCATCAGTTTATAGATAGCTGTTTAAAAATAATGAGATATTGGGTATTGTAAGGCTCAGGGCTGTCTTGCCAGACTCATTTATTTCCATTCACCTTTTGTCAGAATTGCAGACAGAAGACATTCAATTAAAACTTGTCACCTGTTGCGTGCGACCTAATTTGTATTTGTGAGTGTCACAGATTAGAATACTTAGCTTCATATGGAACCATTAAAAATGTAAAGCAACGGTAGTACTCTTAAACGTTTTATGTCACATTTTCTTCATTTGAACATCTTTGTTTATGGACCATTCTTCAATGGAAGTCACTTGTGCTAAGAAATAATAGAATTTATTTACACAAAATCTCATTTGCATGGGAAAACTAAGTGGATTTTATGCATGTTCTTTTATGTTTTAATGCATAAATGACAGTGCACAAAAATCCAGCATGTAGATGATTAGTTCATGCAAAGTTAATGTTCCTTTCAAGAGAGGTTGAGTACTGAGCTGTGTAAGTAACACATTTATCAGTTCTTTTGTCAAACTGAAAAAAAACCCCAAACCTCTGGGCTTTAACCAAAGAGATTTTTTTTTTTCGGTTTCTTTGCCAAAATCCAGCCTTCTCATCTCCTCCTCCCAGGAAAAAAAAAAAAAAAATTGGATTTTCCAAAATGTTACTTACATTTGATTGCCCAGAAATATTTTAGTTATTAAACATAAGCAAAATCTGAAATGAAACATCGGTTTGAAACACTTGTTTTACAAAAGCAGTATTTTTCTCTTTTGATTTTTCAACCTGGAAAAAAAACCCCACTAAATATTTTAATTGGCTCAATACTTTTTTTTTTTTTTTTAATAATAAACTGATTGTTGCAAATCTGTCAGAAGAATGTATAAATTAAGCAACTTAGTCACAGAGTAAGTTAGATATTGAAGTAATAAACACTGTTTTGTCTTTCAGTCTGTTATATGGGCAGGTTCCTGCACTAAATTGTTTTAACAGGCACCTCTTGAGGACAGCAAATTTTACCCTATATTAACAAATACTTTTTGGTACTGCCTGAATGTAAAGTAGGAGGATGATTTTTAGAATTCCTATGCTAGACTAGTGTATTTAATAGTGCAGATGGCTATCAGAAGACAAAACACTAAAGCCTTCCCCTGCTAATTGTTAATTCAGCTATAGATCAGGAAAGCTTTAATGTGAGTTACGGCTTTTATCTTCTTTGATGACTTAGGACTCTGTTTTCAAAATGTTACCTGTCTAATGGGCACATATTTTACATCTCTAGCTGAATTTTTACCTGCACATGGTATTGTCCAAATATTTTGTAAACTGCTTTCAGAAGCTTTCTGGAATCCTTTTAATGCATCACATAAATATGCGGATCCAGAAGAAAAGATAGCTCATATTATCCTTTTTCTTCATGCTGTGTTACTTCCTGCGTGCTTCTACTGTATTGAGAGAGGCCTTTTGTGGTTTAAAGTGGAAGTATTTTTTCCACTACAAATCTTTCAGACTGTAGGATTAATGCACTGGCCTCACACTTCTCTAATCCCAAACTACAGAGATTACTGAATTGTCTAGAGAGTAACTAGATGACCACACGTTCTTAAATCTACATGCATTCCGTCTGAGTTCATGGTGGAAAAATCAACTGCTTTTCCTGTTCTGTGTGAATAAAAGCAAAACCCAGAGTTTATGATACTCACTCAGGTTACCAGCATTCTTACAAATAAGCACAAAAGGAGAACCACATCAGAACCTGCCAGTAAAATTCTTTCTGCTTTTTCCACTTCTACTGCTAATCTGTTTTTTTGCCTCTGTTACTGATGTTCCTCTAAAGTTTGGCAAGATGCAGTTATGTGGGTATCCATTCTTACTGGTCTCACTGTAAAATTTAAGGCAATGCTGGGAATCTTACAGACATTGTAGAAAATGGATTGTTACCCATTTACATATCTCAAAAAATGAGATAGGAATATATTTAGTACCTAGGGAATGCTGTGTTAGAGGTGGAGCTTGCCACAATGGCATCAGTGTGGAACGTATCTGCTTGCCGTAAATCTGTCATATAGGGGGGAACAGAACAGGAGAAGAATTTGAAATTTCCATAGGAAGTCAAAATTGTGGGTTTGATTCTGATCGCTAACCTCTTCTTTACTGATGTACTGGAAGGTAGAGAGGGAGTTTTGTTTTATTCAGATATTAGTTCATATTTAAGTGAATTAGATTTATTTTTTCCAAAATAAAAAGCTCTCCCCGGTTATAGGTAGTAAGCAATTTCTTACAGGCAGTCCTGGTCTTGATTTGAAGGATTGGGCTGATGCCTTCGAAGTTAGCCTCAGGACTTGCTGGGGTTACAGAGCTCCGTGGAAAGGACAAGAATGTTTGTGGGACAAGTGGACAAATGAACGTGGGGGACTGGTAGCCAAGGTAAGAAGGAGGGGATGGAGAAGAAGAGGAGAAGTAGTTTCTAAAGGAGTAAATAGTAAATAGATACTTTGGATATGGCTTGGATCTGTATGGGAAAATGAGATGACATGGTTAAATAGGATTATCATACTGACGACCTGAACTGCAAGAAGAATGATATATTGAGGTAAAGGCAATCTGTTTTATTATATAGCAGCAATCATAGTTGGTACCTGTCCCAGATGAGGGCTCCAAGGCAGTGTAAGAAAAGGACTACAGAATAGGAATAATAATTTGCATCTCTTGGTGAGGGAGGAACAGACGTGGAAAAAGAGAGAAAATGGAGGGTTCAGGTTTGCCTATGTTAATTTTGTTTAGATTGAAGTACCTGGTGGGTAGCTCATTTTGTACATCAGCTTTAGTCTTCACTTATTGCTGTGCAAGACTATGTGGACACTTTCACTTTCGAGTAAGTGCCCAATATAATTTTGGTATGTGTTGGTAAGCATTTGATAGAAATTATGCAAAGATTGTGTGAGGAACCAGGAGGTAAACCTTTTTTGTAGAAGCTTGTATAGTGAATATGAGACCATTTTTTTTTCCTTAAAAAAAAAAAAAAAAAAAAAAAAAAAAAAGGAAAAGCTTGGGGGGGGGGGGGAAGCAGGAGGGGAAAAAAAAAAAGCTGGGGAAATTCTTGTTTGTATTAGTATGTGTCATTGCTTTCTTTTAAAAACGTAGCTATTGCATTGATTTATATAGTTTCCATCTCTCCATATATTACAGTTTTAGTCTAATCCTTCTCTTCTCAGCTTCGTAAATCACGTCACTGTGTGAATACCCATGACTCCTGAACAGATGAGTTCATGAGTTGGCCTTGTCCTAAGGTATAAAGTGAGCGTGTTGCACTTGACTGTTTAAAGTAACTGGTATCATAACTGGTAGCAAGCCTGTTCTTTCTATTTGTACCCTGTGGTCATCCCTACTTTTCTCATTAGGGATTTTGTTTTTGTTTTTCTGTTGAATTTTACAATGAACCTGAGTGTTTGGAAGTGTGGAGAATCAACTTGCTCGTCTTCAGTGGAGCTTTGTTTAGTGACATTAATGGATGTTTTGACCCTAAACAACTGTAATGATCATATGTTCGGTGCAGTTCATTCGGAGATGTGACTTGAGTGTATAGAGGTGGAGTGGATATCTTTCTTTTTACTTTATGGTTGAGGACTGATAGGGTGAGTGAACTGAGTTGCTAAAGACTCTGGCAAGCCCACGTGCGCAGCAGAGCTAAAGCAGCAGTCTACTTAGCTTCTCCCTGCACGCTGCCAGCGTGCCACAATATCCTCTTTAATAGTCTAAGTACAGACTATGTGTTGAATTGTAGCAATTACCTCTGTGATCAAAATGTTAAGCTCCTCCTACCCCAAATGAAGATCTTTGCGGACAAAATTGCTTGTCTGTCTTCCCTTTGTTTTTTCTAACGAAGAAGGCATCAGCTGTTACTATCTTGAGAGCAGATAAATATATTTTTATGTAATGAATTCTCTCATACAAGCTATAAGAGTTACAGAGGAAAATGCATGCGTATACACAGGAACCTCTGGATTTGTTTGCTACCCACCAAACTCCGAAGTTTGTATGGAATGTCAGATGGGTATACTTTCTTAAGCAGTGTCTTGCATTGTGTTTACTTCTATAAAGACTCTTGGGAAGTACAATACCACTGAGAGTGTGTTAGATTATCAGAAATTGATTCTAAAATAGCTACTTCATAATAGTACTAGGAGCGAGGAATGCTGAGGAGCTAAAATGATGGTAAACTCCATATCAGTTTTAATGAAAGGGTTATAAACCTCTAATTTATAGTCTGTCGGTATTATGTTATCACAATGTTTTCACATTAGAATTGTAATTAGTTATATTAGAGATTTAGGTAATTTTAAAATGTGCAATACCATTACTTCTCAGATATTTAGGATTATAATGATTTTCTTTTTAAAAAAGAAAGTAGCTATATTTACAGATATAGCTATGTATGATAGGTGAGTGCATGGATGTATGTATAATGTTGCTATTGTGACACTTGTCTGTATTTCCTTCCGTTGAGTATGTGAATGGCTCGAATGTGTATCTCGGCAAATGCAAAGGAGGTAAAAAAATTGTTCATCTTGGTAGATTTATATTATTTTAATTTAAGCTTCAGTTCCATTACTTTTTGATTAAACATACTTCTGTCTGATGCTATCCATCTTTTATCACTATGAAATCTGCTTCCAAGCAGAAAGAAGGATGGCATCTGAATTATGCAGAAATCATTTTCTATCTATTTTTCTTTGAACACTGGGCAGTCTTTTTTGTAATCCCACCAATATCGCACGTGGCTTGTTCTAATCCTGTGCCTATTTCTGAATATTCAACTGTCAAACCGTGGTCTTTCGCTATTTGTTTTTATGGCAGTGTATTGTCCTGGATGTCATTTGCTTCAGATGTAGCTTAAACTCCCAATTCGAGGGTGGAGAACACTGAGTTATCATAACCTCCGAAAAGCTTTGGACTATCAGTTTTTAAAGTGGTCTTGCAGTTCGTACATTTCTAAGTATAACTTTAAAAACAAGCAAAAAAAAAATCACCATGCTTTGTTGATTGAATCACCATGAATTTTATCAAATAGTTGGACCACAAATCAGTCACAAGTTTGGTAGTGATACAGGTAAATACCATAAATAAGATTTCATTCATAATTATACACTAACTTGTCTGGGTATGTTGTTGATATTGTTTATTATTTATATAATGTGATTCACAAAAATATAATTGGTAACATACAATAAGAAATGTACTTCTTGAGTTTGAGTGAGTGAAACACAGTGTCTTCTGCAGTAAATGGAATGACATTTCTGTATTAAACAGAGGTGATCATCAGCCACTTCCCTGGCGAGTAAAACCTATTGAGCACTGTTGTATACAATTCACTGCATTGTAGTTACAGACATTGGTTGTATCCTTAAGCCAAGTATCTCCTGTGTTACTAGCCTTTGTAGATACTAACAGTCCATCTGGGCGGAGAACCTCACACACACAAAGCCTGCACTGCTGGTAGAGAAGCACGGAATTGGACCTCTAAACTACTGTCTTCCTTGGGTCAGCTAGTGAGTCTTCTGCTGTGCTAGTTTCATGCCCGCTTGGAGAGTAGGACATAGAACAGGAGAAGGAAAAAAAAAAAGCAAGAAAGATACAAGAAGAAGAAACAAAAACAATCCAACAAGAGTTAGCCTTGGTTTTCTGGCTGGTTGGCTAAATGACTTTTCTTCACCAAAACCCGGTCAATCCTCTTTGGTTTTTGAGGATGAAAGAGGACTGACAGATGTTTCCCAGTAACTAGACTGTGCTACCAGTACAGGTTCATGGGCAGTGTGTAAACTCTGTGCTGTATTCTTCTTGCTGTGCACATAAACTGTAATTTCTTTGGTGGTGGCTTCTCTGCTGTCCAGAAGCCAGTTCTGGAGGTATTTCCTACAAGGGAGAGATCGGGGAGATAGGAAATAGCACAGTAGGACACAATAATGGCAATAGAAAAGATAAATACAGGGAGGAGAGCTAAAATAGATACTGAAAAGAAAAGTGAGAATGTGAGCTGCGCTTTATTACATCGCTCACAGGGCTCATTGATACGTAATGTGTCCTTGCATTCTTGTCTAGTTAAATCCATGTCATCAGGGACAAATTTTGCACTTGGTATTACTTGTCCTGTTGCCCTGCGTATGTGCTGAGTTTTTCAGCTTCAGTGTTATGTTACTACTTGGTTATACTGACATTCGTCCTGGTTGTCTGGAAGTCTGCCTGGGTGACTCGGAAGGAAATAAAAATACTTCATTGTTTTATAGGACTTACCATCTTTTTTTCCCCACTTCTTTTTTCATTTTATCTAGGAGAGCAGCTATCGCTTGTTTCAGGAAGGTAAACTCCTATATATCTGTACAAAACAGGTAGCAGAATGCTTTATTGAAGCAATGAACAATATGGAGGTAGAACACAAATGTTAATTCATCATTGATGATGTCTAAATGAACAGCCATACAATTTCTTTCAAACTCTCATGAAACACTTGAGGTCTTTAAGCCACATATATATTCTTATTTTACTAAAGGTACTTACTTTGTATCCTCTAGCCATGTTAACCTATGTTAATTAAAAGCATTAGTTTTGACTATCTAAAGTATATACAGCATTCCTTGTTTCTAAAGTTCTCTGTACTTCTCATAATGTTAGCCTTGTATATCTATGGTGTTTATTACAGCTTTGAACTTCTGCTTCTGGCAAAGACAACTTAAGATCAGACTCTTTAAAATGGAAACTAAACTTGTTAGCTATTTATAATAATATGTAAAAATGAACAAATGGTTTTAAACCAACAGGAAATTATGTTCTATACTTAGTCTCGCATGTGTGAAAATCTAAATGGCTTGCAAATACTTGTAGTGTTGCTTTCCTTTTTAAATAAATATTGGAAGGCAGGAGGTAGAAGATTGTTACCCAAAAGGCATCCTCATAATTTATTTAATTACATGTTCGCTTATTTTTCCCAATATAGGTGTCCGCCTAGACAGAGTACGTGGAGGTCGCCAGAAGTACAAGCGCAGAATAGATGCAGAGAATAGCCCATACCTGAACCCTCAGCTAGTTCAGCCAGCAAAAAAGCCATGTGAGTACACCAGATATACAAAATTTCTCTTTGAATACAAGGTATTGATTCCTAGCCCTCTTTGCTAAGCTCCTTCCAAGTGGGACAAGGTTTTGGTCAGAAGATACTACCATAAACACTATATCCATTTAGCTGTTAACACATTTTGTTTTAAATATGCTTATCTTTCTCATGTGGAGTTGAACAAAGAATACTTTTATAGGTGGAAGTGTATAAAAGCATGGTTTATGCAGTGCAAATTTTACATTTACAGGTTGTCTTTATTTTCAGTGGTACATAAAATGGTTCATACTGTGATCATTAGTTCATTGAAGCTTCTAGTTTCAGATTTCACAAGAAAGTGATTTTTGTAGTTTTCACTAACTAAATGAGTTTGCTCAACCTCCCAATGAAAATATATTAAGAGCCTCATTAATTTATACCTATAGATTAATACACTACCTAGCATTAGATTAACACAGCAATATGCCATACTAATAACAAGCACAGATTGGTAGTTTGGACCCCAGTACCCTCGTGGATTTTTTTGCTATGTTTTGTTATGTTTTAA
This sequence comes from Aramus guarauna, assembly GCA_013400195.1. Lineage (NCBI taxonomy): Eukaryota > Metazoa > Chordata > Aves > Gruiformes > Aramidae > Aramus > Aramus guarauna. The sequence goes on from VXBL01007437.1 coordinate 2,229,238, forward strand.
TAAAGTCCTTGATTGTATCTCACTAGGCTGAAATTGAGAGAGAGAGAGAGAGATGATCAACTCATTGCTAAAATACAAGTTCCATCCTCTTTGCGATTAACTAAAAATAGTTAGGGGTTTTGCTTTGCAGCTTATATAAACTCAAGCAGTGACTGTACTAATTCCATGAAGTAAATTTAATAGCATTATGGCTGTAGTGCAAGAGGCTAGTGTATTACCCTGCAAAGGCACGCATGCTGTATCAAGTGTTGTAAACTCTTCCACATTCAAATGACAATACACACGTCCAGTTGCTCTTGTGCCAAGTTAATTTGCTCCTAAAATAGAGAAATAAGCCAGACAAATAAGGAGGGCAAACTCCTCCTTGTCTCCCATTTGCCTTTGACAACACACATGTCTCTTTTAGGGTCTTGAAAATACCTGGCTGTACGGAAAATGGAATTGGTTTCCGTTCATGTTCCCCAGTAGGGGACAGTGCTGTGTACAATACGTTTGAGCATATGGGGATCTGGAGAGCAAATAAACAGTCTTTGAACTGTAAGTGAAAGGGCATTTTAGCTGTGTCAAAGAAAAAACAGCCAGTTTTACATAAAATTAAGGCTTAAGTGAACATATGGCATAGTTTCCTTTTGCCTTTCCAAAAAACATTATGCTGATTATGTTCCTTCAATTGTCCAATCTGGCATCTTCTACTCAGCCTCCATAAGCTGTCCCACCATTCTGTAAATACAATCTAGGGCTGCACTAAGCAGATTTTGCACATTATAATAAAAACTTTCTGATAATACAATAAAATTTAATAAACTCTAATGCTTAATTTCATTAGAGGTTTAGTTTTCCTGGGTGCACAGATTGTCAGTTTTTCATTTACTTGATATTGTCATTGAGTAGAAATGTTGATAGCCTAGCATACCAAAAAAGCCAAGACCAAACAGTCAAAAAAAAAAAAATACAATCCAACTTAAAAACCCCAAGCCCTTCAGAGGTTAACGCTGTTGTAGTGAAACATGAGAATCTCTGTGTAAACCCAAGATTACTGCAAAGTAGTGCATTACATTACCTTTAAGACGATAACTACACCAATTTCTGTAAGCTCCATTTGCCTGAGATAAACTAACCTCTGTATAAATCATTACTCATTACCTAAGTGCCTCCCTTCATTTTCCTTAGCTTGTCCAATTACAAACATTTTTGTAACAAACATTTATAAAACTTAATTTTTGGATCCTGTCAGATAAGTGTCAAGACTTGAAACAGTTGAATCGGTTTTGTGTGGAAGTAGCCTGGGAGATTTTCTGGACCCTGACTGATAGTTTGTGCATAACAAAGACACGGGAATGAAAATTGGGTTCTATTGATTCTAATTAGGGAAAGATTAAATAAGATTTACCTAGAAACAATGCTCATGGCTATTCAATTTCCTGAGTGATGGAGCTTTCTGAGTACATTCAAAATTTTCCTATGGTCTATACTAATGCACGGTCCAGTAAATGTACCTTTCTCCCACTATAGGGAAAGAACAGGTGTTTGGAGGATCTTTCCTACACCTACTTCTGGCCTCTATTATATTTTCCAGCTTCACCATAGCATCTAACGGCCTACCTGTAGATCTTGTTGATTGCAAAAATAAAAAGAATTTGAGATTTTGCAAATCTAGAGTCAAAATATACAATATTCCTGAATAATCTACAAAAAGCCATTGGTGAGGAACCTAATAAAAAAAATGAAAGAGGTTCTTTGGCCATTTCTTCTGTTTGCAGGGAAGAAAAACCAACTTGGGGATGTGAGTGCTTCTTCATTCATTTATCACTGATTAAAAACCCACAAAGTTGAAGTCCTCAGCTACATGTGTTTTTATATTAAGAAACTCTAATTTCTTTATCCTACTTTTCAATACATGTAAAAATATTGGAATTTGGGAAGAAGCAATGTTATCTTTTCTCACTTAAAAAGATGATGTTTTCTGTGTGAAATTAAACAGGATATGAAAAGACTGTTTAAACAATAAAAAAATTATGTGCAAAGGCTGTTTGCCAATATAAGTTAAAACTACCATCTGTCATCTTTAAATAAGAATAGAATTCCTCATTAATCAGTTTGATAATCAGTAGAATATTGAGATCAAGAATTACTCAGTTGGCATGGTTCCCATAGTTCATATCAAGCATGAATATATCCCCTCGTAATAAAACATGCTTGATGTGATGGTTTCCAGTTGGCTCTTGCACTTATTTTGTGAAGGGCTAACATATATCACAACTTCTGACACACAAATTTTGAATAAGGCAAAAATTGTAGAGACAGTAGATCAGAATTGAGGGGTCTATGTCACAAAAGAGCAGTAAAGTATCAGAAATCTGAATCAAGTGAGTATTTTATGGAAATCTGTCATGGGCTGGTAGGGAGCTTCTCTGATGCTCCTGGGCAAGTCACATCCCTGTCAGCTTCCATTGCAGGTCCCCCACAGGAGGACGTGCGGAAGGGGAGGGTGATACCCATTCTGGCAGCTTTCTCTGCAGTCAGAAAATACTTTGCACCTCCTCACGATGGAATCCCATTTATATCAAACCCCATAACTCTTTATCCTAACAAAGGGAATAGATTTGTGTAAATTCACTGAAGAGTGCCATTTCGGCTTTAAATGCTGGCGTTGCATTTGAGGTCACAAGGTGTACCTACCATGAAAGGTAAAATGTAAATATATATTGGGAATTATAGTAATGTATCCTGTATTAGGAGGCTTAATGAATTAGTCCTTTTCCCATTTTTCAGCTTTGCCTTCCCAGAGTAACAAATCAGGCTCCTGTGTAAAGAAGATATTTCCATTGTGCCTCCACATGGATATAATGCTCATTTTATGTTTATCCTACTTATGGAATATAGATGAGCAACACTGTATTTATTGTAAATCTTTCAGGCTCATCTGCTCTTTTTTTTTTCCCCTCTTCACTTTTCCTTATAATTTAATTGATTATTCCAAATTGATTTCATAAGTCATCTAGATGAAAAAGTAAATAATAAACTCGTGAATGAAAATGCTATATAGATAGAAATAGGCAGTGTGTGAATATGATAAAGTACAATTCTTTGCACAAAACTAGTTTTCTGAGGTAGAGTCTCCATCTGTTGATACTCTCCTTAGTTTTCACTCTTTATGTTCCTTGATTTTAATAGCTATTCCTGGCTGGAAATGAGAAGAGATCATTAGTCTGGTTTTGTACTTAAAGAAGCTAATTTTTTTACATCATTCTAAATTTGTGTGTTTCACTGATAAGCAAATATAAGACAACAGCCCACTTTTCTGATAGGGTAAGCCCCAAGGCGTACAGATGCTTTTTTAACATTTCAACAGGCAGGATACCCATAATCCCTATAATAATATGTGGGATAATGAGCACAGAGAAAGTCCTGAGACCATTTTTGTTGCAACAGTTGAACAGTGACATCCAAACCAAAGAATGGTAGTTGGTATTGCTGACAGAAGTTACAGATGTCAGTGACTGACTAATTGCTCGTGGCATTTACTTGCTCAAAAAATATACCTGCCTTTGGGGATGGGTGGGTTGCAGGTAGTTAGAAGGCAGCAAAGCTTTTCTATTTGGACAGTCCAAAATACATTATAATGCATGAATATTTTCTACAAAGTTTGTATTCCAATATTAGGAGGTGAACATGTATTTCTACGTTCCATTAAATCTACTGTCTGAAAACCATACATGTCTAGCTTGATAAACATTGTTAATGGCTCAGATTCATTTCTGCTGTAACCACTTGTAGAAGCCAGTGAAGTTACAATAAGGTTTAATTAGGTCCAGTATCTTAAGACAAAGTCTGTGCACTTTGAAATATGAGCCATCTGTTTGAAAAGTAGAATGATGCTACTGGTGATCTTACACTGTTCTGGACCATTTCTACAGATAACAAGATTGTCTCCCATTTGCTGGTGGCTGAACCAGAGAAGATCTATGCTATGCCTGACCCCACTGTTCCAGACAGTGACATCAAAGCGCTTACCACTCTTTGTGACCTGGCAGACAGAGAACTGGTGGTGATCATTGGATGGGCTAAGCATATTCCAGGTACATGCAGCTTTTGATGCAAATAGATGACGTACAGAAATCATCACGTGGGTTATTCTGTTCTGGTAAAAAATATGATTTATTCTCTCACTACAATGCATAAAGTTTTCTTAAGGCTCCAGATTATTCACATAGGACATAGGTTAGGTGATAATACATCTTACCGTGGAAATAGTATTATTGTTGCTATGACTATTACTATGCTAATAAGTTTTACATGCTGCTCAGTGAGTGATTTTTTTTCATATATTACTTTTATTAAGATAAGCTTACCTTTCTATCCAGAGCATTAGACTGATGTGAAGGGTAAGTAAGTCCTCTCCTCTGTACTCATCTGATTGTAAGTTTGGTTTCTTTATTACATAAATGCAGCACTATCTTATACTGGCCACAGGAGGTACAAAAATTCAGTTATATTTTGGCATGGCACAGAGGAATTGTTCTCTTCGTTGAGTGAGCCTGTGTGAGAAGGGAATTGTACTAGCAGCTCAGTAAGAAAGAACTGAATTGTACCTAAAGGTCTCTTCTTATAGCTAAGTAGTGCCCTGGTCTGCTTGAAATGATCTGCTGTCTACATCACGTAAATGTCTTGATATTATAAAAGCTGACTGACACTCTCATTTAGCAAGAAAATTGGGGGTCATTAAAAGCAGTGTCTCAGAAGATCAGTGATTTCTTCAGGTAACATTTCAGGTATATTTTATTTCCCCCCACTGCTGAGGTATTTGTGCTTGCTCTGTGGGCTAGCAGACAAACTTACGGAGTCTCCAGGGTTCTCAGTCTGTCACCTTTCACAAATGGTAAAGTCACACAAAAAAGGTTCGCTTTTTTTCTTGTTTCTTAAGGTATTTTTCTAGTCCAGCAGATGAGTGAACATGTTGGTGTGTTTTCATCAGCTCGTTAGTTTTCTAATTTTGATAGTGGAGCCTTACTGAGCATAAGAACGGATAACCTTTACTTTGTCCGAGTAATACATCATCCTCATTTTAGATGTGATTTTGGGATACCTTAATAGTAGAAGAAATAATCCAGTCAGTTGTTTGCTTATCAAAGTTAAATATATTTTATTTCTAGTATCAAAAGAAATCACAAAGAAATAGAAAGAGCCTTCCTGGGTTTTTTCCCCCTTGTGCTAACCAGCACAAAGCCTCGGTTGTTCTGGTACATGCTTCTGGGTCATCTTCAGTAAATATAAACACTAACAAAGAATAATAATAAAATAATTTGTACATTTTGGAGCATTATTTTCCTTCAGATGAGAGACAGCAGCCTACAGACTAAAATAGTCAGTATGCGACACAGTTGAAATTTAGTCATTCTCTCTGCCACAAATGGTATTATAAACAAGCTTTTGTATCACAAGCAGTGTTTTTCTGGTACAGTTAACTTATTTCTGTCTCCTTAAACTAGTTTGTCTTTATGCTTTGAATGCTACAGTAATTTCTTTAATCAAATTGATGGAAGTCCCTTTCCCAGCCCACACTGAAACCAATTTATTGGTCATGATACGCCAGCTATGTTGCTAACAGTCGTAACGAACTGTCAGGCAATATCGCAGTGAAGCTAATTTGAAGTCATTAGGTGTGCAGCGTTCAGGCAACAATTTGTTACAGTGGTTAGGAACACAGCTGACATTTCTGAATGGCTTTGTTCAGAGCAGTTCTAGATGAGCCCAAGCAAATTGTAAACTAATTTAAACATCACTCTATATTATACTAGCTACTTTGTCTTACACTGGTTGCTAATAAAGCACCCCAGATTAAGTCAAAATGAGTTAAATAGGTGAGTTTGAGTTTCATCTTTGGGAGATACCTAGATCACTCTAAACAAAACAGAGTAGCTCTCAAAGAAGTCAGTCATGCTCCGAGGTAGTTGCAGGGGAACTTTTGTCAGCTTGGCTTGTGAATATGCCGTGTAGCCTTGGCTTGGCTGGGGGGATAGGAAGAGCAGAGGCACGAGGCTGAGCAGCCTTTAAAATGATGGATTTGGTTAGCATGGAAAAGGTGTTGGATGCCATAAAATGGCCATGAAAATTTAAAGTCTACAATCTGAAGCAGTTGAGGAACATTTCTGCCATGAGGCAGCCTTTTATTACAAGGTAAACTCAAAAACACACCTGCCATGCTAAAGCCGCACTGGCTCAGTTTACTCACCTGACTGTTTAGGAATGAGAACAAAAAAGCAACAACCAGGGAATAAAGACAATCTTTCTGTAAGCCTTCTGGTAACAGAGGGCAGTGATAAAATCTGTGCTTGTTTTCTGGCATTTGATCACAAAAATCAAAATGCAGAAGGGCTTGACATGTTAAAGGACAAATGCGATGAGCTTTCGTAGCTTGATTTTGAATGATGGAGTAGCGCTGAACTTGGACTGCCTGAGCTCAGCTAAGGTCTGGCACTAAACAACTGGTAGAAGAGCCTGGATTGGTGCTAGCTGACTGTTTCCTAAGCTAACAAATGTTACTGAAGGCAAAAACATAACAGAATTGGAAAAAGGATGAGTTAGGAAAAGGGTGCAAATTGCATAAAAGTTCGCTGTATCTTAGCGGACTAAGTAAATCCTTGGTGTAAATCTCTTGGAATCGATTAATTATACCAGTAGCAAATTTGTGCATAGCGCAGCAATCAGCAAATCTTTCTTTACTATAGTGATTTCTTAAGGTTCGGTATAATTAAAGGCCCTTATATATCAGGTGCTTAATAACTAATAAAGATCTGAGCTGTAAAGCATTGTAATTCAAATTAAAATTTGGCTTTGTGGAAGAAACCAAAATAATGTTTTTTCCTATTCTAACAGAAAGTCTTTTAACGAGATTATCTTTAAAAAGGTAACAATGCAATATGCATTCTACCCTGGCCAACTGCTTCCCATTGCAGTCGCAGACTAAAAAATGTTTTCAAATTATACAAAGTTCAAATGCTTTCATAAAATCATTAGTATTTTTGTGCTATTGGGAACATTTCAATCATTGCTTTTATTGAACAAAAAGTTTATGCCATCTACAAAAGGAAATACTGAAAGAAAAATATATATGGAAAGCCTTTATCAGTAAATAGAATTAGTCTCCTTGCATTTATAAATCAAATAAATGGAAAGTGTGTTGTTATGAAACATGACCATGTCTTATCTAAAGACGAAAAAGATCACAATGGCATTAGGAAATGCTTGACTTTAGTTAGAGGAGCGTAAGGGCACAAGAACAGATGATGGTGCCCTAATAGCCCTTTTTAAGAATGACAGGGCCCCGCCATTAGCATCCTTTTATATCCTTGGAAATTGCTCATGCCTCGCTTTTCTGGTTCCTATCTGCCTGACTCTTTTTTATTTCTCTTTCAATTTCATCCGCGCTCGGATAAGCGCATGCTAACACAATATGATTGAGCTGTAAAATGGAACGCTGTCGCCTCTAATCTCTTTTATGTAGATATGGAGGTACTTCCACACTCCACTTCATTCTCTCTCCGTTGTTGGCCTTTTTAGAATGTGTTGCCAAGTAATGGAGGCTCAGTCAAATATTAGAGCTAGGTTTCACAGGGTGTGATAAGAAGATTATCAGCCCAGCAGTCAGATCTATTGTTGTTCTTTGTGTCAGATTAAAATATTCCGATGTACTGTAACTTCGTTAGTAAAATACCGAAGGTGCTTAGGGAGAGGCCGATGCTTCTTCGTCTCCTGCCTGATGAGACAAACTCCCTATTAACTGACCTAAATAGATTGTAAATATCTTTATTAAGCCTCTGCAAGACTTTTCTATTTATTTTTTTTAATTTTATTTCATTTATCTTATAAATAAGAGAGCCCTGCTTAATTCAATATTTACTGGTGCTTGAGTTTCCTACCCTTTGCATGGGATTTTGGGGAGCTTCCATTTTATATTAGCTGCATTCTATTAATTACACTCTTTTCCAGTATGGGGTAGAATTCTGCTGATACCTAGTCACAGTATCAGAGTCATTTAGGCACGATTTCTGTAATGTAACTATCTCATTGACATTCAGCAAAAACGGGCAATGTTCTTTCATATTAAGTGGAGGCAGGAAACATTAAGCTCTTAAAAATGTGCATAACAGGAAGCTAAAGACAGAATGTTCTCTAAGAAATTTGCATGCATGAAAAAACATCAACCAGACCATAGAAATCAACTTTTTGCACTTAAAATGAAAAATTTGTTTGGAAACAGTAAATCAGACTTATACATCAAAAATAACTAGTTACATTATTTAGTAAAATAAGCCTGCTTGTCTTTAGCTTGTCTAGTCCCTGTTTTGCTAGCAGTAACAGTGGTTGAGAAAGGAAATAGGTAGAAATTGATACTGCCACTGGTGCTAGTATTAAAAAAAAAAAAAAAAAAAGGGCATGATTTTGATGGAGCAAATCCAAAGGTGTTTTGAATATTTTAGCATTAATGTTTTATGAAACATTATTGTTCTGGCATACTCTTTGTGGAGGACAATATTTAAGCTTTCTTTTCCAAAGCAGCTCTCAGGGGTATAGTTTAACATTCTCATACTGAACAAGACCATGATTTGCTGCAGAGTTGTTATTTCTAAAATACCCTTTTCTCATCATCTGTTTCAGAAACACCACCCCATGTAGGTAAATATACGGAGAAAAAGTTGAGCATAATCACTTTTGGAAAGCACGTGTTCAAGAAAGCATGAGAGCGTACATATATGGTACATCCATGCAGATACGGATTATGTATATATGTACCTGTTCTGATGCACGTAGTTGTTTATGTGTCTACATCTTAGTGGACATACAGCGTGTGTTTAAATGACAGAGAAAAAAATGCTGAATGTTACTTCATGGTAGTATTCACGCGGTAGGACTTTGAAGACAGACTGAAATCATAAGTTGGAACTATCTACTCGCTTACGTTTCTTCTATAGCCAGCATCCTGTTTATGCCCAAATCCCTATCTGGATTGTTACTGGGGCAGGTAATACAGCACCTCAACTCTGCAAGGGGAATTGATGTCTTCCAGTACGTCTGTACCACGCTGCTTTCTGCTGTAGAAATTGTTGGTGCTGCTAAGGTTGAGGCCTCCTCTGGTCCCTTGTGCTGCTGGCTGAACCCAGGAGTATTTCAGACAACGAGAGGGCTCCTGCAGGTATCTGAGAGGCCCCCATCACAGGGCGCCTGCCACTCCAGAGACAGGTGGACATGTAAATGGGGTGTTTACCGCTCATGTAACATGGAGTATGAGCTGTTTCGTGCTGACTCAGAGGTTTGTAGTGATAATAACTTGAGCCTCCTGGGGAATCAGGACATCCTGCCCTTTTTCAATGTGATGTCTTGGACACTTTGCAAGTTCTCTTTGCCTTCTGTTTATCAAAAGCCCACTATCTGTTCTTCTTTTAACTCCTTCTACAAACACGCACTAATTATGGACATCAGGCATGCTCTTCCTGTGATGGAAATGTTCTTGAACTCACAACTAGAATGACATACGTGATCTGATACAGACCATTCCCTGGGCCTTATAGGTAGCGATTCCAGCCAAAAGGTTTCTCAAAACCTCGTGACTTCCGTGACCTCTCTCACTAAATTGTACAGTATGGGAAATCAGCAACTGAACGAACATCAGTTTTATTTTTGAGCATTAGTGTGCTTGGACCACCCGACACTGCCAGTATGTAGATCACCATGTTGATTCAAGCTACTCTGAGTAGAACGGAACAGCGATGTGCCTAAAATGTCAGCAGTTCATCTATCCCACTGCTTGCATCAATATTTTTACCATCATTTCAAGCGCTAGGAATGGTGGCATTTTAAGTTTTTTTCTCATTTTTTAAAATAGTATCACAGAGAAGGAGTGTTTTTGCAAGGCAGGGAGGAAGTGGAATTTCCAGGAAAATGTATGAATAAACATGGTAACAGTCTCTTGGCATCCTTAAAACAGGAATCTGCAGTGTGGTCAACAGTAGTTACAGAAAAGTCTGTTTGTTTATTTTAAAATTATTTCATATATTCATCTGAGATATGATGCCAGACTGTTCTCAGTGGGTCTGTTACTGAAGTCAGTTGCAAAATTTTAGCTGGTACCAATACAAAAGACAAGGCTCTGCGCAACTAGAGATGTGCACACTCAGTGTGTCTGCTAATCAGAGAAGACCAGTTCTGGTTCAGAACGGAGACAGCAATGGAGAGGGGGGGAGGTCTCTAGTACTACTGGTCATAGATGTCCTGCGGGAAAAAGAGCACTTTAGTTTCCAGGGTGGTCACTTCTGGCATCTTCTACTAGCAGTGACTGGGTGGGGGGCGGACGGGGACGGGACGGGACACGACAGTAAGCCCAGGCATATAAACATCCCATCACCTGCAAATTATACATGAATATAAAATAAATGTGCAGTAAGACTCTTACAGAAGCATCTGGATTCTTGCTAGTTTTGACTTTAAGGTCCCTATCTATCTGTTGAAACAGGTTGTTATTCTTCATCATCATCATCAAAAGCAAAACAACAAAAAATCAAATTAACAGGTAACAAAAGAACTTGGCTCAATTCTTATGTTTTACTTTTTTAAAAAAAGAATCCTTTGTTGAAATACTCTTCTCTCCAAGATCAGAATTAAACAGTGACTTTGTCTCTGCTAAGTTCACCTTTTATTCATATACAAGTACTCGCCTCTTCCTTCCAAGTGACTGTCGTCTTTCCCCCCCCCCAAACAATCCTCTCCCTCCCCCCATGCCCCCAACATACACACTACACTGGCTGTTGCAATTTTTTTTTTCCCCGATGTCCCCCTTTATCTGCCTCAACCAATCTCCAAATGAATGCATGTCTATCATGGCCTTAGCTTTGACACTCTGGATATATTGATTAATAGTTGCCCTAAGCTCCTTTTAGCAAATCAAATTTTCACTTTTAGCAAGGATTTCGCCTCTGATTTATTCAGCAAAGTGAAATGCACTAAATTGACTTTGACATTCAGGGAAAATGGCTGAAAAACAAAGAGGGGAGGAAAGAGATATAAATTGTGTGGCAGCTGGAGACTTCAAGCATAAAAGAGGCAGTTTTCTATAGAATATCACTGGTTAATTTGGAAACACGCATTTAAGCAGGAGTGGAAATTATTTTCTTAAAATTAGATGTTTTTTAGACTGAGGATTTGGGATATAATAAGGTTTACTTAGCAAAATGCAATATATTCAACCCAAATTCATCACTTGCTAATCATGGTGCAAGTGTGGGATCCACTTTTGTTGCCACTAATAATTATTATGTTAAACGAGAGACAAAGAGGTTTCTGAGTAGTTTTATAATGAGGTGCTAAATTGGTAAATATCTTCCTACCATTGCATTATGTTGTTCACTCCTGTGGCCCTTTAAAAATAAGAAATGATTAATAAAAAGAGAGCAAATCAACAGTAATGAATGCCAGTGCTTTTCATTTTCTTTCTGTAAACAAAAATGGCTATTATTTGATTCTTGAATGCAAGAGTATAAAAAGCTGTAGCAGCCATTCCCTATTATTCTTCTAGCAAAATCAAGAGCGTTGTGTTACCCTGGATAACTTGTCGCCCGACTTACACAACCTGCTCTCTTACTTGCAAACGTTGTATTACTGAGGTACCATGAGGCTGAAAATACACCTTCGCATGTTTGACGGTGTTCAAAGGTGATGCTGAATAGAGGAAATGAGAGGAGAAAATGAAAACATTTTAATCCATTGCGGCAGCACATCTGAGGGTATTTTGAAGGGGGAGGTGTAAGAAGAAGCAAAGTAAAACCGTAGGAAGTGGTTTGGTCTTATTCAGCAATCAGGCATTACAAGAAGAATTTGTAGAAGAAAATACAGATGGTATTTTGCCCAGCTAATCTATAGAGACAGGCCGAGAGCCTTCGGTAGGATCAGTTGTCACGGGTGTACAAGTCAGATGTGCGATGCCAGCCTCTGTTGTTTAAGGATCTGGCCCCGAAGGGATAAACCCACATCAGTAGTCAGTGTGTCAGTGGGAGCTGAGAGTTTTCTTTGTCCCCTGTGTGTGCTCCACCTCAAAGTCTCTGCAGCAACCTGCAGAATCGAGCTTTAAGCAAGTATTTCCACTTAGAGGACAACAATACTCACCTTTGTACCTTTTCTTGTGTGACAAACGGGTTTACTAGATTAGGTCTGTGTAAATTGCAGATGACTCAGAAACAGTTTTCCTTCTTCTGAGCCAACAAGGAATTAATCTTATTACCAGAGGGTAGGAAGTCTAAACGTATCTTAACCTTTTTAATTTTACTGTAGTCTCCGTTCTCTTTTTTTTTTTTTTTTTTTTTTTGTAAGCAAGCTGAATCTGAGACTTCAGCAATAATGGCTGTTTGCAAGTGGAACAGCATCTGGAGTGCCATACAGGAGATAGCTGGGCACGTTAGATTTTCAGGAACGTTACCTCTTTCAAGTTGTTCCACCTCCCATGATTTAGTTCAACTGCCAACCATATTAAAGGTCTGCCAGTTAGGAGCATACTGTATGAAACGATTTAAACTTCCGAAATAATCTTTGAGGGGGCATCCTTTCCCAAACTTAGTTCCGAGCTGTACAATTGATACCGCAGGGATGGCCAGCTTCTTACAAGTAATGCGTGGCCACAAGGCAGGAAGATGTCTTGCTCAGAAACACAGTCAGAAAGTTGGAACAAATCCTGACATTATTCCTTAGGTGAGGACTTGGCAGAAGAGGCAAATGCTGCAAATCTGAGCCTGTCATTTATGTTCACTCAGTATGGCTTCCGTGTTTGTAGGACTCCTCTCCTTTAGAAGAATAAGGCTTTTTTTCAACCAAATTCAGAGTTTAAAGAACACTGAAACAAAGAGATTTTTTGGGTCAGTTTTAAATTCCTGAAGGCTTTGTTGGAAATAAGATCATGAATGTTAGATGTCATTTAAATTGGCCTGTGAAAGGATCGTAGAACAGAGTGGGAATGCAGAAGTAAAATTAGAGCAACGTAGCCCTCTTACGGTAGCCATTTAGTCCATTTTAAAGTAAACAGGTGACTTACTCATCTAACTTAGCTGCCAGCGAAAGCATATTTACTTTGTTCTGGGTGGGGAAGAAAAGAGCAGCTTTTCAGTCCTATGTGTTGATACTGTCAATCCAGGATGGGAGCCGACCGCTCAGACTGGATTTGGAGCAGACAGGTCTCCACCTGTATGACTGGGTCAGCAGCACAGAGTGGTCTAGTTTCCTGCAGTCAGCTGAGACCGGTTAAATGCTGTAATTCTAAGGATGCCTCTACTTTCTCTCTGGATGAGTTCGGCTTCACACCTGCTTAACCTACATTAGAATAGGATTAATTACCTGAATTGCAAGGCCCCCTTAGCCAGTCAGCACGTTTCTGGCAGGGCACATGTTGACCTGGGCCTGGTTATATATAGTATGGGGATAGTAGGGGAGCACCTGGGTTGTAATGGCAAGGCTCAATCCAGTCTGATAACAGCATCAGCAGTTTTTCAAAATGAGTCTGCAATAATCACCTTATGCATCAGCTGGATCCTACAAGAGCTTTATGAACTCATGTCTTCACTGCTAGTAAGGTTTTTTATTGTGCAATGCTCAATTTACGCACACACATACATATGCACACACATATGCGTGGAGAAAGAATCCCAAGAAACACAGGAGGCACAGAATGCAGATACTGAATGCTCCTGTGTTTAATTACCTAGATGGAACACTTACTTGGTCAATTTTCCATGTTATTTTAATTCATTGTCCTCAAGTTTAATACTGCATAGCAGGCAGGAATATTTAGGTAATTATTCATATGAGAAAAAAACCACAGAACCTTCCTTTCATTTGAAACATGTTCTATAAAGAGAAAATTCTCTGACAGTATGTTGGTCAGCCCAAGGGATTTTCCACCTCAAACTCCTGAGGCACGTATTACAGACAAGTGGAAATTTCACAGTGTAGCTCTGAACCTTCTCCCCAAAATGTTTTCATCTGCCATGTTGTGCACCATCAATTTCAATCAGCTGCATTTACAGTTGAGGTGAAATCAAATGTTGAAATGAGATCCAACTACAGACACAGAAAGCTCCAAGTTCCGTGGCACTTGGAAAGTAGAGTCAGCCAACTTACGAGGTCCTGACATGTTACGCATGAGAACGCTATGGCAAAGAGTTGCGATGAGGGTAGGGAAGAGGCGGGGGCAGATCTGCAGTTCGCGTGCATCTAGCTGTTGGAGAGATTAGGGGGAACAGTTTAGCATGTAATGGCTGCTGCTCATTGGATTGTTCAAAGAAGCAGCTGTACTTACTGGCATAAATATATCAATGACATTAGCGGGTTGCAGGGTGTATTGCTAGCCAGAGATTTTCTTATAGCTATGTTATTGCATCATGCCTGCCTTAATGAACAGGCATTAGACTCCAAACTTGCTACGATTCAAGCTATATCCGGTAGCATATGCAAGTTAGCGTGACCCTTGTGTCTTTCATTAATTAACTGCGCTTGCAGCGAGAAGAATTTTGAGTCCTTCCCCATATCGGTCTCTTGTAGAAAGCCATCCTACTCTGTGATCTGTTCTTCACTTTTTGGTACTTTGAAGTTTCCCAGAGATAAAGTGAACTGTTGTGTAGATTCAGGAGCGCATTGCTTAGTGTCAGTGAATCTTTAGCTACAGATTTAACGTGCAGTATGCATTCTGAATTCTAATGATCTTCATTCAGTGAAATTGGTAGGAGTCTATTTTGAAGAGTTTCTTTGCGTTTCAAGCTACTTAACATTTTCCAGACACCATTAATGACTTGTGTCTAATATATTCAACACAGATTTGGAGTTCACAGCGATCACAGGATTGCGCCTAGCACTTCAACAATGACGAGTAATTTACTGTGTTCTGTAATCCTCATATATGAAGCACACCCTGGTCTGGGTAATCAAAAGGCCACTGGGAAACCGGGTGCAGGCAGGGACCGCAGGTAGAGTTGGGGACGAGCAGTGCACGTGCCGTGCAGGATATTTCCATCAGTATCCTAAACCTACAGAGGGCAGTGTCTGACAAGAGGCTTAGATGGACATTTCAGGAGATCAAGAGAAGAGGGTGTTGACCGGGAATAGTTGCGTACTCATAACTGTAATCAGCCAGCATCAATGACAAATGTACAATCTTTCAGATAACCTGCTTGGAGGGAAAAAATACACCTAAAAAGAGTTTATGACAGAGGGAAGTAGGGACATAGCCTGCCGTGGGTCTCCCAAGCTCCAGTGCTGCAGCCAACGCAGGTGAACTAGAATTTGCCATTGATAGCTACGCGGACAAGTGTACTGTCTCCGTGGTAGAAAGTGGTAGCTATTTATATACCGAATGGCAACGCTAAACAATTTAGGAGAAGCAGTGAAGTGTGTCCTATCCAATTAAAAATGCAGTGAGAATTTTAGGTAGGCAAAATGTAATTATTTAATTGGAATTTGACCGGGATGCTTTTCCGCTCTTAAAATAAGTATAAATTACATGAGCTGTAAAACTTTAAATTATGAAAATATTTTGAGGTCTTTGAGCATGGTAATTGGAGCTATATATTCAACTTTGTTTTTAACCTGACACTTCATAATAGCTGTTCCCTAAAGCGAGGGGTTTTTTTACATTCTCGAATATCCCTTGGTGAAGCAAATTAGCAATCAGTCTGGAAAATATTTAAGTAGTACAATCACATTATTTACACAGACACTTCCATTGTGCAGAGTTCTCTCTGTTCCCAAATATTTGTAGGATCACTTCCTCAGCTGTCAACATTCACACTCCAACCTCCCTCTTTAGTAAAGCTCTGGATGAAAATCCATTTAGGCCTATAGAAAGACTTGCCTTGATTTCGCTGTGCTTTGGATCAATCCCTAGATATGCAGGTCACAATCTGCAACCTGTGTGGACCTCAGAGCTTTATTATTTGCCTTCTGCTTGACTTACCACTTTTGTTTAGATGGGGGAGGGGGACTTGATGCAATTCCTTGCACAAAGCTTTTTTTTTTTTTCCTCCTCCTCCTCCTCCTCCTTATTTAGAACAAGGAATAGAATCCTACTGTGGAGAATTAGAGTCATTTACTGTAAGCAGAATAAGAGTGTGCTCTTATCTAGAACCATATTTCAGCCCTTACAGAAACATCAGCATCTGGCCAGAATGATAGACTGTTTATTGTGAAATATATTATTTAACTGTTTATGTTATCAATGCAGTGCAGATACAAATCTACGGAAAGGTTACATTTAGTATTTGGGAGAATTGTAAAACACCATCCTGCATGCCTCTGGAAATGGGTTCTCTGATGTTGTGGCTACAGACAGCGATTCCAATTGTTGAAATCATATTGTCCAAAATACACTCCCCAATTAGCTCCCCATCAGGCTGAGGAATTCCAAGTGTTTATTCTGTAATTTTTGTACCGGTGAGGAGTGTTCTCCTGGGGCTCCCTAAATTAAAACCACTTTTCCTAGGAAGTTTTTTCCCCCGCTCACTCAGTAAAGGCTTTTTTATCATTGAGTTTTGCTCTTGGGCTTTTTGCTCACTGCTTTTTAAGGATTGAAGGCACCGTAAGTCCCATCCTGCTACTCCCATTGATACATTTGTACAGTGCTGAGGTACCGGCTCCATGTTACATCCATACTTGGCTCTCGTTATCCTCTTATCAAGCTCTTTGCATCCCTTTGTTTATTTGAGGAGACAGGAAGACTGTGTGAAGGCTGCTTAGTCAGGGATATCAGCGTTGTTGGCAGGGGAATGATTGCCAGTTGAAAAACAAGGCATTATTGCTCATTTTTTCCCTCTTATTAGTTTGATTACATTTGCAAATCAAATCAATCCATCAGACATGATCAGGCCTCGTCCGCATTTTAAGGAATAGTAATCTCCGTCTAATAAGATGCAAATGTGTCACATCGGTAAGTAACCAATAAATCATCGTCTTGTCTTTGGCAATCATTAAATATCAGAACCAACAGTCAATTTTTAGTATTTTCAATTTGCGATATGCCGCTGGAATATAAAGATAGATGGACGTAATTACACAAACCAAACACTATTTCAGTTCATTCCAGACAGCAAATTTAGTGGAAGGTATAACTGGCTTGTCATCACACTACATTATTCCTGGCGGTTCATGCAAAGTTCACAGACAAGCTTCAAATGGACATTGCTTTTTTTACTTCCCTTAACAACATTCCCACTACCACCACCAAACTTCAATAAATGACTCGAAATGCCGTAGGAGATCACTTCCATCAGCGCACAAAAAGGCACAGAAAGAGAAACATTACCCCTTTTCCCGGTGCTGGCACCTTGTGCGTGTGTAAGACTGAAACCCAAAAGTTTCCTAATTCTTGCTACATTCTTCCTCTCTCTTTCTCTTCTTTTCTTTTTATACATTTTAATCTGAAACTTCAGGTTTTTCCACTGACACAGAATACATTTTTCAAAATTTTTGCAAATTAGCTCATTAGTAATTTCAGAAGATAGTGAAGACAGTGAGAAGGATTGGCACACTAGCTTCCCCCTCTCTCTTCTTCCCATCCCCATCTTTTTAAAGGAGTGGAAATTCAAATTGTTCTTCTTTATCCTTTTTTTTTTTTTTTTAAATTGATTTGGGATTTGGGAAAATTGATTGCCTCATGTGCATCCCAGGGATTAATTGATATGTCTATTGTCTGATTCGCAATGTCTTGCTTTCCATTAATGACTCTATTTGTATACAACAATTCACATGCTTTTCAAGAGAGAAAAAGACATAAGCTTATATCCTGGCAGCACTAGTGGCCCAAATCTTGTCTTAAACAGTATAGCTTTTACCCAGCTATTTTAGACTGTTTTAATACTTTAGGCTACAGACTCTAAACATACAGACCTACAGGCAGATTGCTGATTTCAACGACAGTTTGGGCTTGTTGGAAATGATATTACTGGGCCTCCTTACAGTGCTGAAATAAGTGAGAGAGAGTGAGCGCACTGTACTGTCTCTCTACTACGACGCAAGTGGCTACGCAGAAATAAGAAAAGAGGATTTTGTAGGCTTGTGCTGACTTATGTAGGTTTCCAGCGCACCAAAGCCAGACAGTGGGCTTACTGTATTTGACCTTAAGAAACTTCTGGCCGTGAGCTGCGTGCCCCGGGCGGACCTGCTATTGCAGCGTCCTGGCTGTTGCGTTAGTTTCAGCTAACTCGCTTTCAGAAGCTGAACCTCAAGGTGCTTCGGAGTGGTTTTGGAGAGATCCTTTAGCCCCCTCTGTGAGAAAATGATTTTCACAGTAGCAGTTTGATTGGATTTGGTAAATGAGTTAAATGGGAATGAGGGAAGAGGCTTGCTTGTAAGCGCACCTACTTGCTTTGGGTTCCCCATGGTGTTGAGCTCCTGTTAAGGAGCAAAGAGTGGGGAGAGTGATTTTGGAAACATGAACGTTTAAACTCCTGGATGGTCACTGCATGTTATTCACTCTTGGCATCAAAACTTTTGAACTATGGTGAGGAAAAATTGCAAAGAAATACTTGTGAGCCGCACATGATGTTGATTCCACATGCTGGAGATTTAGTTAACTTGAAATGTACCATCAATTAACAAATACTGCTTCTTGCTATTTTGAAACAGAAGATGTTATTACCTGTTTTTACTTATTTTTATCCTCAAACTGCTGTAAATCTGTAGCAGCTTTGTGAAAATGAGATTTATTCCAGATTTAAAATGAAGCAACTTTAGCTCTATTGTCTTAACAGAGTTTGAGCTTCCTGGCACTTTTTTCCAAAGGTCTCTTTACATTAACATATTCTGAAATGTTTCGTACCTCAGCTGCCTGACTAATGCTGCCTAGGTCTCTTGCAAAAGTCTCCCGTTTCCGTAATCTCCAGAGACTTTGGTGAGTAAAAGCTGCACGCAGAGCCCATGTGCCCGAGATGCTCAGTACCAGAACCTTATGTTCTGTCTAACCAATTTACATACTACCATGGTATGTTTAATTTGCTTTTTCATCAAATCAATAATGGGTCTAATTGGAAAAATTGGCAGAGCTACATACAACCTAACTACCAATGTCAGTGTTTTCAGGAAATCAGAGGTGTTGCACAGCTACGCAAGTGACACCTGTGTTAGTGATGCACCTCTGTTACGAATGTGTACAGAAACAAACATTACTCAGGTGCAGCATCTGTACCAATTCATCACTATGCTATCAGAATTAATCACCTGGTATTCAGCTCAGAGAATAAAATTTACATCTTAATGTATGACACTTACTCCAGCACATACATGCACTACTAAAAATGGTACTATTCACTCCTCTTTGAAAGTATGCATCTATTTTCGTAAGCAAAGCCTAGCGATTCTTCTCAGCAAAATCCCAAACGCTTGGGATGGCCGCTTCTGTTAAGTTACATCCCTGGAGCTACGTGCCTCAAATCCTGCCTGTACTTTCACAGGTAAGAGGGATTTTTGAAGACCTTTAGTGCTCCGTAGGAAACAGCCCGTGTGCAAATAAATAAACAAGTAAAGTTTGGCAGTGTACGAGACTGGCACATCTTCACCAAGATGGTCCAGCAATGTTGCAGGTGCGTTGGCTAGCAGTGTGGAGAGGCTTGTGTGAGAACTCCACAAAATTTTAGCACGTGCTCTCAGTTCCTCGCTGAGAGGAGCGCTCAGTTAGCCCTGCTGCTGCGAACGGAGCCGTGCTTTGGGCAGAGGCTGGTCGACGTCCGTGGGGCTGGCAGAAAGATTCAGGCCAGGTGCACCAACTGCAAGATGAGAATTATAAAAGATTAATTTTAAAAGAAAGAAGTACGGATTTCAACTTTATGTTCTGTATAATTGCAGAGCAAGTGGGATTTTAAAATACGGCAAAGCCTCAGTCATTAGCATAGGGTAATCACCTTTGCTGTTTAAAAACAAAACAGTAACAATAGAAAAGGTATTGTACATTGACACATGGAAATTTAATGCTTTTCACAGAAATTTTGTAGGGATTTTTTATTATGTGGCTAATTACATATTTACATGTAATGGCACTAGCAGAGCCATTACAGTCCATTGGGTAAATAATACGCATTTTAAAAACCATTTATAAATATGTATTTATTTGATGGACCAGAACGGTTTTTTGAAGTCATTTTCATCCACTGAGTAAATAATATATGGATTGGTTTTAAAAATAAATATGTATTTCTCCAATAGACATTCCAGGCAATTGGGTAAATAATATGCATTTTTCAAATCTTAAAAAAATACATATAAATATATAGAAATCTGGCCTAAATATGTTTCTTCCTGAGAGATCAAAATAACTCAAAAGGTGTCGGGCATAGCTTTGAAATTTCTATTTTCAGTTGTCAGTCTGTGTCACAGCCTAGAGTTAATTAAATGGTTTTTATGCATTTTCATACATACAGTATAATATCAATGTCTGCTTACAGTTTTATAACACTAGTGCACTTGACCCTCTTACTCAATGTTATAAAGTCAGCACTACGTGGTTAAGATTGTAGTTTTACTTTGTGTTCATCTTAATACAATGCAAAACTCATTCATTCTGTGGGCATAGTTCTGCATCCATAGAAATACATGGAAAAAACCTGGTCACCTTAGTAAAAGCCATCTCAAACTCTGCTGTACTTCTCCTTTTAAACTTCCCTTTAGGTTCTCTGGTCTTTTTCTGACTATTGGTTAGCGGGCAAAGTATGAGAAAACATGAAACTGTTTCATTATGTGGGCTTGATTCAGAGCCTGTTGATGTGAGCAGGACTCTTTCCGCCGGCCTCAGAGGGCTTTAGTTCAAGCCAGACATAAAGATCCGCCATAATCCATAGCGACAGCCCACCACGAGAAGCTAAAGGCTAAGTCCCTTTCTTGACTCTGACACTGACTTATCATATGACCTTGGGCAAATCATTTAACTTCCTTGTGTTGAAACCATGATTTATACTTCCAATTTTGGGAGTCCTTTGAGAGCTATAGATTTAAAACATTAAATATGATTCACAGCATGCTAGGATTGAAAGATGTGAGCACAATGCATCACCGGTTTATTTCTTTTATGTACTATGGGCTAGAGCTTATCCATCCTTTTCTAAACATTTTAGCTAGTTTATCCTTTCATCCATTTCATATACTTTTCAAGAACGTTGAGTATAGTTTGTAGACCTTTTTTTTGGTGAAAATATTCATTGTTGTTTTCAAACATTAAATGAATGAAATAACACAGTGACCCTGTGAATTTTTATATATATCTTATATATGCATAAGATATATATATATATAGCTTGCACAGAAAGACTGCAAGACAAAGGATGATTAAGTGACTCTAACAGAATCACAGAGAAATTCAGTGGTAGATTTGGGAGACTAAATTGTCTTTCTCATTTTCTTCCTGTATACATGTACCTCACGCTTCATCTATGCCTCTGACATCATCTATGATACACTCCTGAAAACTGCTGATTTTAGTAAGTTAGTTAGCTGTTTGACGTGGATGTATTTGGCAAGTGCCAACTATAAATTATGTGTGCCCTGTGCAGTCAGGATAGGTAAGTGGGATCCGTTGTCAATCTAATTGTTACTTTGGTACGGAAGGAATGAAAATATAAATACATAGTGAGGATGGTTCAACTGGAGCTCTATTACAAAGCAAATCACAGCAGCAGGGAATTAGTACAAATGAGCTTTTGGAGCCATTGCTTATGGCTGTTCTTGCACAAACATCACTGAGTCAGTGCTGATTTGGCCTTGATACTCAACATTGCCTGAGAGCCCAGCACACATGACGTTTTGACAGACGAGGTGAGGAAATTCTCACCTGCTTCCTTCCCATGTCACTGATTAAGAATACACAAAGTACATAAGGAAAGCCATAGTGGGTGACGGGTCTCCCATAAAGAAGGATCAGCAGGAAACAGGCATTTGAAAGTAAATCATGGGACAAGAAGAAAGCCAAAGAAACGACAAATGATCTAGCAGTATTAGCACGTTAAAATTACATTTCTGACCTCCCTAATAGCACATCCACACAAAGCACTACCATGCTTTCTGTGTAACTTCTAAAACTACTGACGAATGTGTCTAAATACCAGATGGTAGAGTCCAACACTCTGTGGTTGCAAAAATAGGGTGAGGAATGCAAAAGAAAGCCCAACTCTCATGTCATAATCAAATTAAAGCTTTCCAGAGCACCGAGCGCTGCACAGTGAAAAAAACATGTAGGTAAATTAGTGTGCACCGCTTACAGACAGGGCATCACTGATGACGCTTTAAATTGACCTACTGGTGCCCAAAAGGAATAAGAGGGTCTGACAGAGGAAGAATGCAAACAAAGGGAAGGCTGAAAGCGATGGTAAGAGAAACATGGTGATGTGAAGTAGCTCTGAGCATACCTAATGCTGTTTTTATAAAGCACATAAGTAACAGAAATATTATTGACTGCCTGCCTGGTCATTATCAGCCACCAGTTTGCTAAGACATGGCAGTGGTTGTAGCTCGTCATATTGAACATGAAGGAAGAGAACGAAGGCGGTGAAGATCAGCTAGGGAAGGGTATCAGTGCATTAAAAGATAGGAGACTTGGAATAAAATGTGAAGGTGCTGAGGGAAAAGATGGCACAACTGTGAAAGAGAGAGTGTGTGTATCTTAGTCGGTGACCATATTGAATATGACTGTTAAATTCTCTGTATAATTAAAAGAGATAGGAGCATTCATACATTTTGTTGCAAATTGATATGATCTTTTTTTGTCAGTGATCTGAATAAGATTGTAGTATAGTTTTTAATTTAGCAGATTAAGAAACACAATTAAAATATCATGAAAAAGATTATAATCTAAACCTCTAGGTTTGGGTTTGGTTTTTTTTCGCTTAACCCTGCCAAGTTGATAACAAGAGCCAGCGTATGTAACAATTACCTCCACTACTGTAAATTTACTCTAGTTTGTGGGCTGAAGTGTTAATAAATACCTTGCAGTATTCCAGAGGGACAAGCTTTCCATCTAATTAATAAAACTGGGAAGAATACCCAGGACACTGAACCATATCTTTCTTATTAGTGTTGGCTTCTACAAAGGAGAATCCCTGAATCTCAACACATTAGTAAATGTCATACTCCTGGGTTGCACAGAGACCTCTTGAAAAACTGCTGATTTGCTGTAGAAAAAAATCACCATAGACTTTAGAAACAATTCAGCTAGGGAATACCAAGCGTAGAAAATCAGTGTAAAGCATGGCATGCATTATAGCAGTTACAGATTTGTGCTACTTTTGGTGAATCTTGAAAGAGAAAACATACAATTATACCCCCATTTCCCTTCCATTTTTGGTGTGTATTTATGCTAATACCTTTCTCTATGTCCGAGTATAGTCTTATTGCAGTTAGGTTTTTTTACTGACTTAGGAAAAGCTCTCCTTTGCACGTTGTCTAAAACAGATTTCTTAAAAACGTTTCATACCGATGCATAAGCTGCATGTAACTGTTTATTAAATTAAAAAAAAAAAAAAATCACTTGAAGAAGGGAAATGTTTTAAGACCAGTACTGAAAGCCTTTCACAAAATATGTAATGCTAATTCCCTTTTCCTTTGCAGTAATCCATTTTTGGCAAAAATAAACTTTGTCTCACTATGCCTGACCCAGATCTGTTTCAAGGCGGTTTGCAGTAAACCACAAATTAACAGCCTAACTTTCTGACCAGCACATAATTGTTTGCTATACTTTATTAAAAATCATAGTCATAATCTTACATTATGGAATAATGATATGCATTCTCTGACAGACTGGGCATTTACCAGAGTGAGTCAAAATTCCCACAGTACTTTTGTGGAATAAAACTTGTGAGGTGGTATATATGTGTTTTCTCACATTATTATAATTATTTTTATTAGACTGATACAGCAGACTGGTGTTACTGCTTCCCATACAGATAGAAATAACATCTTTGCATTTGCTTCTTGAAGTTTTTGCTCTAAAGAATGATCCTGTTGAGTACTTTTGTATCTGCTTTTCATCCTACCAGAGTGAGTGATTGGGTGGGAGGCTAAAAAGAGGTAAAGCTGCAGAGCTCATCCATGAGGTTGATGCTAAATTGGCTAAGTGTGAGTCTACTGGATGGGAAATGGAGGAGGTAAAAGATCTGTCTGGGTTTTTGTCTACATCCAGTCTTCTGAATTTTCATAGGCCATGCTTTAGCTAAGGGCTTCACTGAATCCTGGGAACTTATTACAGCATAAGAAGGCAATTTAAAATGCTGCCCAGGAATCAGAGTCTAGCAGTGTCTGTATAGTCTAGTATTTTAGATGTTCTAATGTACAGTATACGCTTAAACCTTTCGGTTTGGGGACTTTTTTCCATTAAGAATGTTTATGATGCTTCCACATACACTGCAAGGAATAGATCAATTCACACCATGTACAGTGAAAAACCCACCATACATACAGTTTCAATAAAACATGTTAACAGCAGATACCGGTCCTTAAAAGACCATATATCAAGCATCCCCAGCATTACGCTGGAAAAACCTGAATCACACGTTCCCTTGCCTGTCTTCAGTTACAGCTTTGTTGACCAGTGACCCTTTGGGACTCTGTTCCCTGTTTCAGGAAATACTTCTCTGATCTGACCTGGGTAATTACATTATTATTTTGTCCTTCAGCAAGACAGTTTTTTCTACTAAAAAAAAAAAAAAAAGTACATCTTTAATAAGCAAAGACTACAAGTTGATGAGCAGATGATCCTTACTCATTCTGGTAGCTCTTAGAATACCCTGAGTTTGCTTAGTACAAATGCATGTGTACACACGCCTATGCAAATACACGCTTATACATATACCTGGCTGCTTTTATGTATACGATAGCATTGTGGCTCTAATTTTCATCTTTCTACAGTTGCAGGTCCAGAATGAGAGCTCAGTTGCTGTGATTTTGAAATTCTTTGCCTGGGGCATATCTCTCTCAGCTCTTCTGCTTTGAACTCTAATTGTAGGAGTAGGCTCCAAGCACCTCAAAGAAAGGCAGCCTAAATACTGAGGCTTCAACTTTTAGGAAACTAGGAACTGAACGTTAGGTGGTCAATATATACTCCACTGTTCAGCAGTGATCAGCCTCAAGGGAAGAGATGTGGACCACATAGTAGGCAGAAGCCTCAGGAAAACTTTTTCTAATTCCTTATGCTTAGAGATTAGATTAAATGAGGAAGAAAAAACTCCTTGTCCTTTTTATTTGGATTTGTAGTATTATACCTGTAGCTGTTTTGGCTCTCCATGTAAGCATCAGCTCCCTCTTGGCTTCAGTGACATCATTTGGCAGGGACTTCCCCAGTCCAGCTATGCTGTGAATGAAGAGGTTTCCCTCCTTCCTTCCATTTTGAATTTCCTGCGTTTCACTGTAATGGCGCTTAGTCTGTGTTATGAGACAGGGAGAATAAAAGCTTTAGACCTAATTTTTTATACCATTAATTATATATACTTTTACTGCATTCTGTAATACATTTTGAGGAAAACAATTCCTGAGTCTCTTGTCTTAAGAGTTTCCTCAGGTACTTTGTTCTGCTTTACTTTCTCTGAACCCCCTCTAAACGTGTCATACTTTCTTTGGAAAGGTCTGAGCCGCTGTCGTTAATATCGGAAATCGGACACTACTGTTGGTATTTTCCTTTTAACTTTTCTTGTCTTCTGAGGTGTTTTTAGCCTTAGCCACGAGCACAACATCAGCTTCACAACTAACCTTGGGCTGCTGGAAGATGGACTAATAGATGCAGTTTTCAAGCTGGTGTTTTCACACTCTTCCCTGGACTCTTTGTTGGTCAGGATGCTGCAGCTCTCCATCTCTTTTTCTCACCTAGAGATCATTTAGTCAGCCTTGTCTCACTCTGGAGTGACTAACAATACATACCTGGAAGGCCTTCTGTCTTAAATTAAAGAGGGCATTGATGGAGGTCATCCCATTAAAGTACATTCTGGTGATGCAGGTACTGAGATCATATATAATCCCCTTGTTCCTTTAACTCGCACTGAATTTTGAGAAGTATTTTCGTTTTCAAACTGAAAATAAAATAATGTAGGACAATGTTGCATGAAATTGCATCTCCGGTGCTGCCTTCAGTGAAAGCCTATCATCTGACTTCACCTCTGTGCTTCTGGTCAGGATAATGCATTTAGAAATCAGGCATGTTTTGCTTTTTTCAGTCTCGGAAGCAAGCGACCAGGATTCACTTTTAAGAATATGATTTGCAAACTTGTTGATTAGGATTCTTCATTTGGAGGATGAGTTGATTTGTCCGTATAAATCCCCTTTGTCAAATTGAATAGATGGATAAGGAGAGCCTTTGCCTTCCATAGAAAATTGGTAGTCTTTAAAAAATAGGTAATTTTTTTGGAGAAGTATGAGAGGGCTTTACATCTTTAAGAAACCAAACAAATTCCAAACTGAATAAGAGACAGAGAGAGAAGGTTGCCTGTCTGCAAGCCGCCAGCTTTCCCAAGTGTCTCATCCTCTCCCCTCTGTCATCCTGAGGCAATGTGCCTGCATTTGTGTGTAGATTTATAGTTTATCTTTATCTATGGCTTCATCTGTAGGTAGCTATTATAGCCGCCTTGCCTGGATATTGTTTGGGCCTGATAGATCTGTCTGTAGTTCATCAAAGGGGAGCTGAGTGGCTAAAAGCCATTGGGTCCAGCTGAGGATGAAATACGAGCCATCAGCCTTGGTAATGGCTGTAAAATTTCATAATTACACGGCCTTTATTACATTGCATAATGATCCTGAAGCAGTATGGAACAATTAATTAAGATTTTCAACCGTGGCTCTTTCAGAAATTAAAAGGTGCTAGTGGCTGAGAAATGGGGAAGTGTCTTGTCCTAAAAGCATTAGGGATGCTTAAGAAGTACTTCCTGGGTACTTAAAAAAAAAAAAAAAAAAAAAAAAGAAAAGAAAAGAAAAAGAAGT
Organism: Aramus guarauna; assembly: GCA_013400195.1. Classification (NCBI taxonomy): domain Eukaryota; kingdom Metazoa; phylum Chordata; class Aves; order Gruiformes; family Aramidae; genus Aramus; species Aramus guarauna. The sequence continues at coordinate 2,256,205 of VXBL01007437.1, forward strand.
GAAGAAAAAAGACAAGAAAAAGAAGATCAACTAGTTAAGCAGCTAATGTCAGAGTAACGTTTTCGTGCTGTACTGCTAATTCTTAATGTCAAAGCTGGTTCTAAAACTCCTGCAATAGTCACTGCCATAAAGCTGTTCCTTTTCTGTTCTGTAAAAATTTTCATGCCTTTTTTCCCCCGTGTTCTGTTCTAGCCATTTGTCACGTTTATAGAAGTTGAGCTCTGCACATTATGAAATAAATGCATGCCGTGACTTAGGAGGGTCACTTAGCTGCGTATTGGGGTGTACTGACCAAGGGTTTTCTCTTACGCACTTTCTCATGTCTGAGGCCATTGAAATTCTTTGAAGATCTCTGCAGTTTGACAGACATCCCCAAGGAAGACTTTTTTTTTTTCCTTTACTGTTTTGATATTTTTCTTCCTTCCTTTTCTTCCTTGTAAATGCAGCATGTCAGATGTAATATAATATTTTCCATGAGATTGACCTCAGACCTGATCAGAAGTAATTAGATTCCTAAGGTGCTGCAAAGGTGTCTCACGGGTTTCTGAAGTACGTCCTGCAAGAAAAAGTGTTTGTGTATGCGCAAGGAACACGCAGGGAGAAACGGGAGGCCTGAACCCATGGGTGTACACATTACCTGTTGTGATCAGTCTCGGGGTGTAATTCTGAAGGCCAGCAAATTGGGATCCAGATGGGGTGTGGAGCGCTCACTGTACCAGTGCTTGTAAGACTGATGAAAAGACAGCAAAAATAGCCCCGGCGTTCTCCGCACACCGTCGAAACTTTCAGGTCTTCTGGGAAGGAATCTCCTTTTCACTACGTGCCTTTTTCTCCCCTCAAACTGTTTCGATTCATACAAATTCTCAATATAACTCTTAGATAAGATGAGCATTGAGTATGATTGGTTTTAAATTGACTGGTCATCATGTAAGGTCCTGTCGTTCTAAATATTTTATGAGAAGCTCAGGTTTCCCCAAGGCACCTCTAATAATAAACTTTTTGCAGAAAATTTAGAAAGGATTATGTGTTTCGAGGAGGAGCCGGCTGCTTGAAGTAAATTCTCTTGTTGAGTCATTTATTCCCTTAATAGGAATTTTCTGATCTGCTGTCATTCTTGTTCACACACTGGGTGTCACTGCCTCTAAAACACTTGTCATTCTTTAATGGAAACAAAATAGTCATTGCAGTCAGAGCCGCAATGTCATTCCGCTACCCCTTGCTGCGTCGGCAATAGTGAAAATGACAGAGCGGCTCTCAGTAGGGGTAATTAAAATGTAAATATTGATATTTTATTATTTGAAATTACTTTCCAGTGCGGCATTTAATATCTCTCCATCTGTGCGGCTCTGTTTAGCGGTCACTTTAGTGCAGCTCTGGGATGCCAAGCGGCGGCTTGATCCCCGTTATGTCAAAATGCTTGTTGCTGCTTAATTTTGATATCTAATTAAGTGGAAAAGTACAGTCCACACTGTAATCCATGGCATCTTAACCAGCTGCTTGGGTATATTTAGAATTAATCTCCACTATGGAATCATCCTAATGTATGCAATTAAGAGTCTGCCGATGGCTAATTAGGTGTATTAGAATCAGGCAGCTTCCTTTTTTTTTTCTTTCCTTTCTTTTTTCTCTCTCTTTTTTTTCCTGTGTGTGGACTGTTGTAGACTTAAGACACAGCCTCCGGAGATGATCTTAATGGTACATATACACTCAGCTAGGTAAACTAGAAATTTCACATTCATGTAGGAGAATGCATGTGACTCTTCCCCCAAACCAGGGAGACTACAAACAACATTTGAATTTTTTGGCATCTGCAGCACATTAAGAAAATCAACTAACCAGTAGAAAAGTTTGAAAAACTGGAAAGAAGGAAGATGTGTAGGACAGTGTTCTGAACTGTCATTTTCCTGCCAGATGGCAAAAGGATATATTTTTACCCAAAATTTTGCAACTTGAAGTTTTTGCTTTGGCTATGGAAAGAGATTTTAGGTAGCTCAGCACATACAGGGTTAACACAGATCTGTTGATTGGATCGCAAGCACGGTTTTCTCCATATGCAAATACATCCCGGTATTGGATTGGTATTATTAACATGATTGGGGAATTCCTGGAAACCTGACTTTGCCTGATGGAAAGACGGAGGGAGCAGGGATTGCCGCAGCTCTCGGTGAGGAAGTAACTGGAGGCTTCCCCGGGGGAGCAAAAGGCAAACAGCAGTGACCCAGCACTCTTGGAGGAAAACACTCTCAAAGCAGACCCGTAGAGCTTATTAATAAAAGGCAGCATGCATTAAATGCACAAGAAATCCCTCCTTTCTGGAGGAAACAAAAAAAAAACAAGCCACAAAACACCCTGATCTAAATTAATCCAGCAAACTTGGGTTTGAAGGCTAATGTGCACCAGGCTGAAGAAGCTTGAACTCTCAGTTTCTTGATGTTCCCGGTCTGTGCGTGCAATCGTTGGGAGGCTGAGGCGTGCAAAGATTGAAGTGAGCTGTGCCCGAACTAACACTGATTGTTGTCGTTGGTTTAGGTAGGTTCCTTTCTCAAGTTCATGTGCGTGTTTTTTACTTTTGTTTAGTTCGGTATAAATTGAGAGAAAGGAAAAGGGTGGACTCTCTTCGTTTGTGTGATTGTAGTTTGATTCCTGCTAGCTGAACTCTTTGAAGGATCTAGGTAAGGCATACACACGCAGGCTATGGACGTATAGTGGTGTCTCTTCTAAGCTGAACTGTGTTGCCATTTTCTGGATTGGGTTTTGAAAGTGATTCAACCCTATTCATGATACTTGTTTTTCATCTACAGTAACTTTACTAATGACAGAATGTAGTTTTTATTTTTTGGCCCACAAATCTGGCTTTAGTATATCCATACTCAAATACATACATCCACAACAGATTGAAGGAAAATTTGTGTGAAATCAATATTTTTGTTGAAAATATGACTGGTATTTTTTTCTGTTGGCTCAGTGAAAGAGAATATGTCAGATATTTGAAGAAGCAGATTTCATTTAAAATGCTGTACCTCAGATGCCGGCTTTTCAAGTCTAGAGACACCATGTCGTGTCATCTGCCTCTGTTATCTTCGCTAAGGCAAAAACACCCCTGGTCTAGCCAAGCCATGTTCAAAAGTTACAATTTAAAGAACTGCAAGAGTTAATTTTAAATAAGCAGATTGGATCACATAGGCAGTGCATTAGAAAGATCACCCTCAGGATTCTGCAAGTTCGTGCTGCTGACCTTCAGGATACCTGTGGCTACATTGGGCCACGCTGGACTGCTAGGCTGAAATTTTAAAACTTTTTCTGTGCCCGTATCTTAGAATTCAAAACCTCACTACAGAGAAGGACATACACAAGGACTGCCAACTGTCTAACATATAAGGGGAAAAAAAGGCAAGCCATTTACTACTTATCAGGTCTTCCTCTGTTCTCAGAGCAACTAGCGTTAAAATGTGTTTGGCCTGGCTTCTTTTTAATACAGGGTTGGTATCAATTTGAAGTAAAGCTGTTTAAAACTGCGCAAGTCCCAGTGGTAAAAACAGCCCAAAGGGAAAATCAAGTATTAATCTGTTTAAATCTATTGTCCTTTTTTTTTTCCCCCCTCAGTGAATACTGAAATAATAAGGTACGAAATGAAAATTAATGGCAATAAAGAGTACAGTACTTCAAACCACATTTCCAGCAATGCCATTATAAAGTACTCCATACAGGGAGCTCTTACCAAATCCGTCCTGTAGCAGGGATGGCTCGCCAGTTTGTTTCATCCTTCGTGTTTCACTGCAGGGTCTCAGCGACTGAAGGGGGTTAAGTGAAGTCAGGGAGATGTTCCTCATCAGTCACGTTTTCCAGCTCCTTGGCATTGCTATTACTAAAGAAGCAGCTCACAAGAACTTGTGCTGTAACTAGAAATCAGAAATGTAAAAGTAGCTGCCTAGAAATATTTGGGTGGTTAGAGAGGAGTGTCTCCGATTTAAGTACGGAAATCAGTTTGAACTATAGTGAGTTACGTCTCACTATATGCTTCTTACCCTGGGAAGAAATGACACGCTGAAATTGCTCCTGTTTAATGTTATCATGTAAGGTTTCACAGGGTAAAAGACAAACCAGAAATATTTCTAACTGGTATTTAAATTACATAAACACCTTTTTGTATAGCTTGAGTGAAAGGTCACGCTAGACAAGCAGCATCTTCACTGTTTGTAAATGTCTAATTTGCTGCTTTTAAATTGCTGTGAACTTCACTTACTTAGTCCTGCTGAATGAATCCAGTGTTGCAAATACTTCTGACAAGCGAATATTTGCTTAGTGAGAATCCATTGTTCGTAATGGATTGAGAGGGACATGCAGTGTGAATGCATTTTTATTGCCGTGCCATCTCTCTGCTGTTGTTTCAGTGAGATGAAAGTAGCGTTGTGATAAAAGCCCCGGGTTTCTTCGTGCTCTGTGTGGCATTTCCCATCTTACTGGTAGGTGTTAGTGAAAAAGTGCTTATCATAGGAATTTTTTATGTTACAAAATATAAAAAAAAAAAGTGTATTTTAGAAGAACTTGGACAGCAAGAGTTAGAATACAAACGCACTCAAATAAACCCCGTGAAAGCAGGCAGGCTTGGCTGCAGACATTCCCAGCACCGCCCGAATGCATTTTGCTTTTTGTACTCGACTCAGAGTAATTCTTGGGCACCTCTGTGGATGCAATCGGATCTTCCCTCTCCCGCGGCCGCACGGCTAACAGATGGCAGTCACAACAGAGCCCCGGTGCTGCTTTTGCAGTGCTCTGCTAGAGGGGCAGAAGGAGATGCTATGTAGCGGAGCATCGCCTGGAAAAGGTGGTGGGTTTACTCTGAAAAAGTTGTTGGATGAAATGAATTTCTAAGCATAACATTAGTTGTAGCACATCAGGTCCAAATAGCTTGGAAGCTGAATCCAGCAAATAGCCTAAGTGTAGCCCTTTGGTCAGTTGTAGTTGGTGCTTTGGGACTCGATTTGTGATTTTCAAGTTTGGGCAAATACCTCTGCTTTTTGTTTTGTGAACTGACACCTTTCATGTGAAAATCCTCAGTCGTACTTAAATTTCAGCTTGCAGCGTGCAGTTATTAGCCTTTGACCAGGGGGTCCGTGAGCAACTGGGTATGGGAAAAAAAAAGAAAAAGAAAAAAATGGAAATAATGGGTTCACCCTAGCATAATGAGTTGTATCTGTTTCTGTTCCAGCTTTCACCAAATTTCATCCATAATCTGTGAAATATGTTTGGTGATTAGCGAGAGCACTCTCCTTCTGTTTAATGGTTTTTGTAACAGCTGAAATGTTTGTGGGTCTTGATATGTATTTTTTAACTGCAGACTATTTTGAAATGCAATTAAATAATTTTTTTCTTGGATTAATATAACAGAAAGTATCTCCTAATTCAGACCTATGTGGGAGATTCAGCTCTAGATTTACCCTAAAAAAATGAATCATGCCACCCTCTTCCTTGGATTTCTGAGAGGGTAATATTAAGTGGCGGTCAGGCTACGAAGGTTTCCTTCGGTGATCACATCTAGAAAACATTATGTAGCCCTAGCAGAAATTTCCCTGGCCTTTGCTGACATCCCTGGAAGCCAGCCGAAGTGGTACGATGGATCCGGGCAAGCGCGGAGTGGGTGCCAGGAAGGGAGAGGAGGACAGAGTGACAGCTGTGCGTCCGAGAGCGCGCTGCGCCTCAGCCTGATCTTGGAGCGGAGTTTCTTTACGTTCACTTCTCTGCAGCCGGGATAAGCCTTTGGCCCGTTGTTTGTCATTTGACTCTAACCAAAGCGATCTGGGCTGAAAGAGAAGTTGTTTTTAAAAAAGTGTTTACAAAATCAGTTTATTCTTTGGAGGGTGGTGACCGTACATCACTTTTGAAATAAGGAAATTGTGCTGGAAACATCAGTACCCGTAAAACATTTAGAAGGAAGTTAATCTATCAAAATTAAGTGTAAATAATTTAAAAATCCAACTCTGATATTTCAACTGTGTAAATATATTGAATCTGCAACACGCTAGTGAACATGTTATTTTCAAGCACAGCTTTGATTATAAAAAATGTAAATGAAGATATTTGAAGTACAAACCAGGGCAAGCAAGAGGAATATTTTACTCATAAAACTAACAATCACAAAACCAACTGGTGAAATAAATGGGAAGTGATTATCAGAAAAAGCGAGCAACTCCCAGATTTGCCAGCAATTTCATACCTATTTTGATCAAATATTCGGATTTCTAAACACGTAACAGAGAGGAAGGGAAGTTCATTCCCTGCAAAGCAAATTAGAGTAGGATTCAAGTCTGAGTAGCCTGATTCAGGCATCGCATCAAATGTTTAAGGCTGAGAATAATGGTAGAGATAAGTTCAGCCACTGTCCGGTTTTTGGGGTTTTTTTGTCCCATAGTCTCGGAGTGGCTGTGTGCAAGGCACAGATCTTACTTTGGCACTTGACCATCTGCAGCTGCTTCACTCTAGCCCCTAGTGAGTTAGCGTCCATGAAGTCCATCTTAATGAAGTAGAGGAAAGGGTCTTCAGGAATATAAAAGATTTCCCCTGCTTAGCATGGAGCTGTGTGCAATGTGAAATAGAGAGCAAGTGGTGCATGTGCTGGTACTTGAAAAGCTCCGTGGTTTAAACAGCCTCGTCTAAGAGACCGCGAACTGTTTTTGGAGCCGGCTTGGAGGACTGAGCGCTGCAGAGCGCGGTCAGCTCGCTGCCGGTTGTTCCTATAATAAAAACGCTAAGGCCTTGTTACCTATTTATTTCTGCTTCCTTTGAGCTTTGGGTTTACTGGTATGCGAAAGGCAAAAAAACAAGCATATGTTCGGTTGCTCAATCAACCTTTTCTCAATCCACACTCGCTGATCTCAGTGAGTCATTACGGCATAATTACAATTTGAGTGTGAGACGCTGTTTGTAGAAAAGTATCTATTTTTAGCTGAAGAAACACTACAGTCCCTGAAAGGAGGAGAAAGAAAGAAAAAAAGGAAGGAAGAAAATCTGTAACCAGCAAATCAATGCTATTGTTAACTGATATTACAAGACACCCTGTAGATTTACAATGCTTGCATTCAGCCACATAAAAACTGCACTGAAAAGAATGCCTACCAGGGGTTAAATTCATATGCCTGCGCCGCAGCCTATTTCTGTCAACACTCAGCTCAGGAAATAAACATTTATGCTTTCTGAAATGAAAGTGTATTTTTGAAGACTGGCCGTCAGATATTTTTTGCCCTTCACACTTTCAAATGCTTAGCCTTTTTTGTAAGTTGACTGCAAAGTGCATCAGTTTGCTAGGCAAAAAGAGAAAAAAAAAAAAAATCTTGACAAGTGCCCATGGCATCATTGTCAAGCACACGAGCGTCTAGTAGAAGATGGCAGGAGGGTTGGCACAAAACATGCTTCCTTCAAGCTTCTTACCTCAGGGGTACCTGACTCTTGAGAAGCCTTTCAATCCTTCCAAATGACGTTATTTCAAACTGTCATCTGGTTTATTTGGAGTGCGCTGTATCGCAGATAAACATGCTATTTAACTGCAGGTCAAGGTACAGAGTCATTCTGCTAGCAAATGCCTGAGATACGTTAAATGGCATTGACTTGGGGAGGGAGATGGAAAGAGATCAAAGTTGTCACCAATATGGTACGCGCTAAGGGGGAAAAAGGTACCCAACATTGTATTTTAAGACGCAGTTCTACATTTAAAACCTGCAAGACTCTTAAGGATTAAGGAGCCACATGATGGGCAACAAAGTTCAAAACCGCACCGTCGTGCAGCATCTCCGGGCGGTTTGGAAAGAGCTTACGGTCGTGACTGGGAAAGCTACCACGGGTCCAGAAAGCTGGAAATCTATTACATCTAATTTGGAGACTTCTTGTTTAAATAGTTACATTTTAAAATAGAGCATGTCCACTTGTCACAGAAAGTGGCTGATCTAGGGGATTCATACGACAAAAGCTCGGAGAATCAGAGCACAGTTTGGCATGAAATAAGTATAACCTCCTCCAAACAATTAAAAATAAATCTCTGTATGTAAATACATATACCTGTGTAATCTGTTATTGTAACTGTGCCTTGGTGAACAGCTATTGAAAAGGCTTTGCCGTGATACAAGAGACGTGCTGGATGCTTTCACATTTTCTGAAAAATCAAAACAAAACAAAACCAGATTAATTACAACTTGATACTGCTTTACATTCCCAGGAGGGATGCCTTTAAAAGTTAAAACATGCTTTCACTGAGCAGGCTTTCAAGGGAAAGTTACTTTGGTCAGGAAGAAAATAATCATGTTTATCTGATTTATTATTGGAGAGCCAATGTGGTTTATATTTGCCAGTTTTTCTACAATGTAAAAAATTTCTCTTGATTTTTTTATGTGTCATATAAAAACAATTAGTATATTTACTGCACCAGAACGCAGATTTTTCAAGAGCGCAGTACAATAAATTATAGGCAACATCTCATTTTTCCCCCTCACAGGGCATATGTCATTTCCTTTGACTGTGGCACACAATAAATGTTATTGAAACGTAGCATTATTTATTAAAAAAAATACCAAACAAAACAACAAAAAACCAACCGACAAACCTGTACTAAAATAGATAAGTAAATAAAAGGAGGAAGTTGGGAGTTTTCAGAAAAGAAAAAAAAAAGAATAGAGAGAAATTTCAGGTTAAACTTTTTTTAATCAAAAGTGGTTTTATTGCTTTTTGCTTAATTAAACTCCTCAGAAGTGTGTGAAACATTGTTATACCTGAAAAATTGTTAATTTGTAAATCACAGGGACAAAAGGGCTCCACTGCAACTTTAAAGTTTCTATGCACGTAAATGTCAATAGAGTGCCTTCTCCATCATCAGCACTAAATTCACATTGATGCCTCTTTTCTTCTCTGTATTGATCCTTCCATGAGAACGTAGATTTGTATCTGTTAATTAATGCGTCCTGAAACAGCGTTTGTATTAATCAGGCAGATAAGAAAAATTGGATGCCTGCACCCTCATGACAACCGTAAAAGTGCTGGCCCTGATAAAATCGTGGATGGACCTCAATAAAAAATTTCCTCCTTCCACTCAATAAACTAATCATCCTGCTTTTAATTATTCGGCAGAAAGATGTGTGGAGATTGGAGAATGTGTAAATCTATTTACTAACAGCAGTGTCTGGGAGGGAGAATGGGGCTGTCACAGGACGGTGCTGCAGGCTACGTTCTCTGTCCATCTGCTACTGCAGAAAAACTGGTTCTTGAAAGACGGGAAGGAACAGACATGTTGAAGCTAATTGAAATCATGAATTCCTCCCTATAACCTTTCAAATGATTATTTCTTCTCCATTTCCCTCTTATTTATTTTAATCGCAGATGTGTTGTTTTCCATTGTTGCCTCTGCAAGGGTTGCCTGTTGTTGTTGGCTCAGGTTTTGTTGGGGGTTTGGGGTTTTTTTTTGAAGCCAGAGAGCTACGGTTCTATCACAAGACTCAAAGACAGTAAGAGAAAATGAAAACAAATAAGGAGGGGGAGAAAAATGAGAGAGCGAGCATGCAGCCAGTTTTATGTTTCATTTTTTATGGACGCCTGGTGGTTTGGATCTGGGGTTTTCTTTTTTATTGTATTAGTTTTGCTGCTTAGTGCTTATAGAGAAAATCCTGTTTGGAGTAGATGCCTTGCAGATTTGCTAGTTTGTGATATATTCCTGCTTGTCTGTAACTCTCGACTTTCAAAACAGAAAAATGCATTTAAGTGTAATTGAACGCCAAAAAGAATGTTCTTTCAGCGGGAACCCTGTCAAAGGACATGTAAGCAGCTCCATAAACAACTAAATGAAAGCCTCAGACATGTCTTAAGACCCTTTAAGAAAAGCTTGACTAATCCCCTTTGATGATTTTATTAAGTACTTGTGGTTGATGGTGCCAACTGGCAAACTACTGCATTTCACCAACAGGCCAGGAAAAATCACTTCCTCTCCCATATTGTTTTGTAGCTCCTAATGTGATTGGGGTACTAGCAGTTTGATATAATAAATTAACAGGTACTGTAAACAAGAGTCTGAAAAGGTAAGGCAGTAAAGATGTTTGCCCTTAGTCATCCTATTAGGAAAGACAGCGGCGGGGGGGAAAGCAGAAAAAAGCAAAAGTTAAATTAATTAAGAGGCATTTATTAAATTTTTGGTTGCCCTCAGAAAAAGAATGGTGTGACTGCTGTTCAGTTGGCACTGTAATATGCCACCTTGGTACTTCAACAAGTGTAGTAGAGGCAGGAGCTATTACCGAATTAATTTGCATTTTTTCTGAGAAGGGTAGGTGTTACTTCTCTTTCCCCTGAGGTTAAAGTTCAAAGGGAATTTTCCTCTTTGTGATAATCACCTTAATTCTATTAAAACATCAAATCTTCCTTCTTAATTTTTTTTTTCCTCTCCTAAATTATCCTTCTTGGTTTATGGTAATGATGAACAGCGTCATCGGATCCCTGTTTTCACAGCATCAGGTTTTAGAACTAAGCATGAGTATTTCAGAACAAAGAAGACATCATACTAATCACAGACTGTCACTGCCGTACTCCCGAAAATAATATGATTTTTACAGAAAGAGCCTGCAAATTCCAACTTGTTTATAACTTTGTGTGTCGATTAGAAAATGTTTGATTCTATATTGATCTACTTTCCTGTAGTAGGATGGGAAGGAGAGGCACAAAAGCAGAGAGGAGAATAATAGAGTACATATGTGTTTTATCACAATGTATATAAAAATAAATTAAATGAGGAGTAGATTTCTGACAAATCCAAACACACTTAATATTTTTCCTGTATTTTTTTTTCCTATTCAGGATTCTCCACTTTGTCTCTAGCTGACCAGATGAGCCTTCTGCAGAGTGCTTGGATGGAGATTTTGATTCTCGGTGTTGTATACCGGTCACTTTCTTTTGAGGATGAGCTCGTATATGCTGAAGATTATATTATGGATGAAGACCAATCCAAATTGGCAGGCCTTCTTGACCTTAACAATGCCATACTGCAGCTGGTAAAGAAATACAAGAGCATGAAGCTGGAGAAAGAAGAGTTTGTCACCCTCAAAGCTATAGCACTTGCTAATTCAGGTTGGCAGAGTAGCATGACAGTTGCTACATTTTTAATATGTCACTTTTTTTTTTTTCCCCTCTCCGTAATACTTTCTGCATGCTTGTTTTAAACATGGGCTTAGAATAAGAAATTGCTAATCAGAGCTTAGTCTAAAAGGTAACAAACAAAGCAGTTCCAACTAAGAACAACTTTCTGGTTCTAACTAATTGTGGAGTCTATTCCTAAGGGAGTGGAGAATACTGCACCATGTGATTTGGAGAGTATTTTACAGGCACAGATCCCTTCAAATGAATATAGATGATGTTCTCCTACATCCATTCCATAATCCAGACTAGTCTAATCATTGCAATTAAAACTAACAGCAAGGATGCATCCAAATATGCCATATATGTTTTCTTTAAAGGCAGCTATTGATTTATTTGGTAGGGGGAATCCAGGATGTGGGAGGCGGGAGGAAATTCTTATTTAGTCTCACAAGGACCACACCTTACCCTTCGGATCCTCTGTGTTTATGAGAATGCTCCTGCAAAAATTATTACCTGTGCAGCAAGGGTTAAAAAATCTCAGAATTTTTTTTCTGCATTTGAATTTAAAAGTGCTGAAGCAGTGAATACTGTCAGATAAGTAAAAATCGTTTGTGCTTTGTTGTTTTTCCTTTTGTGTCTCCTTAATGCTTTATTGTGGTCTTAAGTCCCTTTTAGCATTTGCATAAAGTTCACTATAGATCCCTCTTTAATGACGTGCCGATCATTAGATACCTGTGTGTCAATAACATGCTCTGATGCTATGTTCCATTGACAGTCACACCGTGCCCCTCCATCTGCTTTTGTTTTGACCCTATCTTTGAACTTTATCTTGGTTGCTGGCCAGTAGTTTTCCCTTTAATTACAAGAAGGAAACTGTCAATAAAATCTGTTAAATGGGATGCAATGAGTGGCTTGAATGGGCGGACGGCTATTTGTTCAAATTCTGCAGCATTCAAGGTATTGACAGTTTGTTTTCTGGGGCCATATGTGACGATCAATCTCAGGCTGGGCTCAGCCGCGCTGAAAAATGAAAAACCAGATTGCTTTTGCTTACTTGTGGATGACGACTTGTGATTTGGCGCGGTCCTAGTGAGATGAGACCTTCTGCCCAAATTGCCCCCCTGAGAGCCAGGACGCGTGACTGTTTTTAGAAATAATTTTTTAATTGATTTTGTAATTAACAGTTCATCTACAATATTGATGCATGAATCCTCAGATTGATAGGAGGGAAATTGTTTTCAACAATGAAGTTGTACTTTCCTATTTGTCTTTGTAATGTGATTTAGCACTCTGCATTTTTAATTGGAAATATAATTCAAAAACATGCAAAGCCAAAATGCTTATTAGTCTCTTTGTAAAATATTCTCCACCCCACTAACTCTGCCCTTAGTTTTAGAATATTATCTTATTTCCAGAATAAGCAAAATGCTGAAATGCCTCTCAAAGATAAAATTATTTTTAATTGAAGATTTATTTATAATTTTTGACCATTGTAAACAGACACTTGAGGATGCTTTGCAGCTACAAGAAGGATTTTGCTTCAAAATTGGTCACGCTTAATGAACAGAGCAAGAAAGTTATCTGGAATTAGGAGTCTAAATTGAGAAGGTTTTTTGTATTTATTTTGATTCTGTAATTCAAAGACTGAATTAGAAATATTTCTGTAGTTTACTTGATAAAAAGGATAAGGGGCTAGAATATAGGGATACGGTGTTAAATACCACTCTCGCCTTTTTTTTTTCCTTCCCCAAAAAAGACATGCAGTGTTTAAGTAATAATAAAGGATAATGCCGCCAAAAAAAGTTTAGTCATACGTTATGCATAGAGTGTATCAAAATCATCTGTAGCTTCATTAACTTCTCTGGGAATTACAACCAGGATAATGTCAGAGATAAATACAGTTCAGCATACTAAAATTCAGGGCACATTTAAGTGAAAACATTTCCTTCCCTCATCTTAAAAGAAATAAATTTGCGGGTTTAAAATGAAACTATTGCAAGGAGGAGTTAAAAAGCAGCCCAGCCACTCGACTTCCCTTTCAGCAGCAGGTTTTGATTGCTGACATTCAACTTTTCAGGTTGTACATGCAGCAGATACCAAACTTCTATCAGCTGTAGCTACGCTAACCTGTAGGTGTAAAATAGCAGCTGCAGAATTACAGCCCATCAAGAAGAGCAGACCCATAGTGGTTTAATTTACAAATGCTGCTAAAATTAAAGTATAAGTAAAAATATTATTAAATAGTAAAATACTAAAGTAAAAGTAAAGTTTTTGTCTTTTTTTAATAGACAAAACCAGAAATAGCTTATTTTCACATAACTATGAACTTGATTAACGTAAATGCAGTTCTATCTGAAAAAAAGAACTAAAATGCCATTATAAAATCAATCACTTAGCAATTCACATCTTAATATATTTTGTTGCTACATCTGCTTTCTTCCAAAACTTCCACTATTTATTTTTCCGGTTTAAAATATATTAGCCTTTTTGTAGCTGTAGAGAGAATGGATGAAGTACAATAAGAAATCTTAGGCGTTTCAGACTTTTTTGCCATAGCTGCAGTGTCTAGAAAGATTTTCCCAGGTTGCCTCTACTGTAAACAGTAGACAAAGATGGTTTTATAGCTCCGTATCCATGTTAGTGATTTATGATACAGTGTCATAGTACTTTCCCTGCTGGTGTATAGAAGCAGAAAAAGAAATTGTAGATTGCCTTCACATTGATCGTATTTTGTTTAAATAAATACCACAAGCTTTGTTTTGGCCAACAAATCTCAGTATGGTAGGCATTAAAACGCCCCAACCGCTAACTTGTCTGTAGGCCTGCCCAGTCTGCTTGCGCAGTGCTGGATCGGAGATAATCCTGCCGCTTGGTTTCTGAAAGGTGGGAAGGAGGAGCCGTTTTTCAGGGAGACTCTCTGACGGCCGTTATCAAATGTTCCCTTTGTAGGGCTGGCCAACGCCACGCCGCTTCTATAAATTTCCAGAAGCACAAGTAGTAGCAGCCTCGTAGATCGTCACTGGTTTCAAACTGAGTGCATATGGCATCTGAAAAGTTTAAATGCATATATGAGAGCACAAATGTTGTGTAGGCCTTTCAGTCCTGTGTATGTTAGTCTATACAGGCACGAGTTCAACAGTTACGTTAAACTTGTAGTGCTTAATATGGAATTTACCAGGTTAGTTTTAAACATCTGCAGCGATTCGATAGTAATTAATACAGCCTTTACGCTGGAACTCCAGAGAAGTCCCTCTCACCACGGCGTTGTCCTCGTCTGGTCAGTATCCCGAGCTCCCTCCTCCTTTCTCTACCTCCTCTACGCAAAAGCAAGCAGGTACCTTGCAGCTGCAGGATGCGCCTGCCCTGCCTTCCACCTCACACCGCCCAAATGAAACGAGCTGGCACCAATGAGCACTTTGTTTACCCACGCAGAAAATCAACTTTGAATGGTTTCCAAAACATGCATGTACCAATTACTTCCTCGTGTGTAAGGGAAGGCGAAATATTTACGAAACATGTTTGAAGCGTACGCAAGTGCGCACAGGCGCACGTGAACACTCCGACAGGGAAAAACTGACCTGCTCGTCTCTTTTGTATTATAAAATGCTTTCATGTATCGATTAGGTAATACTAAAGAGGGAGTTGCAGGTGAGCAGTTTTTTTGAAATTGCCTAATCAGTAAGGACTAAATTGTGCCTTCAGGCCAAACATTGCAGAAGAGCTTAGGAGTCACAACTGAGACCAGATTTTTAAGAGAAGCTCAATTCCCATCTAAGACCTAACATAAGGAACAAGAGTGTCAAAATACATTAGCACGTTTGAGAATCTGATCCCTGTGTATCTGCCTAATAGGCTGCTGGCATCTTGAAAAATCTGACCCAAATGTGGATGCTAGGCACTTAAAAGCATAACCCTATGCACTGTTGAAAATTTAATCTTAAACACTAATACTAGCTGGCTAGCCTGTACCACCAGAAGGAGAAAAGGACCTCTGCTCACCATCACAATTTCTGATCTCTTATTGACCCTCCTAAAAATAACCCAGCACCTTTTCAGTACTGAAGGCGTAAGAACCAAGAAGTATCACCATTGATGCCAGTAAAGTTACAAAATCATCTGTCCTGGTAAAAAAATCAGTTTGTTCTTACAACTTAGCTTTCCAGCCACCAAAACAGTGTATTCACAGCACTAGGCTATCACCATTGAATAATATTATCATCATAAAAATTAATTGGTAGAACCCTATAAATCATTTATTCCACAGGACATCATCTTTATTCCCTGTATAGACTGTGGCTTATCTTATGTCACAGAATACTATATTTAGTTTCTAATAATGCCAGTTTTTTCACTTGATTTTATTGAGTCATCTTGTTAGCGTTAGAATTCACAATTAAAACATATCTCTTGTGAACAGGCATATCTGAAATATATATATGCACACATACCAGCTGTGTGTTATTGGTGTGTTAACAATGTTTATTTTGCCAAATATCAAGAGCAAAGTCTGTTAACTCTTTCATGTAATTTTGTATAGAGTGGTACAGCATAGAAACAAATTTTTAGAACAGGGTGTTGCCCCGATAGTCAGAGTTTTCGTGTTGCTTGAGCACAGTTTCTTCCTCATGTTCCATTTTCATGTCATCAAATAGATGGCACCCGCAACTCTTAGACAAAGTAGGCAAATGGCAGCAGAGTTAATGGTCAAATTTTTAGTTATTTTTCTTTTTCTGGTAGTCGGTCTGGTAACAGAATAACTGTGAGACGTTGCTCACTTGGTTATGACGTAGGTAGATAGTAGTTACCGGTTCGCAGCCTGAGCCTGAGGAAGGGCAAGGAGCGAAGCCAGCGCAGGGCCGGCGGGAGGACGGAGCCCCGGGTTCCTGACTGCTGGGGCAGGGCTGTAAGGGCAGCGCCGTGCTGGCAGGCGGGCTTTCTGGGTAGGAAAGCAACGTGTGAACCGCTGTGTCACCCGTGCAATTGCTAGTCGTCGCTGCTACTCAGCCGGCTTTTCCGCAGCGCTAAACTAGTGGCTCTCAATGGTAATTATGGCAATTACTTATAGCTTGTAGTGGATAAAAAGGATTTTGAAGCATTCATTCAGTGGTTTCTTTTAGTTGGTGTCTTACCCCCCAGCTCTATCATTCGAATTCCCCTTTCCCAGAGTTTTAGTGGCTTTATTGAGCAGGTACTCGAACCAGTTCATAGTATGCAATTTGTTCTGCATGGCAGAATTATTCCTTTATTTATTGCCCTCGCTACCTATCCTAGTGGAAAGTAAGCTATTTCGGGAATAAAAAAAAAGGACGGTTTACTCTGTTTTAACTTACCTTATGCCTGTGGTTTTAGTTCACTGCTGATCCAGTTAGCTCCTGAAATAAGTAGGCGTGTTCTGTGAAGTAATTTCTTTTCTTACTACATCTTCATTTCCTACTGTGTTTTAAAAACTGTTTTGAGGCTTCAGTTTTCACGTCTCTTCGTAAAAGTAGGCCAAACCAATGTAATCGAGACTAAAACCTTGTTCACTAAAATCAATCATAGAAGCCTTTGTTTCGCTTTTTTTGTTTCCACTGCCTATAATTCCTATAGACAAGGAATTCTTGAATTTATTCCTCTTTAATTTTCAACATACGTTCTGAATGAAGTGTCCATTTCCAATAGAATAATCCAGATGCCAGACCAGTTTTGCCAAACTTGTTTGCAATGGAAAATATTCTCCTTGTCTATACCCTAGCAAATAGTTCTGGTCCGGAAAGACAGGCAAATAGGTGGTCAAAAATAAGTATGTATTTGCTGACCCTACACGGGAAGGACCAAAGGTAGGTATCTGGGACAATTTTAATTCTAGATGGGAAAAGGATGGGAATTCTTTCTGGCTAAGGGACAATTTCCATGGATTACTTCTATCTTAAGCAATATGCTTTTCAAAATGTCACTGTGTTGTGTTTCTCGTAAAAATTATACAGAAACACAACGTGGGCAAGCACTTTGCAAAAATGCAGGTTTCCCTGTGTCAATCTGGCATACATTTCAGGCGGGAAAAGAAGGGGTTTTGTGATTCTGAGAACAGATCAGCTGTCAGTAAACACTGCGGTGGTTTTTGTGGGGTTTTTGGATTGGCCATACAATCTAGATAATAAATTCCTCTTATTTGAGATGTAATCCAGATCAGGATTTTGTTGTCCTTACGTAAAGCAAAAAACATTTTGCCTGCTGTTCTTACTCTTCATCCCGTCCAGTTCTTCCAGGATCCTACAACTCTAAACTGACTTATTCCGTTTGGGTTTGTGAGTTGCTCGGCAATATGGAATCACAAGCGGCACAGTGATTGCTGTCCTTCACATACTTGTTGATATTTGTCCCTCTGATGTGCTTTATCAGCATCTTAATGTGTGCATTTGCTGCTGCATGCTCCCTGCTGCTTGAGTTACTAGAATGATTTCTTTATGCTGCTTGAATTTTCTGACTTGAAGAAATACTTCATTTGAGACCCCTGGGTTTCTGCTGCTTCTTAGTGATGTTATATACTAAATACATACATAAAAGCCTTTAACTTTCCTCAAGGCAGTAATTTGAGAGGTCTCCTTGCCCTCAGTTCTGGTGCTTTCCAATCTTTAACTAGTTTTAAATGGACCTTTGTGGTGTGTTCTAAATGATGTATCAACAAGTCTTGCGTTTGTCTCTTGGGCTCTTCAGTTTCACCAGCCTGGGATCCCTTTTTTGCAGGGCATTTATGATGAAATCCTGCTTGCTTTCAAATGACAATGTGTTCCAGTACCCTGTTTAATTTCATTGTTTATATAGGCACTGATGTATTACATCTGGGTATAGGTTTCCTCTGAATATAACCTGTGTAGGATGTAATTGTAAATTACCCAGACTGGCTACAAAGCCACTTAAAAAAAAACAACAACCAAAAACCAAAAGAAAAAGGGTTTTCTTGGTACAAGGAGCAATTAAAAATCTTTGTATCTAACTTGTAATTCAGTGTCATATTGTCTGTGGAATTATTTCTTTACTTCTGGATCATCATGCAGACTCTGTGTTTCCTTAAATTACAGTGGTTCTTGTTGACATTGCCCTCTCTTACTAGTGAGGACTGGGTTTATCAGCAGTAAGTTAACCTGCTCTGAATTCACTTCTACATCTGCCAGTCTGTAGTTACTGCAAAGATTTCTCTTTTCTTTTATTTTCCCTCCTCTTTTCCCCTTGGCTAGTTCAGCGTTTTCAACCGTTCTCCTTATTTTCAAAGGCTTACGCCTGAGGGATTAAGATCTACATTCGTTTAATATAGGGAATAAAGTGGAAGTTCCAGACTGCAAGGCTAAAACTTGAAGAAGGATCTTTGTAGAGATTAATATTTTCCTGAGCAATCTACGGGCTGAATCATGGTCTAATTAAATAGCACAGATTTAGTGAGTTTGCATTTAAACATTAGCAGACCCTAGAATGGGTAAAGCTGAAATGAGTTTGAATCTTTTCTGTAAATGGGAGGTGAAATTATCATAGTAATTTGATTAAATCATTTTTAAATCTTTCAAGCTAAATCACCATTTTAAAAGAACAGTTTGGAGTCTTAATCGCTGTTTGGAAGTGCCCCTCTCACTGCTGTTTTTTCTTACCTCATTTCCTGTGACAAAATCTGTTTCCCAAGGCGCAGCTTCCTCACCTCTGCTCCGTGAACCGCTGTCTGGCGGCGGAGCGCTTGCATCAGGCCAGTGGAGAGCTGACTGGTCACGTTCTTCCCAGCTGCTAAATTGATTTCAGAGACAGCAACAAATGCATTAAATGCTTTACTGCTAGTACTTTTCCGTGTAAGCAATTGCTCTGTTTACCGGAGGGATGGTATACCATCACCCCTGCAAGGAGAGGATAAGATCCCGTGTTTTAAGATGTTGTCCGCGCAGCGGAAGAGGTTGAGAGTGTGGAGTGTAATAGCCGTATCGGAGGGCAGGTTTGGATTCACCTTCCATTCCTGCGTTTTCTAGGGGTGTTCCTTTCCTCTTTTCCCTCCTCACTCAGTTTCTGTGTCAGAAGTATGTAGAGCTTAACTGTTCCTAAGGCTGCAGGCCAAATTGCTATCCAAACTGCAGAGCTAAAGGTCTCGGGCAAGTTTCATCTCTACGCAAAAAATACATTGGTCCGGACTCCATCTGTGTTCTTGCGAATTCAAACATGGTCGCAGATACAAATGCTGGTTCTGGGAAGGGTCAGAACAGTTTTGTAGAGGGTTAAAACTAAACATTTATAGTCAGGTTCTCCAGAAAGACCTGTCTCTTTATGCAGTATGGTGTAAAAAAACAAAAACAAACAAAAAAAAACCCAAAAAACCCCCCACCAAACAAAAAAACAGAAGACCTTTGCAAGACTTTGCCTTGCTGAGCATTTTGTTGCTGCTAAAATGCTCCTGTCTGGTTCCCCAGCAGATCTGGCCCTGGCCCTGTGTCTGGGGAGAGGAGGAAAGGATGTGTAATTTCTGCACAAACTGTGCATGATTTCTAGAAGAATTATTTAGAGTGTGGCATCGTGTGTTCTGTAGCACAACAGTGAATATCCAGGGTCTTGCTAAAGAGTCAGGGAGTAGAGATGACAACTGGTTTGGAGTTTGCATCGCAAATGAAGCCCGGTGGTTGGACACTATGGTTAAGACATCAGTCACGTTTGTGTGCGTGTGTTAGCATGTCTGTATCGGTAACAGCTGTTTGTAGGACACAGAATTCAGGGATTTTCTCTTATTGACACAGAATTATTTAATAGAATTGGAGTATTAGAAAACTATCAAAAATGTATGGATTTGGGAAATAGTCTCACATTAATTAGAACTAAATTTTGCTAGAGGTAATACTTCCCTGTCATCTTTTTTCAAATGTTGTAGCCTTTTTTTTCCCTGAGAGAGATATTTTTGCGTTTTTCTCTGCTTTCAGCACAGCGCACCTTGATGTGCGGTTTCACATCCCTGCAGCGTATGTCTTAACTGCGTGCTTCTTAGAGCATGTATTCACTAAGACTCAGAATTATTAAACATGTAAAATTCCCATAGGACTCCATTATGTGTAATTAACAGATAAACTGTCATCAGAATCAATAAAACGTGCTAAATGATCCAAACTTGTATATAATTAAGTGTCTGTTTTAGAGCAGGAGCTGTAACTTTTTTTTTTTTTTCTTTTCAATTTGCACATTTGTTTTGACAATAGAAGCTGGAACATTTTTGTTAACCTGTTACTTACTGGTTTGTGTTTTGGTTTACATGTTTGTGTTTGAAAAGAGAGAGGTATTTACTATCGGCCTAATTATCTGAGGAAATAGTTGCACGTCAGCTTTTAGAAAATGAGTCTTAGATGCATCTTAATTCTCTGAATGTAATTCAGGTATTTGAAGCACGTGCAAAATTTGATGTAGTTATCATCAACAGGGTAAAACATAAGACTCTGTCAAAATACTGATCCAGGGCATCAGAACTGCTTTATACAGGGCTTGGAGATGATGACAGAAGCGGGTTCTTCCCCATCCAACTCCTCAGCCCTTATTCTGGCTGGGAATAGGAGCTTTATTCCAAACCCAAAGATTCAGATGCGAAGCAGCGTTGTACTAACTAGAGTTTTCAAGCGTGTACTTTAAGAACGAGCCACGTCCCCGTTTCACCCTGAGCTAAGCTTGCACAGGCAGTGTAGCCTATCCCTGGGACCTGTAGCCCCTCGCAGCAGTTGTATCTTCACGTGGTGTTTTATTGGCTCTGTAAGTCTGCAGACTGTCCAAATTTTGGTAGCTGGCCTCTCTCACCCTCTGACTGTTCTTCCTTGCTTGCATTCACCTCGCTTTGGACCACATCAGGGGTTTTTTGGCATTTATGACTACATAAAAGTCAGAGAATTAGGGCTGCTCGTCCAAAGTCATCTCGGCATGGTCCGGTAACTGCGTGTTCTCAGGGACATCTTCCTTTTCCGTATCTGTGCTGTTGAGGGTTTTACAGTTATTTCAGTTAGATCTTTTCTTTTTATTTCACACTTCCATTGCTTTAATCTTTCCGGGTCATGTAGCAGTTTAGTTTAGTTCCTCGTGCGCGTTGTGTCTAAGCTTGTCACTCAATACTTACACCACCAAAGCATCTCACCTGGAAAGGTACAGGGCAAGGTGCTTGCTTTGAGTGATTTAGAAATAATGCAAAAGCCCAGCAATAACAAGATAAGCCACCCTCTGAGCGGGTGGGAGAGAAGGATTACACCTCGTAGGAGATGCTAGCTTCACAGAGCAAAAGCTGTTTGGGAACGTACTAAGTGTTGCCTGTCTGTCTGAATGTGCCTGAGGGAGAAAAAAATTGCTAAAGCTCTCAGGAAATCACACCGAACCCGCTCTTCCCTCGTGTCAGCACAGTGGTCCCGATCCCGCCATTAGTGTCCCTGGGCGGCGGGTAACGACCGTGGCTTCCAACTCCACCGCCTTGGAGCCCGACATGGAAGTTCAGGGAGCTTTTCTGTAGTGGGGCAGCCATCTTTGCTTCCCTGACAAAACGCAGGCCTCAGTTCCTCCAGCCCTTCGGCACTGCCTTCTCTTCAAAGCGGTGACTGTAAGCGACGGTTTATGGACCGGCGAGGGCCACCGTTTTACTAGTTTGAGGAGGATGAGGAGAAGGATTACTTACACAAGAGTGTAAGTAATTTGTAGTTCCACAGCGGTTCCAGATATTTTCCTGAAGGTCACTATAGAAATTAGTGGGTAATGATCTTCCTTCTTCGTGAAAGAGGATGGAGGGAACCAGTGAAAGCGCGGTGCGGCCGTAGCGTTACCTGACTTTCGGCACAGCGAGCTGAAACCTCCTGTTGCTCCTTTGTTTTGCAGACTCAATGCACATAGAGGATGTTGAGGCGGTGCAGAAACTTCAGGACGTCTTACATGAGGCTCTGCAGGATTACGAGGCCGGGCAGCACATGGAAGACCCACGTCGCGCAGGCAAGATGTTGATGACTCTCCCGCTTCTGAGGCAAACCTCCACCAAGGCTGTGCAGCATTTCTACAACATCAAACTGGAAGGCAAAGTCCCCATGCACAAACTTTTTTTGGAAATGCTGGAGGCCAAGGTCTGACTAAAGCATCATGGGCTTCCCCATCATGCACGTTTTAAAAAAAAAACAAAAAAAAAAAAAAAAAGGGAAAATAAACAGGATAATAATGGCAAAGAAACTTAGTGTTTAATTAAGGAAAAAATGACTGCACTGATATTTAGCAGCAAGACTGTGAAGCAGCTTTCAACTTTTTCTTCTGTGTCTTTCTGATGCAGTTTTTCATTTCCTTTTCCTTTCCTCTCTTTTCCTTTCTGTTCTTTCCTTTCCCTTTTCCTTTTCTCTTTTTTCTTTGCTGCTGAACTTTTTAAAAGAGGTCTCTAATTGAAGAGAGATGGAAGCCAGGCCTGCCAAAGGATGGAAATCCATAATATGGATGCCAGTGAACTTATTATGAACCATAATGTCCCCAATGACAAAGGAATCAAAGAGAGAACCACCGTACCTAGCAGTACAGTACAACACGATGAACTGACTGAATGCAGTATTAGATTTCATAGGAGCAGTCTCTAATTAGACGACTAAGCGACGATGCATCGGCTGCTTCTTATCATTGCATTTTCCATCTAGATCAGTTACAGCCATTTGATTCCTTAATTGTTTTTTCAAGTCTTCCAGATATTTCTTAGGTTAGCTACAATGTAACTTTTTCAGGGAATAGTTTAAGCTTTATTCATTCATGCAATACTAAAGAGAAAGAAATACTGCATTTTTGTGCTGGCTTGAACAATGATGAACAATAATGAAGGACAAATGAATCCTGAAGGAAGATTTTTTTAAATGTTTTGTTTCTTCTTACTAACGGAGATTTTTTTGTACCAGCTTTACCAGTTTTCAGCCATTTATTAATGTGGGAATTTATCTTACTAAAGCAATAGTCGAAGGGAAGGTGCATATTATCACGGATGCAATTTATGTTGTGTGCCAGTCTGGTCCAAAACATCCAGTTTCTTAACATGAGCTCCAGTTTATAACTAAATGTTCACTGACTCAAAGGATTAGATTACACCTACAGTATATCCGAGTAGTCTAACATAGAAGTACTCCACGTCAAATACCAATCCGTAACGGTGTTAGGAGACAGCGACTGTACAAAGGTATAGTTGCGACGTGATTTCTAACTGCTTCAGTTGCAAATGAACGAGATAACCGCCTGTTTGCAAATTTCTAACCTCACACACGGAAAAACCCTCGGAACCAATAGTAGCTTAGAGGCAACGAGGCAAATGCCGACGTTTGCAAAAATTAAGAAATCAGAGTAGTAGACTTCTGACCAAATTGAAGAAGTTAACACTTCTATACCTTATTTATTGATTTAGATTTTCTTTTGTAAATGGCAATCGTTAACAAGTAGCTAAACCAGTAGACGTGCTTTTCAACCAGTATTGTCACAGCATGAAAGTCAGTCAGTTTCAAGACTGTTACGAGGTGTAATCTAATGTATAAACCGATTAGATGCCCCCAGAAAACTACAGTCGCTAAATAACCAATAAACAATAACCTCCATCAAATGCTATACCAATGTACCAGTGTTAGTAGCTGCTCCCTGTACTATGTGAACATCCTTATTCTATGTACACAGATGTAATTAAAATTGTAATCCTAACAAACAAAAGAAATGTAGTTCAGCTTTTCAATGTTTCATGTTTGCTGTGCTTTTCTGAATTTTTATGTTGCATTCAAAGACTGTTGTCTTGTTCTTCTTGTGGTGTTTGGATTCTTGTGGTGTGTGCTTATAGACACAGGGTAGAATTAGAGACAATATTGGATGTACAATTCCTCAGGAGATTACAGTAGTATATTCTATTCCTTACCGGTAATAAGGTTCTTCCTAGTAATAATTAAGAGATCGAAACTCCAAACAAATACTCGTTATGAACAGATACACATTGAAATCATAATATTTTCAAAACAAGGGATAATTTCTGTAACAGTTTATTATAGAATACCAATGTATAGCTTAGAAATAAAACTTTGAATATTTCAAGATTATAGATAAGTCTAATTTTTAAACGCTGTAAATATAGCTTTTATTCAATCATCTCTCAGATGTTGTTATTAACTCGCTCTGTGTTGTTGCAAAACTTTTTTGGTGCGGACAAGTTTCCAAAACTATTGCTACGTTGTGTGCTTTAAACAAAATAACAATGGGCTGATGCTCCATCGGCCTCGTGCTAGGAAAAAAAAAAAAAAAAAACAAAACTGTGTATCTATCATTAGCTATATGGGACTATATTGTAGATTGTGTTTTCTCAGTAGAGAAGTGACTGTAGTGTGATTCTAGGTAAATCATCATTAGCAATTCATTCAGATGGTCAATAACTTGAAATTTATAGCTGTGATAGGAGTTCAGAAATTGGCACATCCCTTTTGAAAAACGTCAAAAAAAAAAAAAAAAAAAAAAAAAAAAACAAAACCTCCTGGAAAAAGANCAAACCACAACTCCTGGGAAAAAGGTGCTGATTCTATAAGATTATTTATATATGTAAGAGCGCAAAAAAAAAAAAAAATTATTTTCCAGAAAGTTTGTGCAGGGTTTAAGTTGCTACTGTTCAAGTACACTATATATATATAAATATATAATATAAATATTGTTTTTGCTGTATCACATTAAAGAACTTGGGCTTCAGGGTCAAAAGCCGATCGACTAGAAGTACACAAACCCACACAAACAATGGAGATGTGTTAAAGGCACACGGTGCAACTTTTAGTTTCATTTTCTGTAATTTTTTGGAGCTGCAAAAGAACAAGTATCTCAAGACTGTAAAAGCATTACCTGAAACATAGCTAAAAGAGCTGCACGGGCTTTATAACGTTGTTCATCTTAAACCTTGCTGGAGAAGAGTTCTTTCAAGACCACTTACTTAATGTGAAGTGTTGGGAAAATTTCAAAGGGTGTATGTTTTAGCCATAACGATTTAATTTCTATTTTTGCTTCATTTTTTAATTTTTTCTTATTTAAAGCAATATGATTGTGTAACTCCCAGAAGTTACACGTTTGTTTCAATCAGATCAGATTGTTGTATTTATTCCACTATTTTGCATTTAAATGATAACATAAAAAGATATAAAAAATTAAAACTGCTATTTTTCTTATAGAAGAGAAAATGGGTGTTGGTGATTGTATTTTAATTATTTAAGCGTCTCTGTTTACCTGCCTAGGAAAACATTTTATGGCAGTCTTATCGTGCAAAGATCGCAAAAGGACAAAAAAAATTAAACTGCTTATAATAATCCAGGAGTTGCATAATAGCCAGTAGTTAAAAAACGAAACAAAACCACAAATAAAAACAAACATGTCTATAGCTGTAGATGGGCTTCACATCTGTATAGCAATCAACTGTATATTTTTGTGATGTGTATCATACCGTGTGCTCCAACCAATGTCCATTTGTGTAAATGTATTTATTTTATATTGTATATATTGTTAAATGCAAAAAGGAGATATGATTCTGTAACTCCAATCAGTTCAGATGTGTAACTCAAATTATTATGCCTTTCAGGATGATGGTAGAGCAATATTAAACAAGCTTCCACTTTTGATTGCTTTTATTTTATTTTTTGTGTTGTGGGGTTTTTTTGGTTTTATTTTCTTTTTCGGAGAAGAAGACGGAGTAATTAGCATTACCTTTTGTTACTTCCATGCAAAGAGGAGCCAGCGTTATCCCTTCTCCCTTAAAGTACAATATGAGTGTAAATAAATGCTATATAAAGCCTTGTCAGAATGAATTCCGGTGTGGTACAAGACATTTTGCATACTCTTAAATATGCAAAATGTCTCATAGCACATTAGAATTCAGGCTGACAGGCCTTTATATAGCACTTATTTAGTCTTAAAGCATCTTCACATCAACCTGCATTACTCAAAATCATTGCCTCTCTGTCAATGTCATAAAAGAAAACTTTCCCACTATTTTAAGATCACATTAATATCATCTGGAAGTACTTCTTTGCTTTCTCCATCAACAACCGACTCGATCATTCATTTCCTACTGCAGGAGACTCCTCGTATGTGTTCTGGGTTAAAAAAAAAAA